>FR989926.1:7262503-7681942 GCA_905404155.3 Plebejus argus | reverse complement strand
AATTTCACGTTGTAGATTACCATACCTACCAGTAGTTTGTAAGTATCAGTTAGGAATTGAGTAGATGTTGGTATTATGATAGTGATGATGACGAGTATTCAGCGCGGCGAACTAGATCTCATCAGACATTTTAATTTTTACATTACGTTCTAACAACGGCTATTTTTAAAAACCTATTCAAGAAAACTTATTTGGTACTTTCGGGCACATTACCGAAATATGCAAATTACATTTTAAAGTCTAATGCTAAATCGAAAGTACTCTTACCAAATTTTTAAACGCGTTTAGCGTATATCAATGTATTTATTGTAGAGGTCATCTTAATAACAATGAAGAAAAACCATTTCGTTCTCTTGGCTACATGCCTCATACTTGTAGGTACTTAATTTCTGTAATTACCTTAGTTTAATATTTTTTCTATAAAATGTGTGGACCGCGAAGGTCATTTCATGTCTTAAAACGGACCCCGAGCGAAACTAATTGATTTCCGCTAGGTATATTAACTTTATGGTATGGAGATACTCTGAGTCGTGGTCCAACGATATAGGTTACTTACTCCCGGGAAAATGAGCGGTGACAAACAAATTTTGGCGCAATGGAGTTGCGGACGTCATCCTTATAGCGATAAGGCCGCTCTTGCCCACATTAATGTTATGTTTATTAACTGATTGTACTTAATTGTGTTGTAATTAATGTGCGCAATAAAGCATCTTATCTATCTATCTATCTATCTAGAATATACATATTATAAATAATTTTACTAAAATTTTATAATTTACGAGCGAGTTGATATTGCCCTTGTGATTGCAAAGAAATGAATCTATACATATAATAAAATCGTAGGAAAGTCAATTCTGTACATTGAATATTTTTGAAAAATAATACTTGGGACGTGATCTACAATCGATATGGAAGCCAAAAATATAGTTTTTAGAATTTTTGTCTGTTTGTCTGTGTGTCTGTTTGTCTGTTTGTCTGTTTGTCTGTTTGTCTGTATGTATGTCCGGGATAAACTCAGAAAGTACTGAATGGATTTACTTCAAATTTTGCACGAATATTATATAGAGGTTGGGTCAACACATAGGCTATATATTATGACGATATCACCTAGGGCGGGGGGAGGGGCTCAAGTTTCAATATTTTTAGTTTTTTGCTCATATCGCTAAAACGGTGCGTTGTAGAGAAAAAATGTCCCGTACGTAATGAAAGCTCATAAAATTTCCTACAAATTTCTCCCTCACACTTTGTATCTATCTTCACTCCTTGCCATGCTATGAGCTTTTGTCTATCTTTTCTATACAAATTTCGAGTGTCGTTTGATTAACATGCTGGGAGCTTTGGCATCGGTCTTTTCTTGGGGGGGGGGGGGGGGGCTTCGCCCGCCCAAACCCCTCCCCCCCACCTCCCCAAATTTTGCTTCAAACAAAGCGGTGTTGCGGCGTTATACATCTTTTTTAAGAACAAAGTTAAAAACTAAACTACACATACGGTTTTCCAGTGTCGTTAACCCCCCCCCCCCCCCCTTATTCCTCATGAAACTTTTGTTCATAATTAAAAGGTATCGTGGAGTTTGTATTGCGTCTTAATTATCCTTTGTAGGAACAAACTAAGTCATCTATACATATTGTAATAAAATCGTAAGAAAGTCAATTCTGTACATTGAATATGTTTGAAAAATAATACTTGGGACGTGATCTACTATACTAACGCGGACGAAGTCGCGGGCAACAGCTAGTCCACAAATAAGCAAGTAGTATTATCTGAGTTGTTAGTTGTTACCTGTTGTTAGTAGCTCTGTATAAGGTACAGTTAGTTATGAGTCAGGACAGCTGACCCGTCAGGTCAGTGTGTCGCCGCAGTTGGAGCATTTCCTTGTACAGTGGGTCACATATTGGGGATGCCAGGATCATCATTATGATCAAGTATTTTCACCTTTTTCGGTGTATGTAGGAGGTTTCATCGAAACCAAGTTAGATACGCGTGATTCGTTAATTTATAGGGCCCAAGAATTCTATGTCCATACTTTTCCTTAATCCTTTTCCTTTACTCTCATAGACCAGTAGAATACGCGATAGAGACATTTTACATGCCCATCCGGCGCATGGATCATCTTACTTACTTGTCAGATAATCGGGTTATCATGCATTGTCAATGTCATTGCAACTAAATTTAGAACATCTTTTAGTTATTCCAAAGCGGGAATTGAACCCACGTCCTCTCCGGATCCAGGACTAAACCACCATAGAGGCGTTATTAACTTATTTATATTAGAACGTAGCAAAAAATTTAAGGACACTTTGGGCTCCAAACTTTGGTTGAAAATATTGTGTATCGACTATCGCTCCTAAAACTAAAAGTTTAGTAACTTTCCGGACATTCCTCTCTGTATCCCATGGAGCAACGTTTTGTTGGAGATGTTAGAATATGTTTAAAAACTAAAATATGGAGGCGTTTGGGCGATGGCGAAACATGGACCAACTGCGCCGGACCGAAATAGACCTGGCAGACTCCGCGCCAACTGCTGCCTCCATCAAGTTACCAAATTGTGGATACTTTTAGTCTAGGATTTTATTGAGGAAGAGATGTCAGATAGACATTACGTACGGTCTACAAGTTAAAACTGGGCTTGATTCACTTGATTGTCGCGCCTTATTTTTGTAACAGTAAATAAATAAGACAAAAAATTATACTTACGTATTAAAATCTGTGGTTAAAGTTCCCTCGCAATTTCTAGCTGTGGGACACCATTCTAACAACGCGCGCGCATACCAAGTAAATTACAATTACCTAAATAAACTTTTTTTTTCGAAGCGAGTAACAATTTATTTATTTATTAATTTATTGTGAGTTGCGTATTGACACCTCAAAGGAATATTGGCATGCCTAAATATACTTACAAAATCATTACCCGTCTTTTTACCGTAGTCGGTTAAAAAATATTCGAATGTCCTGCTGAAAACTCGTCCAGCATGGTCACCGCGTAAAGCTTTTCTTCGCATTATGCAATAGCGCGGTTTTATTTTAGTTTGTAAAAGTTTTCGCGGACTGCGCACGCGCATATCGTTGTGGTGCCTTTGTGTGTGTAATGTGTTCATTTATTTGTTTTTAATTTATAAAAAAAATACGTAAAGTTATGCAGCTCAAATGTTAAATACATAAGTTGAAACGCGGATGTTTAACGATACAAAAATTTTGCCAATTTCAGGAAAGAATAAATATTTTGTGATTATAATTTTAACAGATTTTCAAACTTCGGCGGGTACACCTATATGAAAGGTTTTTGGTCAAATTACCTGGAGTCTAGACCCTAGTGCATTTAAAATTAATCCATACTAATTTATTTAAATGCGAAGTGTGTCTGTCTGTCTGTCCGTCCGTCTGTCTGTCTGTCACCTCTTCATGCCGAAACCGCTGAACCGATTTTGCTGAAATTTGTTATGGAGATACTTTAGGTCCCAGGAAAGGACATCTTAGGATACTTTTGTCCCGGAAACATGTAGGTACGGTTCCCGCGCGATAAACGAGTTTCGGCGGAACAGAGTTGCGGGCGTCATCTAGTTTTACCATAAATGTAATTAATAATAATTATATGTAAGTACTTGTTAATTTAACGTTTTGGTTCAATGTAACTTTTTGATGTATGTTTTAAAATATTATGTTTATGTAATATTATAGGTACACTTGTGTTCATTATGATATAATATTTCAGTAGTTAAGTACGGAAATATTTAAATGTTACAAAATTGCTGTTAAAGTAACTCATTATAATGAAGGTCTGATATAAATTCATCCAATTATTTACTTGCAATTAACATTGAAGAGTTTTTTTAGAATGGATTTATTACTGTCAATTGTAATCCTCAATATTTTTATTTGAGAGCATCAGACTCTGTAAAAATTTTTTATACTCTTTTCGGCACGAATAAGCCGGCTTAGACTGGATCGCTACAATTGGCCTCTAAGTAAGCCGGCAAAACAACGCATATTGTGCTATGCATTCTTTAGGGTTAAAGTAAAAGTACCCAAGTTATGGTCCAGGAAAAATCGTGAAATAGCTTGGTAGAATTCATTTATTTTATAACTGTGGAGCTATTCTTTAAAATCGGAACTGCCTTCTTATCACAACTTGGCATCTAAATTCTGAAAATGATACCAACAATTAGTAATTAATGTAGGAAGTCTATTAGAAATCAAAATAAGGAAAATAAAGGTGGGTTGCACCAGAGGCGGTTTTATAGTTAAGGTTATTGTCAAAATACATGGCGTCAATTTCTTTATCTACCTAAGTATAAGTAAGTTGGTGCAACCCACCCTAAGAATTATGTAGAGTCAGGCATGTGGTAGGTACTCTACATAATGCAGGTTTCTAAAGTTTTTGAGTGTCGTTTATCTATTCAACAAGTGTTGTTACTCGTTGACTGGATAATATTTTGACGATAACTGATCAAAAAGGCTAGTAAAAAGGTTTCAGATGTAATCCTGACTTGCAACCGAATCCGTAGGTATGTTTTTGGGGTGGGTCCTACAATTTTACGCAAACTAGCTCTACTTTTTTAAACTTTTTTTTTAAATTCTTTTATGATTAAAAAAATAATGTAAAAAAATCGTAACAAAATACATAATGTGCGCATTAAAAATGCTTATCTTGAATGAGTAAGATTCAAATTCAAATTCATTATTAATCATTCAATAATATACAATAGTATAAAAGCAAGGTAGCGTACATCACGTCGTCTAATCCCATACTAAGTAAAACTTGTATTATGGCAATCAGAAAACGGATGCACGCCGAACAATTTTATCCTAATATATATTATTCTCACATTTACACACACAATCACACTACACTTTATCACGTTAAAGTCTCTTTCGGCGACGTGATGCGCGCTTCGTTCGGGAGCCTCCCCCGAAACCTCCGGTAAACTACACCGGTGGGCCAGAACTCCTCCACCTCGAAGATGGATAAAACTTGAGTCGGCACTTTCACCACAAAGGAACTAAAATTCACTTTGTGGCGAGAGTGCAGACGCTCCACCCTCAAGGTGTAGGTGGTCTTCTCGCGAGATGCAGACAGTATGACACGTAACTTCTTATATTTTAGCTGTGTTAGTCATATCACAAGTCATAACAAAACTGAAGATGTACAAAAAATGCGGATTGAACCCACGACCTACGCACAACCCAGTACCCACCCATGTCAAAGTTATTGAACTGAGAAGAAATAATTATAATGTGTACAATCTAGACTATTTTGGCATCGCTACATTGTTTCTTTTACAATTAGTGGGTCGTAATTTATTTATATAGCCGTATGTTATACCGATAATAATAGAGGTACAATGTAGAACGCATGAGATGATCTTTCCTTTTATTCTTTCCTGAAATATTTTTTTACTTTATAGTTATCAACAGAGAGTAGCTAATATATATTAACAGTCATCCCTTTTGCAACATTAATATGTAGCAATAATAAGATCAGCATTGATTGTTACTAACGTAGAGACGAAATGATATATATTCTATCGATAGCACATACATTTTGTACATGGAGTGCAAGTTTAGTTTGCAAAATTTATTAGTCCCACCCACTAACTAGGCTTGCGTCAGAGCAGTTAGCTCTTCATTTGATTGTTTCACATATTTTGTAGTTTGTACATCGTATTTCCACATTACCGTTTCATTGCCAGCATTTAAATGTACTGGAAAATTTAGTAACGTTAAACCTCCGTTATTCAACGATCAAATCATTTCGTAAACACAACTCCGCAACTCGTTTATTTCGGGCTCGAACTGCGCAGAGCGATTCAAACTCTAACTTAAAAACATAAAGTTTAAATTCCTCGCGCTAATGACGTTTAAGTAGGATTACATCTTAACATCTTGCATTTTATCTAGCGACGAGAATTCCGATAGATTAAAAATTATAGTTTTTGGCACGCTCCGTTTTCTCTAAACAAAACATTTGGCAGACACTCATCATTACACACGGGCTTGCTTGATTTTTCAGCGTCGGAAAAGTCTATTGAGAGTTAAGTGACAGTGTGAGTGCGTCAAAATGATGACAATCAGTGAGAGTCAGTTCTCGTCCAACAAGATGTCCAGCGTCCACAAGGTGAACGACCGCGTGGTGCACCGGGATAACTTCGACGACGTCACCTCCTCCTCCAGCGTCAACAGCGCCCTCATCACCAAGAGGGGGTTCAAGCCCTCCGACATGTTCGACCCCCACAAGAAGGAGTTCCTCACCAACCTCAGCTATAAGTTGTTCCCTGTAAGTTGGGTAAGTCGTAGATATTCCGATTAGTCCTAACTCCTAAGCTTCTAACCCGGCGTGCCGCAAGGAGCTCTTTCAGGACCTATGTTTTATGGTATCTATATATTTAATGTTTTAACACTTGCAACAGAATATAACAACCATTAATATTATTTATAACTTATATTATATTATTTATTTAATGTCGCTAAATCAGTAGTGAAGCAAACAATAAATGAAATCACTCGTCACGTTGCTAGTGTCTGTGACGATTAAAATAATAATCACAGCCAGGATTAATTTATTAGTTGCAACTGTAGTAGACGTTTCTGGCCAATATCCAGCTATCAAAATAGACCATAGATACTCCAAAACGTAATTAAACTATCGAGTAATAAGTGTCTGTATCTTTCGTGTATAAACTACTTCGTTACATGGTTACTTAAAACTAACAAAAGAAATAAAGCGTTCAGGGTAAAAATGTTAATCGTGATTATTGTACATAGATCATAGTCCACTATACAGAACACTCTTTGTTTTGTTTTATCTATCTTTATTGCGCCTTCTTTTAAATTAGTATCTAGTTTGATTGCACTATAATATTTCATACGCCGTCCTAGTTTAGGCTTTTATGATCTCATCTTTAATCATGTTTTAATGATTCAATGTCATCAACGTTTTTGATCTGCAAAATAGATTTTAGTACGTCAATCTAAAAACATTAAAAACACGTGAATGTATATTATATTTTTCCAAATGGGTAATTTTAGTTAGAAAGTAAATAGATAATTTCAATGAATAAGTATCTTTTGTAACATTTAACATAACTAGTCTGTGATTTAACACTTTTAATTTTCTTTTTATTCCCTTTCAGCGAACATACAATGAGTTATAATCATAAATGCATACAAATCTGATTGCGTTAATTTTGCCCTACAAACCTTCAAATTCGTTACTAGACGCGGTAGTATCTACTACTGTATGTAAATGTACCTTCTGACCGTCTGCTAGCCCGTTATTTGTAGGATCTTGTTTATTCTGACCTTAATTCTAAAATACGTGTATTGTAACGTAACTGTAGTATGTGTTGGCTCGTCGCCAAAACTGTAAAACTATACAGGGTACAAGGACCACCTGTTCAGATAAGCATTAATAAACAATTTACTTTGATGGAGTTATTACTTATGGAAATTACAGGATTTACATTTACGGTTTTTAATGCACAACATCGTACGGCTTTAAGGGGTTAGGTACTTGGTAAAGATTTCACAAACCTTTTAAAGGCTTTTAAAGGTTAGCATTAAGCACATTTTTGTCAGTCATTAAATAACTTCATAAGCAAAATGAAAGATTTTTTAAAACTCACATTTATTTTTTATGAATTTTATCAGAAAATGAACAGCCGGATGACCACCTGTTTAAGCGTTAATGGACATGGACCTCCCATGGACATGTATCCTACTAGAAGAGTTTCACACTGCGATTCGTTCCTGACTATATGGGCCTTTTGGGTGTTGATTTTATCTCTACCTATAGATAATACAGAGGAAAATCAGTAGTAGCATGCCTGCCATAAGCCATTTGCACGTAGTAGTGACTTGTGAAGTGGTTATACTGTCCACATTGTATTTTTGGCACTGAGACGGTAGAACTTTTGTTAAAAAGTATGATACTGTAATACGACGATTCTGGCAAAGGAAATAAGACTTATTTAATAGCATTAAGATTTAGGCCATATAGTATTTAGGAATTTTAATGTGATTATTATTATTGAATGTCTATTTTAAAAACGTCCTTATTTGCGCCATTTCTATTTAAATTCTATTACAATACTTTTATAACAAATTACTTTAATCACTATTAAACAGATCGAAGGAGAGAATGGCGGATCAGAGTTGCCTTCGATAAAAAACTCAAAAGTAAGCAAAATTTATAAAAGTTTTCTGTTTCTTTTTTTTAGCTTTCCTCTTCGGGCCCTGGGTCGGATGCCGTTGAGATTTTTTTCATTGCCTTCAATATGAGCCCAATTTCTAATCTTATGACTATTTTGCAAAAGTCCGTGCGTACTGGGACTGTTTGAAAAATGTAATTTGTGAGTGTGACACAATTTTAAGCCTGATTAGTTTATCGATAAGTCTTTTATACGATCCAAATTTCTTAGGAATTATTCACAAAAATCAATACTGTTATTCATTATTATGTTTATTATTATAGGTATTGGATTTTCTCAATTTTATTTTCATATAAATTGTCTACAGAATGATGAGGAAGGGAAGTTTGAAAGTATTTTGCAGCTACCCACAGACGTAAGAACTGTTTACATAAGCACAATTTCAAAATTTTTTCACATAATAATCGATTTTTATCGATGCGATCTTAATGTTATGTTAACTTCTTACTTTTGGCCACCTTATGCAAAAATTAAACTTTGCACAATTATCATAATTCAAGTATGCAAATTACTCAAGTGTGTACTCCAGTTTTAACGAAAGTAAAACATGTTTAATTTAATACGTAATTTCTGCATTTCTGCAACCGCTTGTATGGTATGATGAAGCACCAAACCTACTTTAACTTTTTACTTTTACATGATTGATAATAATATGCCTTAGGTATCTTCTTTCGCACAATTCTATATAAGGTTTTTTTGATTCACTGGGATTTTGAGAGCACAATGGCTGCTTAAGCACGTCACGACTCACGACTCACGAGGTAGTCACTGCTTTTTTCGTAAACAGAGCGCTGTATCCGACGAAAAAGTTGGGCTCCACGAATTTTCTGCTCAACAACGGAAGAGAATCGCCATGCTCCTTACGAACCTCCTTCAAGATTTGGTCGAAATCGGAACAGCGGTGGTGGGCTCCGATCTGACCATAAAACTAATAATCGACACCGTCGGAAAACTCGAGGAGGAGTTCTCTATAGCTCGACAACATATTAACAAAATAAAGGATGAGGTCAAAAATATTATGAAGACGTCTTTTATCCCTGATACCGATACCGCAGTACCGCAGGTAAAAAAAATAAGTTTATTAAAATTGATAGAGTCAAGTCTAAAGCTGAAACGGTTATAAACATAGAAGTAATGATTACTTTACAGGAAACTTGTAATGGAAAAGAGAACGATGTCATGAAAGAGGTTGAAAGTGATAATAATCAAAAAAGTAAAGAAACTGAGACTAAATTAACAACAGTAAGCATTTTAAATTATTATTATATTTTCTTTTCTACATAATATAACACAATCACAATTAAATTCGAAGAACACAAGTATAAAAATTGCAAAGTCTATTTATTATGAGTTTAAATTGATATGCCTAAAGTCTTTAGCGTAATAAAATGTTGTTTTTTTATCATTCAGAATGAAGAAGACGTTGTACCTATAGTGGAATTGGCCTCTAAAGATGAAAAGCTCGTAAGAATCATCTTATCTTCTTTATTTGTTTGTTCTTTCACAGTTTATAATATTTTGTAAGGGTATGCGTTATTTTAGATATAACGAGAACGAATTGCAAATGCTTGCTGTCTTAGTATATTTTCCACGTTTCAAAGTTTCTCACAACACTTTATAATATAAATTATTTCGACTTTTAAAAGTATTTGCGCGAATTTATTTCACGACCAATTTTACGTGCATCTGAGTATCAAATTAAATAATTTACTTTTTAATTGATATGGCTAATGTTTTGATATACATAATTAAATTATAGTCTTTAACTTTAACAAGAATATAATTTATATATAATTTAACAGGCTAACGGAGATGTTACCGAAACGAAAGAATTATCCCCACCAGCAATTCAAACGGTAAGAGTCGATAAATAATAATAATTAATAAAATGTGGTTTAAATTTTAAAAGTAAAAATAAATAAAAATAACCTTTCGAATTGTTCAGAGAAAGGATTCTGTTGAAATCGCAGAAATTTTCGATGTACCTGCATCTAAATCTGAAATGGACGCTGAAAAAGCTTTGGTATCGGTAAGAAATTAATAAAAAATTAATGAATAAGCAAGCATAAGAATATTTTTAAAATATCTTAATAAACAATAAATACAATACTAAAACTATGTTATAAAAGGCATCGCTCGAAATTAAATGGGTGCTAAAATGAAATCATAGTTTGAATAGGAAAATAATGTTATTAAAATATCTTATTGTAGGAATCGGAACCGCGAAACGATAAAGAGTTGTCTGATAGTTCAGAGCTGAAGGCTCCAGAAGGTGCAGAAGTAGAACCCGTAAGCACTGACAATAAATACATAAATTTGAATAAGACTGATCTATTTGAAGAAGTTTTAAAGGAAAATCAAGATCAAAAAGAAGTAAAAGAAAGTAATGGTTGCTCTGAAGCAGATTCACAACAAGAACCAGCGACGCCTGTAAGCTTACTTTTTATTACGAAAGTGTTAAGAAATATATCTCAGTCATTCTGCAAGCAAATATTTTTTTATTTGATTTGATTTTTGTGGATTATTCTTTTTTTTATTCTGATAAGTATCTTAAAATCAGTTTTATTGTAATTATTCAAGCTGTTAAAAACAATATAATATTATAATGCAGGTTGAAGCTGTAAAGTCCAAGGAAGTATCGCCTCCTGTACCACCGCCTATGCCTGTAAGAGCGTTCAACTCTGATTTTGCCTTTTATTCTTCTTTTCTTCTCTATCATCTATTTCTTCTATATCTCAGGTCTGCTATTGATTAATTATTATCGGCATACGGAATGTTGGCAGAGGTCTATTTATTTCATTACATTATAAATGAGTTTCATTGTTTTCTGATTATCTTTTATTCTTTGCGAATGTCTCTCATCCAAAATTTTTTTTATCAATAGTTGAGTTTTCTTTTTATATGGTTTTATCAACCTCTTCGTTTTTATACGCAGAAACAAGGTTGGTTCCATGGAGGAAAGATATTTTAAAAAATTCACAAGTAAGAATTTATTTATTTATTTATTTATTTATTTATTTATACTTTTTGCACAATGTTGGTACATAGGCGGACTTAATGCCAAATTTCATTATCTACCAGTCAACCTTACTCCAGTCATTATATACATTTGAAAATGCAAGTGAACCGAGAAAGCCAAACCCTGGACACCACGTTTTATTCGTTTTTTAAATTGTTTTTCGTAATTTTCTTACGTAAATATACTTTTTATTGCGAATTTGCTGATTATTCTGATAGCATTTGCTTTAATATTATTATGCAGTAGCAATTATTTGCAAAAAATTATTTCGTGCACTAGAATGGTTACTAAATTAATTCAGTATCACAAATATTGTGGCATAAAGTATTTATGTATAACTTAAACGTTTTTAAAGGAACAAACAGCTGAAAAACAAGACCCTGTTGAAAAAAAAGTGAAAACAGATTCGACAGAAACTAAACTTGTAAGCTACCTTGTTATTACGAATAATAAATATCTGAATTTTTAAGTAAATTTAATGTATTCATCGTTATAAAAATTAAGAACACTTTATAAAGAACATCAATGGTTACATAAAATGATAATCATCAACAAAAACAGAAAAAATTGTAACACGAACTTAGCCTACGTGACTGTGTTTTAAATTTCATGGTCTAAAAAATTTAGATTTTTGTTGAAATTCATATTATGTAGATAATATAGACATTATGTAGATTATATTTATAAATATATGTGAATTGTATCCCCTAAAATAAAAAATCAGTACTCGGACAATCCCCTAGGTCTGTTTAGGTATCGTGGTGTCCTCCCCATACATACCTACTAAAGTTGAGTATGCACTGCTTAATGAACAATATTTTCGTAGTGATATTCAAACATTAAAAAGTCACCATAAATTTACACGAAGTACTAAGCACTAAAAAAACTATATTGTACACCGAAATTTAATAATGAATATGGCAAAAGAACCTCTCAGTACCTAATACCAATTTACCTGAACATACTAAGAAGAAAACTACTAAAAGAAACATTAAACATGTATTAAAAACATATTATTTTGATAAGCTTGAAGAAAATACATTTTAATAACATTTGTGAGTAAAATAATATAGTGTAATATCAAAACATCCTGTATAGTGTTGTAAGTTGTAACTAATTGTTTACTCATTATATGGCAATAGATAGGTAACTAATGGTTTTCTTATCAGTAATTATGAAGTCCCATCTGCCCGCTCGATGCAAATTACTTGAATGGTTAAAATTGTCTATTAAATTACATTTACTTCTTATTAGTATATTATTGTTATAATAATTATATAATATATATAGCTTTGTAGTTTGAGAACGTTATGTCTAGACAAACTCGACAAGAGTTTTTAGGCATATCTAAATATATAATTGTAATTAGATGTAAGATTTTGTAATAAATAAATAAATAAATAAATGTATAATATTATGTCATAAATGATAAAAGTAAAATAACCTTAACTAGTGTAAACAATGATGACTGATCATTGCACTTTTTGGTCTTTGTGAGAGTAAGATACTTTTTAATATTTCTTTATTTTCGGTCTTATTAAAGGAATTTGTATGGTAAATAGGTACAAAATAGAGTTTCACCGTGGAGAAAGGTTGAACCGTCACAAGAAAAAAAAGTAAGAATTGTTTGTATATTGAAAAAACTACATGAGGCGTTCTTTTGTTTCATCTTGTTGTTTTTATTCCTTTGCTTTTATTCCTTCTTTTTCCTTTTTTTCTGCGCTCTGAATTGGACATTGGATGTACTCAATGTACCAAAAGAAACTTCTTTCTTTGGAAATCCTGATTAAGCTAGTGGGTCAACTTTTTTCTATGACTTCCATGTCCTTACTTCTTTTATCGAGTTTTAAATGTTAATGAATTTATTAAAAATTTTGGTTTGTTTAGTGTCAGAATCGGTGATTTTGATTGAGTTTAGTTATATTTTTTTAAGGAAAAGGAAGAAACGAAAACGACCGTCGAAAACGAGCCAGTACCCCCTCCCTCGGAACCGGAACCTGTAGTAAGAATTAAGATATATAATATAGTTTTAATAGAATAATAAGAACTCAATAAAAATAAATAATTAATTGATAAGGTTTAAATACTAACTTTATAAGTACCTAATGTAATAAGTTAATAACTAAGAATATTACTTCTGAAGAAATTATTGAAATAGTACTAAAATAATATGTATTAATATAGAAAGAAGAGGTAGCCTGGAAACCAGTGGTACCACCGCAACAGAGAGCACCCGTAAGGAAATTTAACTTTTTTCAACTTAAAATGTTTTGTGACTGTTATACCATGGTTATACCGAAGTAGAAATCAACAACGTCTAAGAATTTTTGTATTTTAAAATTGTATATCTGAAAATGTATCAGGAATTTTTAAAAGATTTTTAGATATTTCAAAAATTACAAATATGCCAAGACTTTGTTGATGTGTCATGTGTGTACTTTCTTTGTAGTTATTTTCTTCTACTTAAAATTTATGGCTTTTTGAGTATACTGTACTGTGCTACTGGTCTAAATAGAAAAATAATTAGTGATATTTAGAGCACTTGAAAAATCGGAACGCTCTCAATTGGTTTATGAATTCTTAGACGGAGTCATTGAACTTTATACAAGTTTTTTTTATATAAAAATAGAAATGTTCTTGAGTACAAAATGTTACAACTGAACTTCTCGTTCTAACTCAAAGCACTTCTTATTTTATGTCGACAATATCTGATATTATGTATAAGTAAATATTTTTTATTTCTTTTTGCAAAAAGAAAAGTAAGTGCTACTAATTTTCATTTCTTTGGTTTTCGTTACTTCCATAGCTCTAATGATAATAAATAGACAATTAGAGCTTCGTAATATTTAATTACATGCACTGACATAAGCTATTATTACACTTTTTATACTTCTTAAAAACAGGTGCTAATTCGACCTAAATATCTTTAAAGGAAACCGAAGAATTCGTGAAGAAAGAAGATTCGAAACCTTTGTTCCCAGAAATACCGCCTGTAAGATTTATTTTTGAATCTATGATGCATTGTTTCGGTACTATTTTTATCACTTATATGATTCTAGTAGAGCGGTAGTCATTAGCACTTTTGGCTTCAGAAGAAAAATTTTCATCGTATGCCGCATATTATCATAAGCGATGTTTTCCAAAAAAGGAAAGTGGTAATCAAAAAGTTTGGAGATAATTGGATAACATTAATCTATAGATATTTCTAACATAGATTAGTGTTATTTAATTATCTTAACAAATCTCAATCATTTTAGCATCGCGATCGTTTAGATTAGGTAAAACTACTTAAGTATACCTAATACCTATTACAAGTTGCTTAAGTTTGGTGCGTTTAGATTTTTTAAAATTCTTTACTGTAAACTACAACTGTAACTTCTAGTTTGTTTAAATGTTTTCTTCTTTTTACTTCTTATTATTTGCCAGATTAAGTTGATATTTTTTTTTAATTATTATATTAAACCATTCATTTGTTATTTTAATTAGATCGATCAAGATATCTCCGAAACTATCCTCAAGATGTCCCTTCAACAAAACCAAGACGTAAGGACCAAATGGAAATAAATAAATTAATTAACTATAGTTTCATGGAAAGTACTTAAGTACTTTTTTAGGGTTCCGTACCCAAAGAACAGAATATATAATAGTACTCCGTACCCAAAGGGTAAAAACGGGACCCTATTACTAAGACTTCGATGTCTGTCCGTTTGTCCGTCTGTCTGTCTGTCTGTATGTCTTGTAGGCTGTAACTCAAGAACCACTATAGCTAGACTTTTGAAATTTTCACAGATTGTGTATATATATTCTGTTGCCGCTATAACAGCAAATACTGAAAACAAAATAAATTAAAAATTTAAGGGGGCTCCCATACAACAAACTTGATTTTTTTGCTATTTTTTTCTCGATATCAATAACGGCAAACAATAGGCCCTTGAAATATTCAAGAAATACTCAATTTGATTAGCACTTTAATAAATAATAATAAAATTTAAATTAAATAATTAAGAGGGTCTCCCATACAAAAAAACCCAATTTACAGTCTATTTTTGTTTGCTCTATTGTTGTACGGAACTCTTCGTGCGCGAGTCCGACTGGCACTTGGCCGATTATTCTTTTTTGAAATTATTAAAGTTTGAATACGTAAAGTTATAATATAAATTAATTAAAAGTCTCCTGGAGTTTTTTTGCTATTTTCTTTTTCTGGAGTTTTGGTTTTCAAAATACCTAATGAACTACCTATAATCAACGATTAAAATATAAATTACTTATGTTCAGAATAACGAGCGCGCTTGGAGGAGGGTGTTCCCACCATGGGAAACGTTCCATGTAAGAGCGTTAATTTATTCTTGTAGGTTTTTGATCTGTGCTTTTCGATCCAGCACATTCATTTCATCTAAGCACAATTTGTTCTACATAATAATTATTATCTTCTATTTTTTATCGATCGCTTACGATCTGTCTCGATCGATCCAGCACATATTTTTTTATCAGAGCACAATTTGTTTTTCATATTTTCTATTATTATTTCTTACCTCATTTACATTTTGTTAATTTCTTTCTGAAATTAAAGTGGCCTTGACATTTTTTTCACTATAAAAATTCAAATATTTTGAAAAGTTAAATTTTAATAAAACGGTGCAAGTCACCGTTAATAACTCTCGTTACAGTTTCATCTTCATTATAATTTGGAAACTGTTGTTTATTGCTTGATGGTCTGAGTGTTATACGCCTGATTTTGGGCTCTTTGGTTTTAACGTGTCTTTTATAATGGGTTTATATAATTCCAATCCAGGTTTTTTTGTATTTTCATTAATATTTCAATACTTACGTATAGTGGAATGAACTGGAATTCACTCCAGGGCCCGTGTATATTATTCCAGTAGCAAGCCGGCGCTGGATTAAGGCCTGTATTTACTTTGATTAGTGCAAGTGCAGGTGGTTAGTACAGGAGAAAGCAAGACGTGTGGACAGCGACTGATCACTGACTAGTGCAAGTACTTTATTTAATCCTAATAACTAATCACCTGCACTAGTCACTTGCCCTCGAATTATTAAAAGTGAGGATGCTAATATTGTACCATATTAAGTATCTTTGCACCATTTTCCTCTGACTTTCTATTGTAAATAGATATGTTACCTCATTTTGTTTTTGTAAGTTTTAAACGACTTCCAAAAACATGAAGTTTGTTTACATTGGATTTAGAAAAGTTTGTTCCAATTTTTTTTCATCAATGTTTATTTTTCGTGACAGAAGGGCGCCAGCGAGTCCGAGCAAGTTTTGCCTCCGTGGGAGAAAGCTCCCGTAAGCTATATTTGGTGGTGTTATAGTCGTATAGTTCCTAGTTCCTATCTACTAGTTTTATTAGAGTTGTATAACAGTGGGAAGTTAGACGTAATTGCTTGATTACTTAATTAATCGATTTGAGTTATGGTATCTTGAAGTAACGTTGCACCACCACATCATTGAAGAAATGTAGAGTTCTGATTTATTTCACTTTTCACATGTCTTGGCATAATTTAAAGAAAATGCACATAGCATTATAATATTATGTTCTGTACTCATGGTTTGCACACACGGTTTGAAAAAATTACTGAAAAATAGACATATTCAAAAACTCTTCTTGCAAATTATAGAGTCTTTCATTAACAGTTTTTACAGTTTTTTCTTCAAATGAAGCCTCTAAAATCTAAATTAACACAGCTGCTCTATATGGCTACATATTTTATCTTATTAACATAGTTTTGAGTTCCGTTGTAAAACGGTAACTAAAATTGTATGATCACTTACCGTGATCGTTATGTTTTTATAATATAAAATCTTAAGTACTTTTTAGATCGTAACGTATAATGTAGTGCGTAATAATTTACGTAATTATGTTATATTATCTAACTGCGACGATGGTCAAATCATAGTCTGTTTTAAGCGTGACTGAGTCTGTCGGTCAATCCAAGAATCCCGCACCGCTACTACCAGCATAATAAATTATAATTATTATTAATCCTGTACATATCATAATAGGGACAATTGAAGATGTAGAGTAATTCAAATGGTCTCCACGTAATCCACGTTGTCTGCCTGAGCTTCACAAAACTCGATCGCCATCCGTCTCGAAGCAAGCTTCAATAAACAACAGGGAAGACCTTTGGCTGTTCCTCCTAATAATAGATAAAACACTCGTTTGTTTGTATTTCAACAACAACCTCCATGTTGGTTTGTTGCGAATTTGGAACTGCGCCAAAATTGATGTCAAACATTCAGGAAATATATTTTCGACTTTTTTATGTGGAAAATAAAACTGAGGTATGAGAGAGGGGACGATTGACAGCTATGACACACTTCCTGTGTTCAAAAATCCAGATTTTAATTATATTATCAGAAAAATTGATAAGCTTAGCTCTTAAGCCGCGTTGACACTATCAAAGTATGCTTGGACAAAGTAGATTTGATGGCTTTTTGGACGCTACTTTGATCATGGCAACACTTATCAATGCGCAATTGGATGACGGCGTCTAATCAAAGTGGACTTGGACCGCGTTCAACTTTTCCAAGCCTACTTGGATGTCAGTTAATAAATCAAAATGGCGAATCGAAGAAAGTTGTTAGATGCTCCCTGTCCATTGCGGCGTAGAATCCAAGGGCGCGTCCAAACACTTCTTCTTCTGCGACATTTTCTTTTTTTCCCGTCTTAGCTCTTCTATTAACAAGTCTGCTACAATTTCGACACCATTTAGCAATAAATCTGTCGTCCGACATCTTTCGATCTTGAAGAATGAAGAAAATGATCAAAGTGAACTATGTTAGTGTCAATAGGTATCAAAGTGAACTTTGAACAAAGCTACTTTGTCAAAGCATACTTTGATAGTGTCAACGCGGCTTTAGTCGACGAGTCACGGCAAATCATCAACGTTACTCGAACAAAATATAACTATACGCATAGAGAAATATAAACATATACCACTATACGTCTGCTATCGGTATTTGATGGTATATACGCTGACTCTGGTTCGGTGAAAGAAAACATCGTAGTTAAGGAAACCAGTGTGTCCTAGGAAGGACACACTGTCTAGAGACTAGGTCGATTATATTGTAAGGTAAGAATGCTGCCATTCAGAGAAGTTGATTCATAGGCAGATGACGAACCAACGTGATTTGGTCGCATTATGTCAAACCCAGCCGGTAGATCACGCGTTCACGCCTAACCCGACCAAATGACTTGGTCCGTCATCTGCCTATGAATCATTACTTAGATTGTACATTCTTCTATGAAATACGTGGAAGAAGCTTTATTTTTTAATAATTTAAGATGGCATGTCGAATTGCTGCAGCTATTAGCAGCATAACTAGACCTACTTCGTGGGAACTTGTCACATATAATATGCGATACTCCAAGAATTCGAACCTGTTTAAAATGCTTTACAAAAGTTAAAAACAACATCGGTCAACGCTCTGGTTTCAGATAGGCTGAGACGAGCTATTTTTGTCATGTCATTAACACTTTATTTTAGTATTGCTAAATAAAAAACGGCTAATTGCGAGAGCTTGCTGTCGCGGTCAGGTTCCCGTGAAAAAAAAAATTGAATTAGCCGCATGCATCTCGACCGCTGGGCAAAGTTATGGATGGATTGGGTATCTGAAGATGACGATTCAATCATGGCTGGTCGAGCAAAATATGACGATAGCATAACGAACTGGAAGCATACCAGCCAGGCTGGCCATTGGTGGCGCAGCAGCGATTAAAATAGAGAAAGTTTGGGCTGCAGAAAAGCTTCGCCCAGCAGTACCTATGATAGCAAAAGCTCACATAGACTAGCAGTTTTATTGATGCTTCTATTTAATTCTTTCTCTAGAGCAGCCTTGGGGGCGTTGTGTAGAGGCTTAGGGGGTGATTTTTTTCATCTGGATGCATTTTTAACCGACTTCCAAAAAGGAGGAGGTTATATGTTCGGCTGTGGATATTTTTTTTGAATTGAAACAATGGGGGCGCGGCGCTAAAACATAATTTGTTCTCAAAATGGGCAGTAGACAAAATAAGTTTGGGAAACATTGATCTAGAGACTATAGAAAGGACTTCTTTAAATTCCAAAAAAAACTGAATAATAGAATACGGAACAATTATTATTTGTTATGAATTTTATAGAAGAAGACCTAACTCTAAAAGTAGGCCTGAAGGCTGTTTTTGCACAGTTCTCATAACTGGTTGGAAGTTGCAACCTTTTGGCTATGTTTGTAGTTGTCCTTCGCGGGGTTAGTTTTTGTGAAGATGCAGGTGTTGGTTACTACTTACTGACTAAGGTTTAAACTCTAATTATGTTCAGTCTAGATAAAAATAGGATCTATACATGTAACTGTACATACTCTAGGTAGGCCCAGTAAAACTTGGACCTAACTATTGCAATTGTGAAATTAATTGGCCTTTATGCATCGAGACATTGTCATTTAGTTAGTAGTTACTTTACTATTTTGATGGATATTGGTCTAGAATTAAGTAGTAAAATTATTATAATACTAGCTGTCCCGGCAAACGTTGTTTTGCCATTTAAAGTATATTTTCTACATCATCAGTTGATACATGTTTTACCCCCTCTTTTGTCCCCTAAGAGGGTGTGGGGGGAAGGTCATACACCAGATGTTAAGTTGAAAAACACAGTTAATACCTAATATGAAGTAAGTCCACTAAAGAAAAAAGTTGTATACAAAATCTGACCCCTCTTTGGTCCCCAGAGAGGGTTGAGAGGGGAGGGGGGGAGGATTTTTATACACCAGATGTTGAGTTGGAAGAAGACAAACATAATATATCTGTGAAAACCGTATGGAAATCGGATCAGTAGTTTTCGTGTTAAAGAAAAAAGTTTGATACAAAATCTGACCCCCTCTTTTGTCCCCTTAGAGGGGTGGGGGAAAAAAATTTTATACACCAAATGTTAAGTTGGAAGAAGATAAATATATCTGCGAAAACCACATTCAAATCGGATCAGTATTTTTCGTGTGATGCTGGAACAAACATACAGACAGACAGAAAGAGTGACAGACAGACAGACAGACATAAAACTAACCACATTTTTGGCTTCTCTAGCGATGTAGTGACAAAGGTGTAATTTCGGGTGTCATTTCATATCTTTTATGTACAGAATTTTCATTTCTACAACAGAATATTGTATTCCTCCCGCACGCGCTTTGGTGACGCCTACTATCGTAATATTTTAATTTCGCCATAATTTCAAAACCAAACGTCCAATTTTAATCATTCAAAGACCAAATATTATCTACATAAACTGTACTTAGTGATAAAATAATTTATTTTGATAAGGATTAATAGCGTGAGTAAAATATATCCGTTTCAATTTAGTCAAAAAAAAAAACAGGATTTTTAAATAAATAAATGGTTATTGTGCCTCACTCGACATAGATAGGTATAGTGTGTCGCGGACTTTTTTGTAGATATTTATAAGATCTACAATTACTTAGAACATTTTATGGTTCTATCTTTTATAGTTTAGGCAGCGTACGCAAAATAAATAACTTTTCTAGCTGATTTTTTACACCTTGCGTCCGAAAAACTCAAATATCTTACGGAACCCTACTTTTTTCCAAAATAAAATGTAGCCTATGTTCAGCAGAAATAATGTAAGATTCCAATAGCAAAAGAATTTTTCAAATCGGTCCAGTAGTTTCGGAGCCTATTCGACTCAAACAAACAAACAAATCTTTCCTCTTTATAATAGTAGTATAGACAAGCATTTTCCTTGTAAGGAGGTATTTTCAATAAGGGAAACAATATTAACATACTACTTTGACGAACACAGAATGATGCTGAAGTGGCACCGGTCATCGCTCCAAAGGCCAAACTCGTAAGACCATACACTTGTAAATATCATGTGTGGTCGAATGTTGTATATTATAATATGTCGTATATAAAGAGAATATATAGAAAAAAAATATCACTCAATATACCTATGTAGAGAATAATCGCTAGTGAATCAAATACAGCCATTTTCCATTACTATTTGTTGTTATCAAAATTGCGATTCCATAATAATAATAATTATCTCGTACTCAGATCAAATAAAAATCCTGATATAGCGCGAGCACTACGCGGCCTCTCCTATTAGCTATGTCCACATTGTGCCCTTCATCTTCAATTTTCATAATCTTTTGACATTCGAAATGTCAAAAGATTATGAAAATTGAAGATGAAAGGGCACAATGTGGACATAGCTATTATTGTATGTAAAGTTTCACTCGCTTACACACACACACATGTATAAAACTACGCTACTTCATTCACGATATCTTTCGTACACGATTGGTCGATTGGCTGTGCATTAAAGTATACTTTGTTGTTAGTAGATTTCTGTTCGTTATTTAGTTTTCATTTGGTCTGACATTTTAAAATAGCGTACATTTAATTATAATGTATTTTCAAACTTATTTACCTCTATTTGTTTAATTTATTAGTACATTTTTTATTTTATTCTAATAACACGCCACTGCTACAGCAAAAAGTTCACAGAGTGCGTTTGTTTTAACAATGTTACTAATTTTGACACAGTTTTATAATATTAAACATATTTAACACAATATACAGAATGATAATAACAATATATTAACCATATTTAATTACAAAAAATCATTTTAAGTAAAGAATTTAGCTCAACATTTAAAATACAATGGTGTTAATAAGTATTGCAAAATCGCCAAAACCATTTAAGATGGTAGTAATAGTCAAAATTTTATGTAGAGTTGGAATTTTCATATCATAATGCATTAAAATGTAAATATGTAAATAGAGCTGCTTTAAAAGTGTTTCAAACAACAAAAATGGCTTACACACATCTAAATCTGAATTTGCAAAGTACATTAAAACAGAGGCATAAAAGCATCTTAAATATGGACATATACAAGTTACAAAAGGAAAAACAAAATGAACTAAATCTAATAAATGATTTAAACATTCCAGGAAGATATGGAGAACAAGCCAATAATTGTAGGTGACAAAGAGGTGGACCTCAACAAAATATTCACACCGGCGCCTGATGCTGAGGAGCATATCATCAAGAAAGATCGCAAATTTGGTAAAACTCATTTTTATGTTTAAATTAAAATGTAATTAACACCAACGAATGAGAATTCTAGAAAGGCTACCAAAAAATTCAAAGATAAATCTTGATGTAGAGTACGACTTACAAAATATTATATTTTTTTAGATCCTAAAATCAAAACCATAACTTTTTGTTTCACTTTTCACTACAATCAATAGCGGAAAAGAGTTAGTCGTATCGCATGATATATAAACTTAGAACTTAAGACTATCATTAACGGAATAATAGATGTTCCATCTCACATCTGAAAGAAACAATTAATTCACCACTCCTCCTGAACATTCCAGAAAAAACATTCGCCTCGTCAGCTTTCTACGTCCCCGGCGTCCACCCAACGGTGAAGGAGCAAATGGACCTCGCGCGGTCCATCTCCAAGTCGCTCTCAGACTCCAGCAACAACATGAGTAAGGGCCAAAGCATGTACGTCAACAGAAAGAAACGCTCCGTCAAATGGGTGCACGAGGGACGAGGTGAACCCATCTGTTTTATTTTTTTTAACATTTACACACACACACGCATAAATATATACACAATTAAACACATTCACACATCGCATTAATACAAACAAATTCTTTAGCCTTAAGAATACTTAAGATGTCCTAAGAGACCACGCTTTATAGGCTTATACTTATATTATTTCTGATTAATTTGGACATGAAAGATAAAAAAGAAGACTTTACGTACTCATTCGGCTGTGATAATAATAGAAAATAAAATATAATACATAATATTATAAGCAAAATAGGAAACAACGGAATTGATGTTACAAAGTTATGTGATCAAAGGTTATTTAGCTTTATAGAGGACAGCTAGCAACACACTAAAACACAAACATTTCCACGATCACACTAAAAAAAATCGGCCAAGTGCGAGTCGGACTCGCGCACGAAGGGTCCCGTACCAGTATAGAGCGAAAGTAGACAAAAAATGTGTTTTTTGTGTGGAAGCCCCCTTAAATATTTACTTTATTTTAATTTTATGATTAATTACTAAAGTACAAATATAACTAAGGATTTTGTGAAAATTTCAAGTGCCTAGCTGTTATCATTATTGATTACGAGCAAAAAAGGCCAAAAAAATCACGTTTCTTGTATACGTTCCCGTTAAATATTAACTTTATTTTATTTTCAGTGTCTGTTGTTATAGCGGCAACAGATATACACAACAGATATAATAAAAAAAAATCTGTACAAAATTTCAGAAGTCTGGCTATAAGTGGTTCTTGAGTTACAGCCTGGAGACAGACAGACAGATAGACAGACGGACAGACAACGAAGTCTTAGTAATAGGGTCCCGTTTTTACTCTTTGGGTACGGAACCCTAAAAAATACATTTTTAAAACAAATGAAAACCTAAGGAATAAGAACATTCCCTTGCAGAACTGCAACAGTAAGTCATTTATGTAACAGCACGGCAAGCTTAATATGCACACTTTACACGTTTTGTAAACTAAATTATTATTGAAATAATTTTGTAGTTATTTCACATACTAAAGAGATAATTTACAAATTTATACAAAAGTATCGCTATATCTAAAGCCTTCTCAGAAACTTTGAGTACATTTGAAGCAGCTTTAATAATCACGGTATTTGCACATATTTTATCTTTTATTATAATTTTGTTTTAGTGAGAACACTTGCACTTTTTGCGTGTTTATCTTTAGAGATATTTTATTCTGAAATGTTTGAATTTAAAGAAAACCTTGTAAAATAGTAGATGTAATTCAGATTTGAAATTGGTATAAAAATATATACTTATTAGATTTTTATGAGGACATAAAATGTTATACTTCTCATGATACTTCAACATAATATATCTGTAATGACAAATATAAAGAAAAAAGATCATGTTGAAAAATATATTGACGGCAATATTTTTCGCAGCTTCTCCAAAACCTTTCCGTAATAATACTGAAAGTAAGCCGAAAGTCTGCAGTGGCCCATTGCCTACTTATTATGGTAAATATGGCTGTAGAAGCCAGTCGCTTGCTCTTTCATAGACGAGTCCTAAAACACGTCATATTGTTATCGTTCATTTGCAAGTGTTTGTATGCAACTGTGTGGAGTTTATGTCACTACAAAAAACGTTTTGGTAGAGTGCCACTAAGAAATTTTTCATACTTTTTGTCAAAGACACGAAGTACTTTTATACGTGTTAGTACTTTTGGCTACTGCATTCAAAGCCTATCGTTATTTATGTTACTTCATTGTACATCGGCAAAACATTATACTTACATGTTTAATTTTTTATCATTTTGAATGCTACCCATTTAGATTAGTGAAATGCATTGATCTTTATTTAGAGTTGACGATGAAAAACGATACGATAAAAACACCAAAGCATATTTACTGCACATTTGAACTTTTTGATCATCATGGTTCTATTCTACCGGCTCCATGTTTTGCAACGCAAGAATTTTAACATGTGTGAAGTCAGGTAAACTTGCTTATGGGGCTAGATAATATTATGTTATTATTTTGGTCTTCATAGCATGTGTCGTTTAATTCCAGGTCGCAACACATCGAACACATGCTCCGCACCGTCGCCAGTGGCCAACCACGACACACCCTACCGCCCGCCGTCCAGCTTGCGAAATCAGAAGACCTACCCCAAGCCGGCGCTCAAGCACACGAGCCTGCCAAAAATGGAGCCCTTCCCGCTGCAGCCGCCGACAATATCCGTCCAGAATGTAGATATCTCCGTGCCCATAGCCCCGACCAAGCTGAACGACGTGTACGCCTCCCCCATCAGCCCTCGCTTGCCTCTCGTCTCCGGTCCAAACTTCAACGTAGCACCACGTGGCTGGGGAGACATGAAGGATTACTACCGACCCGTAACCCTAGATGGCGTTGGCAAAGTGGCAGTCGCGTGCACAGATTTTTAATTTTATTTCTTATTTTTAGGCTACGTAATATTATTTCTGTTTCTGGAGTGATGATACTCAATTAGTATAGTAGATGTTAATGTGAAAGGATTATAAAAAATATTTCGAATCGTTTGGCGGCAAACAATGTTTTAAATTTTTTACTAAGTGTAAGCATAGTTATGTGTAGGTATTATACGAATATGTAGTGCAATAAATATACAATTTAGACACATAATAGTGCAAATGTAAGACATCACTTCATATTTATCAGCTACAGCCTACACTGATTGTTCTATTTATGAAAATATGCTTGTTTCTTCGCTAAGTTTCATATACTTACTTGAATACAAGCTACTAAGTACAATAAAGAGGTTTTTGGACTGTAGTGTAAGGTACTAATTATATATTCTGTGCTGTAGTTTATCTTGTCAGTAGCGTTGAGGATTGGTTAACTACTTGTCGTTAGCCTGTCTCAAGTCCTGTAAAAACCTCAGATACTAAACAGAACAGTCACAGGTACAGTATAACTTACATTACATTTGCATTTAAAGACTGTGAATAAAATTAACTAAAACATAGCAATTCTTCATTTGCACTATTGTCTTAAATAAGTTTGTCCAGTATGCATAAGCTATTTGCCGATTTTTTTTTCAAATACCAACTTCTCTACGAGCATTATTATAATAATAGAGCATAATATTATAGAGCAAGCTTAAATACATAATATTAGTAAAAAAACACTTGGTGATTATGTTGTATTTCTATTTTGACTTGTACTATTGATTTCTCCCTAAAACTATGAACACTATAATATAGAACAAATTGGAAATCGTTGGCTCTATATTAACATGTAGAGACTTAAACAAATTATATTTTATTCCCACCAAGTACAATTGAAATTAATAATCGTTATATTAATAACATTTTTGCTAATTGTAATAATTTACATAAAATGAAAGAAATTCAACATTTTCGGTGACAAAATGGTTGCAAAAAGCATTTATCACTTTATTCAAGTATTTTTTGAAAACTAAGTACGTTTTGTATGATTTAGAACTAGTCATGTATCAATTTATTTGTGTTTAATTTACAATAATAATAATTATTAATTGATGTTGAATTAAAACTTAGTTTTATTTTTATAGAAGAGTAAAGCCTAGAGTGAATATATTGTGTCGCCATATAGCGGTCTAAGGTTTGAAATAAGAATGTTTTAAAGACATGAAATGGAGAGTAATATTAATTCTAGTAAAAATTTGAGGCTAAATCTAGTAACGTGTATTGTGTATCATATCTCCATTACTAATGTGACACGGTAAACTATAGAACCTCTGCTGTCTGTCATGTGATTTTGTATGTATCATGCAAAAAGAGCAGTCGTTATGTTTTTCGCAGTGTCAATGTGTTAGTAAGGGGATAAAAAAAATGGCCAATAAAATTGAGAAACAAACCTGGTAGTTCATCTTTCTAGCAAAAGTAGCAAGCTTTTATTGATCCCATGGCTATTAGGTTGTCCCATGATTTGGGACATGGTATGTTATTGTAATATACAATCCAAATACATCTATAATATCCATTATGATATCCTTAAAAATGTTTTAAAATTGTAAATCTTCTTCAGAAACATCTGCTAACAAGCTTTTACACTTTGGATATGTCTACAAACAACATGTTAGTGTCTACAATTTTTGTAGTTGAAAACATGTTTTCGGTAAGGCGTTTGATAGATTGAAACAATAAAAATTGTATCGTAAAATGTAAAAAAAATATTCTCATAATATAAAACGTTTAATTTGACTGTGGTAAATTGTGAAAATATTAAGTAAATGAAAAAAACATTGAAAAGCCATTTTATTTTTAATGTTACTGCTGTAACATAATATATGGCTTATAATAGACAAATTCCACCACCACAGAATATGACCCACTGCAATATTAACTCGAATAGACCATACTGTACCAAATTCTTGTTGAGAACGATAATGGTCAGTTAATGAATTAAGTACTAGCTGGTCGTAAATCGAGCACCGTAAGAATTTTAATAAAGTATTCCATCCGTCCATCCTCAAAACTAATCATAATACCTAATTAATAATATAAGAACTGTAAAAATGTACTATAAGTATAGTACTTAATAGTTTTTAAAAAAGATAGCTAATAATAATTTATACTGTACTGCAAACAAAATAGAATGCAACAATAAATAAAATGGTTGGTAATTGGTATAGTGCGTCAAAAAAGTGAAGAAATTAAAAAGTGGCAACATTGTAGTGTCATCCCTTTTTTCTTAGATTGATTTGAAAGGGATGACACTACGATGTTGCCACTTTTTAATTTCTTCACTTTCTTGACGCACTATATATCAATGGAAAAGTAAAGGAGAGAAAATTTACTTTGTGGGACGCCCATTTTTTTGTTAGATTACAAGGTGTTTATTTAATACTATATTTTACAGCCCCTCTAAAACCTTACTATAGAAGTCAGTTTCTAATTTAAATTGTCGTTATTTTACGAAATGATTTAAGAAATTACCTACACGGTACACCATGTGACTTTTTTAACGACGGTAATAAAAACTTAATTACAAGACGTACACCATGAACCATCTGACTTTTTGGACGACGCGACGGTAATAAAAACTTAATACTCGTATTCGCTTTAATTTGACACCAAGCAGGTGAATTTCTTGATCTTAAAATACTTACCTATTAAGAACTTCAATATGTAGACCGTAAGCAATGGATTTTTTAATTATTCAGAATCTTTATTTATTTGATGGACCAGTAAATGGAATGCCTATTTAGTATTTATTTTACCGTTAATGTGCGTAAGCCAGTTAGACTGCAGGTTAACAAGGTAGGTATTCTGCAGATTATCTGGGTGAGTCAGTTAAAGTGCAAAAAGTTTATTCTATTCTCATTAAATTACATAAAACAGGTTCTCGTTTGAAAAAGTCATGTTATTTAGCTGTAGAGAATTAATTAATGTATTTTTTTGGACATAAACAAAGGAAGAAATTATTAAAGTTTAAGTAAAATATTATATTCCACTAATAAAATATTATAACAGATCGTATCAACTAGAAAAAAAAACAATCAAAACAACAACAGTTTTAGATTGGCAAGCTTAAGTAAAAGTTTTTAGAACTTTTACGAAGGAAGAGAATGCAAACTAACTAGGAAAAGTGCAAAAGCTTTTTTATTTCAAAATTTCACACTTTAACGGATGGTATCAGGGAATCTACAGATTACCTAGGTAATGTGCATGTTAACGTATTCTGCATTCTAACGGCCCGGCCGCATCTGCGTCTATCGTCCGAAGCTTCGTGCTATGAGACGATATCTATTGGATGCAGATCGTCCAATAGTATTGGTTTTAGCGCGAAGCACCACGCAATACGCATATGCGGCCGCGGCATTACGGTAACATTTACTCACAGTGAAAACTATTGTCTTTGACTAATTGAGACCCTAGACGTGAAAGCAAGGCCAGGATGTACTAAGCTTTTGTGTGGTAATACTTGGGCTGGCATTTGGAGTCACGTGAAGTAAGTGGAACTGCGGTGAGGAGGGAGGGAAACCGATGGTTACGAGTTTCACAGGTAATGTTTTGTGACGATTGACGAATTATTGCAATTTGCATTCGACGTAATATTATGTGTTTGTGGGGATATTAATTATAATTTTTTATTTCATGGAATTAGGAATTCTTCAAATTACTTAAATCCAATTTGACAAGTGTACTTTTGTAGGCCTTTTTTTTTTTTTTTTTTTTTTTTTTTTTTTCTCCGGAGGGGGAAATGCATTACGCATACCACCCAGGCGCAGGGGGCGACCCGAGCGGTGATGTGGGACTCCCGTAGCTGATGAGACCACGGTATACCCACTAAAACCCCCCCCCCATCTTCCGCCACGCCGCCTTTTGACGGGGCCACGGGAACGATACACACATCCGCGACCCCGCCAGCGGTCCGAAGACTCCACGATGGGCGCACGACACGTGCGCCCTCCTCCTCGGCCCCCCACCAGGGCTGTAGCAGACGCCCCCCGAGTCTGCTACTTGGAGGCCATGTGGCAGATCAGGTCTGTGGCTCTGCCACCGACCACACCTCGGCCGCAGAGGATAGGGCAAGCGGCGCACCGCAATACCTACTTGCCTCTTCCTCTGCGGCCCCACCAATGCCGTTCAAACGGAACGGCCAGCTCGCAGGGGGGTAGGGAAAGCGGCAACCTACCACAATGCCTCTTCCCCCCGCGATCCGTCCTCGGCCGCAGAGGATAGGGCAAGCGGCGCACCGTAATACCTACTTGCCTCTTCCTCTGCGGCCCCACCTCGGTGCGCATCCGCAGCGGACTCCTCCAGTCCGCTGGGAGCGCCCTCCTCGGGCCAGGCGGCGACACCGGCCGGCCCTGGTTGCCTCTTCGCTTCACCGCGGTTGTCCAAGCCGCGGTTACTGAGCCCCACCGCCACGACAAGGCGAGCAACCTTCGGGGGGATACTTTTGTACTTTTGTAGGCCTACCTGATCTTCGATAAACCTGACCGGCAGTGTAAGACTCTAAGATTCCTACAGTTATCCCGAAAACATTAGGATAATAATTTACCCTTTATCGAAGGTCAGGTAGACCTTCAGGAGTCAGGACTACCTTCTAAAGTAACCTCGACCGAAACTCCATAGTTGCTGGTCGTTCATACCGCTATAATTAGGTATAGGGGTCGTAAGTACAGGTAAACTCATTACTCAGCTTTTATAAAATGATGAAAGCCTGGCTGTCGCTGGCTCTTAGGAGTTAGGTACTTTAAAATTTCAACGTTCTTTCATGTAGGAATATTCAATATTGTATATTGTCTTGCCACAACCCACAAGTCACAATAAAAACGCAATGAATTAAATACCATGAAATCAATCTCGTTTCTTATCATGTGTGTGACATATTAATATCCACTACACGCATGTGGATAGCGAATTCTACATTCAAGTTCAAGGGGCAAACTGGTAGGTATAAAACGTTATAATAGTCCGCGCTTGGCGGCCGCGCGACGTGTGTGTTTAGTTTTTAGAACACATTTGAACATTTTAAAACTGTTTCTACTTTCATTTATGTGAGTATTTGGTAAATTGTTGGTAAATTGTAATCTATAGTTCTTTGCTATCAGTTTCGCCATGTTTTTATTTAAATCAACTATCAAGTGATACTGGCAAAGGTGAACCGGTTTTGTGTCTTGAAGAAATAACTAAACCTGAGTCCACTTGAACTGTTGTTTGTTTTGTGTTTTGAGATTTTGTTTTGACTTTTGAGATTTTGTAATGAAACTGTAAATTCACAGTAATTATGCAGTAGGTATTTAAATAATTGTAATATCGATGGTGGAAATGTCAAAGGGCTGAAAGGACATTTTAGCGATTTTGACTTCTAGTTATTATGTTCAGTTTTTTATGGGCTATCGATATTCGATTGGTATAATTAAAAATTTGCTACGACATAATGACGTTTAAATAATCAAAGGACGTAATAATAGCTTTTTGATTTTTGGGCTTCGTTCGTTTGTGGTTCGTTTTCCATACAAAAAAACAATCGACATTAATTAGCTAATTTCATACTATTACTACATAAATGTATATATGCACATCTATTTATTTTGCAATACCATTCCCGCGAAATATATTTAAATAATACTTTTTTTATAAAAAGCCACAAAATATGTAACTTTTTATAAAAAAAATCAATAAAAATGTGACTTCTGTGTAAAATAAAGTATTTTAATTAATATATTTCGCGGGAATGGTATTGCAAAATAAATAGATGTGCATATAAATTTATGTAGTAACTAGATGTCCCGGCAAACGTTGTTTTGCCATTTAAAGTATTTCTACTTCATCAGTTATACAACATCTTACCCCCTCTTTTGTCCCTTAGAGGGGTGGGGGGAAAATCTGTCCGTCTGTCTGTCTCCACCAGGCTGTAACTCAAGAACGGTAATAGCTAGAGAGTTGAAATTTTCACAGATTATGTATATCTGTTGCCACTATAACAACAAATACTAAAAACAAAATCAAATTAATATATAAGGGGGGCTCCCATACAACAAACGTCTTTTTTTACCTTTTTTGCTCTACATCAATAATGGCAAAAGGTAGGCTTATATGTTAAAGTACCAATATATTATATGTTTACTTTAATACTTATTTAATAATACTATTAAAATAAAATAGAAAATAAAGGGACGCTCCCATACAAAAAACACAATTTTTGGCCTAATTTTGCTCTACATATAATGGTACGGAACCCTTCGTGCGCGAGTCCGGTCTCTGGTCTATATTACAATGTAACTAATGTATCAGATAATATTAGCAAACAGTTTGACAAGTTTAGGCACTCACTTTCCCCTCATTTCACCAGTGACGACATCGCAATTCGCATACATTACCTGCGTTAGTAACTATGGAGTGTCGCTGGAAGTCTAGATGGATCTAGTCCTCCCACTGGATTATGAGAGTAAAGGAATAGAGAGTGCTCTTGTGTACTGCGCACACACTTGGGCACTATAAAATTACTCCTGGTTTCAATGAAACCGGCCACCGCCACCGAAACCGGTGTGGGAGCTAATAAAATTCTTTTTTTAATGAAATAAGGGGGCAAACGAGCAAACGGGTCACCTGATGGAAAGCAACTTCCGTCGCCCATGGACACTCGCAGCATCAGAAGAGCTGCAGGTGCGTTGCCGGCCTTTTAAGAGGGAATAGGGTAATAGGGGAGGGTAGGGATGGGAAGGGAAGGGAATAGGGGAGGGTAGGGAAGGAAATACGGTAGGGGATTTGGCCTCCGGTAAACTCACTCACTCGACGAAACACAGCGCAAGCGCTGTTTCACGCCGGTTTTCTGTGAGGACATGGTATTTCTCCGGTCGAGCCGGCCCATTCGTGCTGAAGCATGGCTCACCCACGTCAAAAATTTATATTATTATAATAATCATAGAGCCAGTAATACATTAGAGATAGATGATAGTATATTTTAATAAAATATTTATGTACTTATTCGTTTCTTAGTGTGGCAATCAGACTGTAGAAAGCTTGATACCGACGTTTGAACAGGTTTCAGGTATTTTTACTAGTATAATAATTATTATTATTGACTAATGCCCGACGATGACTGAGAAAGGCTCCATGGAAACTGGGATTCAGGAGATAAAGAAAAAAGAGAATGCTGTTCTCCCGTTTATGAGACAGGTAAATTTTTTATTTGACTCCTTATTTGACTACCTGGATAAATGATTAGGCGTTACATTTTTTTCTAATTAGTAATTAGTAAGTAATTACTAATTAGTCATGTTACTTTATTTCTTTCTTTTAAGATTTATACGGCATACCCTTTCTGCCATTCGCGTTACTGTCGAAGAATTATCTAAAATCTAAATTCTAAATCATGGCTTTTTTTTATTTAGTTGCTCGCAGTAAGCGGTGTTGTTCTGTACATGATCGGCACAGGCGCCAACATAGCGTACCCTGGAGTCCTGCTGGAGCAGCTACGGCAGCCCGACTCCGTGCTGCGTCTGACACCTGACCATGAGTCGTGGATAGGTAAGTGGTCCAGGCACAGCGTCCAGACCATTAGCGATAATATATTATCGCTATTCATATATTAGGTGCAGCAGCCGGTAGCAATGTCAGTCTGAATTTATGTGAGTTCTGACTGTGGATATGTCATGGATAGTGATGGTATTTCGCAGTTAATAAAGGCAGAAATCTTGGATAGGGAAAACTCGGGATTACTGTTAACAGACATACAGTTAACAGGGGGTGTAGTGCGAGTTTTATTCGATCATACGCATCGAACACGTTAACGCGAATTTGTATGGGATCAAAGCAGCGCCACCTACTGGCTTACGTGGATACCGCTTTGATCCCATACAAATATGAGTATGATCGAATAAAACTCGCACTACGCACTCAGTAGATAGAATATGCTACACGAACGGATAGAGAAAAATAAAAAATATGTAAGACATCGTGGTCTTTGTAGGTGGCATGATGAAAACTATAGCTAAACGTGTAAATTACGAGAACAGGAAATCATAAGAATGACAGTAGGTACCTATTAGCATAGAGTAGGTAATAATAGTACCGTAATTTGTAGTCTCTAATGAAGGTTATGACTGTGCAGGATTCTATAGTGTAGTATGTAGTGACTATAAGTGACTATGCATAGTTCGTAGTAGAATATCACAATGATGTTTTTATTTTTTAAATAAATCGGTTAGATATGGTGGACAAACAATAAAATTATCATACCTGTAAATATTTTTTTGTAAAGTAGGTAACCTTAAAAAGGACGTTGTGCAACTATTAGAAGTCAGTTTCTAATGATTTCGGAATGATAAATTTAAATTTTAAATAACTTAATATAATTTTAAAATTAACGACAAGCTGATGAAGATGCCATGTATATAGAAATTAGTAATATGAAATATCTCAACCGTCACGAAGATCAAACGATTAATATAATTTTGCTATCAGTTAATCCGGAAGGAGCCTCGAACGTTAGACCTTGTTTATTACTAGTATATTACTTGTAGGTATTACTTCTAGAGTTAATAACATAATAAAAATGCTCTCACGCCGGTTTCTATGCTACGCAGGAGTAATTTTATAGTGCCCAAGTGTGTACACAGTAACTGTACCACAGATAACCCCCAGAACTGTACACAAGCGCATTCCCTCTTTACGACTGGCGAAATATCCGATATAATATGACTCATGGATCAAGTGATCAATCTGCACTGGTCCTAACCAAACTTGGAAATAACATGTTCCAACGCGAGAATCGAACCCATGACTATAATATATTCTTTGGACTATAAAATTTTGCAGGTCTTAGGGAGGAAGGTCTGTAATATACTTACCTGATAAAGGTATACTAAGATATAAGTATACTAAGATTACGGAGCATAATCAAGCCTCATACTTAACAATAATTGTAATTTGCGTTGCTTCATGAGATTCAGAGATCATTAGAGTTCAAACTTCAAAATTTATGTTCGCTTCATTCTTGGATAATTATGTCTTTCACTAATAAGTAATAACATCATAATAATTCATAAGTCATAATCACAGATAACCCTTGTCGAATACTTGACTTACGCACTCGGGTCAGACACCTATCATATTTTAACTTTAATTTAATGGAGAGTTTGACAGATAATGGTCTTTTGGCAGCTTCAGGTACGCAGTAGGCATTTTATACTAGATTGGACATTTGAGGTTTTAATCCAGATTTTAACTTACGATTATTTTTAGCAATAGCTTTGACATGCAGTTTCGTACTTGGCACTTAATTCCTTTAAATACTTTACTTTGTCTTGAGGTAAAGTAAAATAAGAGTCACACAAACATTGGACTTTTACAACATTAAAACACTCCTATTGATTGTGTCCAGAAAGAAACACCAAAGAAAATATTATTGAAAAAAGAATTAATGTCTTTTAAATTCCAGCGTCAATCCTGGGTCTGGCGCTGATCGCCGGGATCGTGGTGGCACCGTTCTGCCTGCAGAAGTTCGGGAGAAGGCTGACCAACCAGCTCAGCACGCTGCCGGCGCTGGCAGGATGGGGGGTGCTGATCGCTGCTAGAGCACCCACGGCGCTGCTCATCAGCAGATCACTACAGGTACTATCACCAAATTCAGGCCTGAAAATTGCTCAGCCGTAAAATCATGTGCACTTGAATTCAACTATTCTGAAATATATGCGGTTACTTTACCTTACGCTAAAGTAATGATAAAGTTTGGAAGGTCTTGGATATTACAATGTACCTATGTTTCACTTTCATCTCACTTAGCAAGATCTTGGATATTATAATGTATGTTTCATCTCAAGCCTGCTGAAACGTAAATGACATTGGAACTAGAGAACTGAAACGAGACATTGGTTTAGCGTAAAAAAACCTGCTGAATGTTCGGTAAACTCCGACACCTAGAAGTCCAAAAACCTAACTGCACGTTAGGTTTTTTTTTCTGTAATATTATGATTCAATTGCCATTAAAATATTCTTCTTGTAATTCAATTGCTATTTTAAATGTGGTATTTAATATACATCATTAGAACGAGGTTAATATTCGAAATAGGATAGCTTTTAATAATAATTATAAAAGACCTGTTTTAGAGGACAATAGGAAAAGCTAAAACTCTTCATGGAACTGGAGTTTCTCAATGAATCTAGGCACGCTTAATTGATAAGGTCGAGAAAAGCCAAAACAATCTAAATCCATTATTGTCGCAATAATATTCCTTGACGTCTGGGCGGTTTATTTAGCACAAAACGGTGAATTACTGCTGGTAAGATACCTACAGTAATTGTTATTATGGCCGTAATCATACACATTACACATTATTATAAAATTGTTATAACTCATAACAGTCGATCGACTGAAAAAACAAAGATCAATGGAACAGAAGTAGATACTAGATGGTTAATAAAATTTTTAAGAAATTAAAAATGTTAACATTAGTTTCATGTGTTTCGTTGTCCTCGTGATAAATAAATAAATGAGGGTAATAAACCAGATCGTGGCACAGCTTATTGACTTCTAATTAAAATCAAAGAAAACGGTGACCCACATTTACTAATAAGTAATATTCACTCATGATTCGCAACATTTCAATATTATATTGATTCGACCTAAAAATTTCGTGCGAGTCTCTTAAGAAAAGTAAATACTTACATCAAGTAATAACCAACAACCAAACCACGACAATTTTAGTATATCAACTTGTTCGAACAAAATTTTAACTAGTGGGGAAAATATTAATTGTTAGAAGTATGTAGGGAAAATTTTGTAGTAAAACCAGCCGTATCATCGTATAAAATTGGTTGAAACTGATGTTTTGGGTCAACCAATATCCAACGAAAAAAATAATAACGTACAACTTATTAACTGGGAGTTGGGACTATAGTCTATACAAAGTATGTTTTAATTTTCAGGGTTTCGGAATGGGTATCCAAGCTGCGTGCGCACCGGTCTCCATAGCCGAGTACTCCGCTCCAAAACATCGTGGAGCCTTTCTGGCCACTATTGCGTTCTCCTTTGCAACCGGAATGCTCCTAGCTCACACTTTCGGAACCCTCCTCTATTGGAGATCGGCAGCCGTAGCCTGCGCGAGCTTCTACCTCATCTCCCTCATACTGATATCGTTGTCACCAGAAACCCCGCCATATCTGGCATCAGTGGCAAAATACAATGAATGTCGCAAATCCTTCCGCTGGCTCAGAGGGTATACAGAGGAATCCGAGAAGGAACTCAGTGTGCTGCTGGACAGTCAGAAGAACAAAGCTGTGACGGTAACAAAGGAGTCAAGACTGAAGATGATAGCGAGTATATTTAGAAAGCCGGAGTTTTACAAGCCGACGATCATTATGATGTTTATGTTTATACTCTTTCAAATCTCCGGAATGACTGTTGTACCATCCTACACTGTCCCCATGATGGAGGAAGTGACCGATAAAGCTATTGAGCCTTACACTAGCATGCTTATGGTCGATGTGGTGCGATTCGTGACAGCCGTTATTGGGTGTGGAGTTGTGAATAGACTAAACAGAAGGACGGTCCTATTCATTGGAGTATACGTCAGTGTTATTTCACTATTTTGTGCGGCCCTACTATTGTACCTTCGAGACTTCGGGTACATACCAGAGGAGTACAAGTGGGTTCCAGTGATACCGACCTTGACGTACATTTTCGGGAAAACTCTTGGAATCCTGACGATTCCTTGGGCCATTGCGGGCGAAATATTTCCCCTGCAGTACAGATCCTTAGGAAGCGGTATTTCTGGAATGTTTTTGTCGCTCATGTTCTTTGTAGTGGTAAAGACTGCTCCGACATCATTCAGACAGATTGGAGTGAAGGGAACGTTTTGTGTTTATGGATTGTGCATTGCGATTTGCGGCGTCTTCCTGTTTTTCCTTCTGCCCGAGACGAAGGGTAAGACATTGTATGAAATAGAGTGTCACTTTAAGGGCATTTATAAGACTTCCGATGCATCTGATCCCTGTGAGAAGGACAAAATGCTGGAGCTAAAGAAGGTGGAAGAGGGATGACGCAGAGAACTCACAAAAAAGGAAACACTTTTCGGCTTCGAGGAGCTGACACCGTAGAGGAGAAAACTGATGCATATAAACTAAACAAAATTATCTACTGTAAAAACATAAGTCATGTAATAGGAAACTTAGTTTTGACGTAAATAAGGATTACACAAATTACACAGATTTCTGAGATTTACATTTATTTTAATATAAATTATTTTATTATTGCCTATTTTATGAATACAATAATTAATACAATATGACGGAACTACAACGCCGCATATCGTTCGCACTGTAGCCGTTGAGGGGCTCGGCGCTCTTTCGCTCCGCCGGTGACAAGCCTCGGAAAGTATTTTCAATATCTTGTAAAGTTCTATCCTTAGTTTCGGGTAACATAAAATACAATATGCCCAAGCAGAATGTAACAATACCAGCATACAGCAAGTAAGTAGCAGATAGTCCTATAGAATTTGTTAACACTGGGAAACTTTTAACAGCTATGAAAAAGTTAAGTGACAATGCTAGCACACTGATGCCACTTCCTAAACCGCGGTATTCTAGCGGGAAGATCTCCCCGGATAAAGTAAACGGTATTGATGATACACCAACAGTAAGGGAGAACATGTATAAACCTATTAACGCCATGGGCACCCACTGGTTATCAAAAGGCAGCGTGCCCTTCTGCTTAGCTAACACATACATAGACTTTCCTATATAAGACAGAACACAAATTGCTCCACTGCTGAATAGTAGTGTTCGCCGTTTCATAGTTCTCATCAGAAATACAGCTAATATGTTACACACTAATCGTTCTATATCTAAGGCTACCATCAAAAATTTTGCATTAGCTTCTGGTCCCACCACTTTATGTATAATATCCATGGTGTAGGAGCTGATGACGTTGATTCCAGCAAACTGGAACATCGTGTATAGGAGAAACATGATAATGATAGGCTTATAGAATTCCGGTTTCCTCAACGTAACACGTAAGTATCCGAAAAAGGAGGAGACACGCCTGCCGAAGCCCACGTTATTGCCACTTTCTATAGATCTCTTTATCATCTTTTGAGCGTCCAACATATCCTTCCATTCGGCTTCCTGTTGGTCGTTCTTTCCTCTCAAGTAGTAGAAAATGTCCTCAGCTTTGTCGAACTTTCCTTTGGCTATCAGCCAGGGAGGAGACTCAGGGTTGTATATGATCAGGAGTAGACTAGTAAAGGTCACAAAGGAGCAGATCAGCGCGTTCTGCTGCCAACTGAAGTACGTTCCTAGTGCATGCGTAGACAGTACTCCGATGGTTAAGGAAAGTGACACACAAGTCAGGAAAGCTCCGCGGTTTCTTGGGTCTGTCATTTCTCCAATGATTATGGAGCCCAGTGGTCCCAGCATCCCCATTGCTACGCCTTGTAGGAACCTCGCGAAAATGATGCTGGCAACATTAGTGGCTGTGACGAGCAGGAACCACCCAATCAGCACCGGAAAGATGGTCAGCAAGTGCGACTTCTTTCTTCCTAGCGTGTCCATGAGCGGCGTGATGATGATATTGCCAGTGATCAGCGCGAAACCGACGATTGAAGCTGAAAATAATTGTATCAATGTTATTTTTAGTCTGGAATTTGCGAACCTCTTCCAAAGATTAGCTTATCTTGTCGCCACATTTAACGCTTATTTAATGTTCTGTCGTAATGACTAATGACGTTAAATCAAGCGACTTTCAGATGGTCACTTCTATCTTTTCCTCGTGTTAGTTTATCCTTTATAATCCAGTGTTTTATGTATTTAAGAGTGATAATTGTTTATAGTACGATGTATAATAAATTTTGCATGACTAAGTTTAATCCGCACAAACGGAAAAATAGTAATATTTTGTTAGACTTTTGTATTGACCAATTATTATTATCCTTGACTCACTCATCTTTTTATATTATGAACAAAAATGTAACCAACTGACAGATACACTTTCGCAATTATTTTGGATGATAAGTTACATAAGTTTTTGATTGGAAAATCACTTTACTAGGTTGTATACTATAATAATTAATTAAAACTGACCGATCCATGACTCCTGGCTGGGCGTGACCTTGATGTGTGACTCGGGGCGGCGCAGGCTGGGGATGAGCACAGCAGAGAAACCGATGACGCAGCCGTGGGCGATGATGTTGATGGCCACGCTGGCCGTGAGGAAAGCCTGGAAATGAGAAGTAGAATATGAGGCTGTGGAGCAGCAATGAGCAAAGAGACAGAGGTGGCAATGCCTATGTTACAGAATTGAGAGTGGAGAGAAGTTTGAACAGAGTAGTAGCTTTATTTATTTTTGCAAAAGGTACCATCGAGGAAATTGATTCCTAGGCAGTCGGAGTGAGTCACTTCGACTGCCTATAGGAATCAATTTCCGACTGTCGGACCTACGTCATTTGGTCGGCTTATGTCAATTCAATGTTAGCTCATAAAGCACTGATCTCTATTATACAAGTACGCTGGATTGCTGATACAGACCTGCTTTTTGTGCCTATTTGAAGCGAAATCAGCGCCCCCATTATTCGGGTAGAGAACTAAATTTGACGTAACCACAACCAATAACAACAGTTGTCATCACTAGTATTAGTTCCAAATACTCTCACTACTGCTATCAGCGCCAATATGGCGGCTTTCAAACGTCATTTTTACGTCAGATTTAGTTCTCTACCCGAATAATGGGGGCACTGATTCCGCTTCAAATAGGCACAAAAAATAGCTGTCATTTCAAAGGCTATCAGCAATCCAGCGTACTTGTATTAATAGAGATCAATGTCATAAAGTCATAGCTGTGATCGGTCGGCTGGGTTTGACGCAACGCGACCAAATTACGGTCAACTTCCCAGTAGCTCTACCATGAGTTTAAAGCTATAGTATTAATCGATACTCGATACCGACTACGTAAATTTTTAGTATGGCGATATTAGTTCCGCAAGTGACCGCTAGGAGGCGCTAAAATTTACCATACTAAAAATTTACGTAGTCGGTATCGAGTATCGATAAATACTATAGCTACTCATGGTAGAGCTACAGATAGTAATACAATGGCGCGTGGCGGACTTAATGTCATAGGACACCAGTATACCGGATGATAATTGATAACTTGATAAGTGATAACAGAGACAAAACTAACAATACAGGACTATTGTTAGTTGTCTACACAAAAGCACCTGGTACAAAAAAACTTTACTCATAGTACTCAGCCCAGACTTTATCTTTCATTTCTTACTTAACAGGTTACACTAGCTAATGAATTAGGATAAGAACATTTATTTGCAAAAACATGGTAGTTACAATAAGATGGTACATTATGAATTTAGAATACCTTAATTTTCTACAAACGACGTTAATAAATAATTTTAAATAGTTAAGTAAAAGACTTTGATGAAACAGTAGACATATTCTTTATTCTTTGCAACGCAAATGTTCTTACACATTTTGCAGCTTTTGCAAACAACAAAAGAAATTCAGAAAGTTGATAACACCGTTGTTATGGCTTATCCATTTAAACATTATCGTGCAATATGCTTATATTGTAAAATATAAAGCAATCACTTCTAAATGGGCATTTTACAATAGTATCTTATCAGTGCAATAGCAATCAAGGATTTGTGGGGCAAACACTCTTTACAATTAATATTTATAGTTCTTCAGCATTTCGAAATACAGTAGCTGGACACGTTTTATCAAAAATATCCATTGTTTTTCTATAAACATAAAACATTACCTAAGATAGATAGGTATCTATATTGTTTCTGAAATAATTTGTGAAAACCCTGTAATAGGTAGATGCAATTACAGGGTTTTCACTCTAGATTCTAGAATAATAAAAGATAATCGATTCGAGAATAAGGATATCTCGACGATTGAGAATCAATAGTTCGCACATTATTATTTAAACAAGGATGAATTATTATTCTCTGATTCCTCCATTTAGGACCACTTGCGCAGATCTGGGTTAAAGTTAACCCCGGATTAAACGTTATCTCCTTTAAATAATATATAAAGAATGTAAGAGATAAAACACTATTTAAACCGGGGTTAACTTTAACCCAGATCTGCGCAAGTGGGCCTAAGTCCACAAAAATATAAGCAATGTTTAATGTGTGGACTCTCGGAGCTGACTGCTTAGTGCTTACTCCTTAGCTTAGCAAATGACCGAAATGCGGTCAAATGATAAGTTTTTAATGGTAATCTTACATATTTATATGGATCTCCAAACGTTTACAATTTAAACGACCTTCTATTTTCGTGGAATGCGACAAATCTTTGATAACATAATTAGGTCATCAATAATAATTTACGCACAATTTTAGGGTTCCGTACCCAAAGGGTAAAAACGGGACCCTATTACTAAGACTTCGTTGTCTGTCCGTCTGTCCGTCTGTATGTCAGCAGGCTGTAACTCAAGAACGGTAATAGCTAGAGTTGAAATTTTCACAGATTGTGTATATCCGTTGCCACTTGCCGCTATAACAACAAATACTAAAAAATCGACTAAGTGCGAGTCGGTCTCGCGCACGATGGGTTCCGTACCGTTATAGAGCGAAAATAAGGAAAAAATTGTGTTTTTTGTATGGGAGCTCCCTTAACTCTACACATTCGATTTTCATGATTTTCCTTCAATGTTAAATGTATATTGTATGGATATTGGTCAGTGCGAACAAAAACCTTTTAAATGCCTACCGTGAATGTTAAGAATGGTAAGCACTTATACCAGAATTGGTAATTAATAGCTCTATGTACGACTCTACTTTTTCTGATTAAACTAAAGTTAAGTGGTAGATGGTTGTTACGTTTTTATGGACTATGGTTTGTACTTTGTACATTTAGAGACAAGTCTTGCTATGTCTCTCGATCTGGTGATTATACTGCTTAACTCTTAGATAATTTTAGAATTTTTAGGTGAAGAATTGCACAACAATATCAATTTAAAAAAAAATTGTGTAGGGTGTTTCGTCGCGGTCTTTATTTACTTTTATTTTGTTCTTGTATTCTGTTTCCCTGTGTTGGCCCTTTGGGAAGCGCGTAAGAATTCACGTGTTTGATTAATAATTACACTTAATATATTTTGACTAAGTGCCTGTTTTACCACTATCTGATAAAATGCCGAATAGGCTAAACAACTTTTTTTGACAGATTCTATGGAGAATCCACCACTTCTTCTTCTTCTTTTATTATGGCGGCCTCAGTGAGTTGCCAATGTCAGAGTGATTTTGTAAATCCACCACTTAACTTGACAGGTAAAGTATGGACGTTACCTGTCAAGTTAAGTGGTGGATAGCCTATTCGGCACTTATCAAGAAGTGGCGAAACAGGCCCTTAATCTTTGTATTTCTACGACTGGAGCGGTCCCACCGACTTTCCCAAATTCAAGACACTTGTCACTACGACCGACGACGACGTCATAGATTTTTATCACAAAACATCTATCGTGTTTTATCGATTGATCAGCTTGGCAGCCAATTAATAGTAGATATATGCTAGTGATTATAAACCAGCCTTATTGATATTTTATTACTCTGATATATTCAGACATATCTGATATCAATCATGCAGCAATCTACTTGAGTAAAATGCATAATTTAGGTTATTTTAGTTTACTGCAAGGAGGAGGTTTAGTGTTTTAATTATTGAGAATGCCTAATTCGGAAAGAGACTTTTTGTTAGTAGAATAATATATTATCACTATGCTTAAAATCAGCAAAGTACGAGTCGTACTCGCGCACAAAGTGTTCCGTTCTAGTATAGACCATAGAGTTATAGACTATAGAGTCACCGAGCTATGTCTAATTGAAAAAATCGGCCAAGTGCGAGTCGGAATCGCGCACGAATAGAGCAAAATTAGGCCATAAATTGTGTTTTTTGTGTGGGAACCCCCCTTATTTGTTTATTTTATTTTAATATTATTATTAAATATTAAAGTACACATATAACTAAGGATTTTGTGAAAAAATCAAGTACCTACCTGTTGCCATTTTTGATATAGAGCAAAAAAGGCCAAAAAAATCACGTTTGTTGTATGGGAGCCCCCCTTAAATATTCATTTTATTTTATTTTTAGTATTTGTTGTTATAGCGGCAACAGATATACATAATCTGTGAAAATATCAAATCTCTAGCTATTACCGTTCTTGAGTTACAGCCTGGAGACAGACAGACAGACGGACAGACAACGAAGTCTTAGTAATAGGGTCCCGTTTTTACCCCTTGGGTACGGAACCCTAAAAATAACGTTTTTAATATTTATTTATTATTAAATTAAATAATAATTTACAAATAGAATAGAATATATTGTGATTTTTAAGCGCCTAATGTTATTTATAATTTATGTACTTATATTTTTTTATAGAGCAAAAGGGCCAAAAAATCGCATCAGAATTGTATGGGAGCTCCCCTAGTATTTTTTAAATATTTATTTTAGTATTTGCTGTTGTACTATCAACAGAAAGACGTCATTACATTTTGTGACCATGGCTGTCTTGTTATTTCGGCTCTTGTGACACAGCCTGGAGACAGACGGACAGACAGCTGAGCTGAGTCTAAATAATAGGGTCCTATATTTACACTTTGAGTACAGAACCCTAAATTGTTACACTGTCATTGATACCATGCAAAAATATATTTTTAATGAAATCCATTTTTTTCAGACGAAAATTTCAGTTATTACTTATTCACAAGAAAAACACATTGGCCTTCTAAAAATAGATTGTGTTCAGTTGTTTACGTTATAACGTGAGAAAATATGACTTATTATACTTAGATGCATTAAAAATATGTAGATACATAATTACACTGGTTTACAACGTTACATAATATATAATACCGACCTTGTAATAATTTAAATTTTAAATAAGAATACTTTTTTTTTCATTTTTTATACTCCCAAATTTGTAGGTACAAATGGGGGAGGGGGTTGAATGTTGATGCAATACAAATGGAGGGGGTGGGGGGACAAAAAGACAAGTGTCTTTTATATTTATTTTTTTAATTTAATAACAATTTAGCACAGTAATGTTCCTATCTCGTCTATTTTGATTAAGATTTTGCAAGTTCATTTAGCCTGTCCTACTACGCTAGGACGTGCTAAATCTAGCTTTTTAACAGAGCTAGCAATAGTATGTAAATAATATGCCAGTATGAAAGTAATAAAAATCCTAAAACTACTTTTCTCTCTAGCTCTGTTTTCTATTTTTAACCCAGGCGGTTAAAAAGGAGGAGCAGCAGATACGTCTCAATTCTCTACCTACATAATATTATTCGATATACATTTCTAAAATTAAGAACCAACCTTTATTATAATTTAGCCAATAATCTTGATTCATTTTAAAGTTTTTCTGAGTAAAATTCTTTATCAGAATTGCATCTATAGCCTAATTAGGTCTAAGTTCTAACCTTCAGAAAATATTCGAGATAAAATCACTGCTTACACGTAGATAATCTTATAGACAGATAAAATTAATAACGATAAGGTTGATAATTCGTACCTGTCTTACTATAGGCTTCATTGTCACTGATGGTGGGAAAATAACATTTTTTTTATTAAAAAAAACTAATAAGTACGTGTTTGCCGCTAAGCAGTGAGCACTAAAATGTATTTATCCGGCTAAAGAAAGCGATAAGATAGGTTAGACGATTGTCCGTTAATAATTATAGGTGATAACACGATTGTGGTGATAACAAATCATTACTGTTTTTAACGCTGTAGTAGGAAGACTCACAATAGGTAATTAGGTATAAACTTTAAAGGTGTTTGTGATTTTAGATTTTGAATTACTTGCTTACTTCACAGTTACAGAAATTAGGTCTGCCATCCGTCCAGGTTTCCCCGGATTTATCCCAGTTTGAAGAGCGTCCGGGGAACGGCCAGCTTACGTAATAACTAGGCATTAAGACGTAATCTGCGGTCCGATTTTCGAATAGTGTCCGGGGGAAGGCAAAAGCCAATTTTTAATTAGGCAGCAATTAACTCGCTGAACAAACACATGGATTCTTCTCCGATCAAAGTAAAATCAAGTATTATAATATTATCCCACCAAAAACATTTCATGTAAAATGTTACCTCGACGACCACAAAAGTTTTGCCTTGCGAAAAAGACATCAGATCTAATGTAGAGCCAAGCTCCTGAATCTACGCGGCCTAACTCTATCGACCCTAACTCCAACAAATTCTACATAATATTATCAGTAAGTTGTATGATTGGCTTCGCTGTTTCGCTACCGTCGTCGTGGATGTGAGGCGAATATTTAGTTTCTGATCTGCTAGCTTGACATAAAGGTTAGCATTTGTTGCGCATTTTAAAGAATGAGGAGCACTAAATTCCCGCTTTTTGCACTAAAATTATAGCACTCAATTAGCACTTAATTATTAACGCAATTTCTCTGACTTTGTCATGCTAGCTTTTCATACGTACATAACAGTTTAGCGTATTTTAAGTATACCTCTTTAACCGAGACTGTAGTACGCGGGTTTATTCCAATGACCATGTAGTATAATACCTAATAGAGCACCGCTTGCCAACAAAACAACTTGTTCATCTCTACCATGACCTAATCGTAGATCGTTGACCAAATTGACCGTTAATGACTCATGTCACCTAAACAGGAGTTTACTACACCTACTTACAAACACTAGTTTTTTTGTTCACACTACCACCACCTACTAACACTGACTAATAAATGTACAGTCTTAGGCCATAGGCTCTAGAAAGCTTATTAGTTATTACTTATTATATTAGCGCCTAGCCTTTCTGTGACAACTGACATTATAATATTAGTTAAAGCGCCTTTCTGTGACAGTACGGTAAACGACGCAATGCGACATATAATAATATATGTATAATAAACACCTACGCAAAGTGCCTTGACAATTTAAATATAGTACAGAATCTGGGTGCACGGTAGTGCACCCGCCGAGATGAGCCAAGCGAAGCGCAAGGGCACTACCTACCTTTTCTCGAAGTGTTTCGCCGTTTTTTTTTAACCTTCATAGAATTGGTTTCCGTTGTAGCAGATAGTTCATATTTTCAGGATATGATTTCATCAATAGACTTATTAAGCACACAAAGTCTCAATTGAATAGCTCTTATACTTTAGATTTTATAGATCAAAGCGCACGGAGTGCGCGGCCAAGTTCCAGCAGGCCGCGCGCATGCCGTGCACTATTTACACGAACGGTTTCGACGCACTTTTGACCCCCTTGTATCTCAGTGCCTATTGCGAGAGCAAAGATAAAATTTTACCTACCTAATTATATACTAGTACTTACGCAATATACTAAATTTCATAGATATAGATTTGTTAGATCCTGAAATATTTCCTTGTAAAAATAGCTAATTTTGGCACTGACTCACTGACCGGTAATCAAAATCTCTAGGCCACTTCCAGTTGTCGTAGCGTTATGAAATTTGGCACACAGGTTGTTTGTTATATGTAGACTAACAAAAAATTAAGAAATTTGAGAAATTGGTCAAGCGTGAGTCGGCTCATCTATGAATTTGAGATAAAAATCGGTAATCAAAACCTCTAGGCCACTTCCAGTTGTCGTAGCGTTATGAAATTTGGCACACAGGTTGTTTGTTATAATTATGTAGATTAACAAAAAATTAAGAAATTTGAGAAATTGGTCAAGCGTGAGAAGGCTCATCTATGAATTTGAGATAAAAATCGGTAATCAAAACCTCTAGGCCACTTCCAGTTGTCGTAGCGTTATGAAATTTGGCACACAGGTTGTTTGTTATAATGTAGATTAACAAAAAATTAAGAAATTTGAGAAATTGGTCAAGCGTGAGTCGGCTCATCTATGAATTTGAGATAAAAATCGGTAATCAAAACCTCTAGGCCACTTCCAGTTGTCGTAGCGTTATGAAATTTGGCACACAGGTTGTTTGTTATATGTAGATTAACAAAAAATTAAGAAATTTGAGAAATTGGTCAAGCGTGAGTCGGCTCATCTATGAATTTGAGATAAAAATTAATATGTACAAGTAAATACACTGAAATAAGATGAGGAGGAAAGAAACAAATTGGTATGATTCCTTAAAAAAAGTATTGAAATCTCACCAAAAACATACCTGTTAAAACGGGGCCAAGTTCCTATTCACTAATTGTTCGCCTTAAAAAAGAGTTGAAATCCAATTCAATGCCAAGTTTAGATGCACTTCCAAATCGATCATAATCATCTTCATCAACAGCCTAATCCTAAATACTTCTAAATTTGAACTTGGCAGGTTTTCATGCTAGTAGCACTTGATAATTATTGTATAATTTTTAAATTTAAATATAAGATATCTATGTGATTAAATTAACCTGCCAAGTTCAAATTTAGAAGTATTTAGGATCAGGCTGTTGATGAAGATGATTATGATCGATTTGGAAGTGCATCTAAACTTGGCATTGAATTGGATTTCAACTCTTTTTTAAGGCGAACATTAGTGAATAGGAACTTGGCCCCGTTTTAACAGGTATGTTTTTGGTGAGATATCGAAAATACACCGATTTCGTCACTGACACACTAATGGTAATCAAAATGTTTGGCTACTTCCTGAAGTGCTAGAAAGCTGAAATTTGGTATGTAATCTAAGTTTAGTATACAACCAACAAAAAAATTCAAAAACTAGTAATTTTCACCCCCTAACCCCTAAAATGGGGGAGGTGGATGTTTTCCCTTATAGAGTTGGTTTCCGATGTTCCAGATAGTTTATATTCTCAGGATATGATGTCAATAATAGACTTATTAAACACACAAAGTTTCAATTGAAAAGCTTTTATACTTTAGATTTTATTGATATCTAAAATAGCTCTTATACTGTAGATTTAACAGATATCTATCTAAAATACGCCGATTTCGTCACTGACACACTGATGATTATCAAAATGTTTGGCTACTTCCTGAAGTGCTAGAAAGCTGAAATTTGGTATGTAATCTAAGTTTAGTATACAACCAACAAAAAAATTCATAAACTAGTAATTTTCACCCCCCAGCCCCTAAAATGGGGGAGGTGGATGTTTTCCCTTATAGAGTTGGTTTCCGGTTTACCAGATAGTTTATATTCTCAGGATATGATGTCAATAATAGACTTATTAAACACACAAAGTTTCAGTTGAAAAGCTTTTATACTTTAGATTTTATTGATATCTAAAATCTGAAATATACAGATTTCGTCACTGACTCACTGACACACTGGTGATCATCAAAATGTTTGGCTACTTCCTGAAGTGCTAGAAAGCTGAAATTTGTATGTGATCTCAGTTTAGTATACAACCAACAAAAAAATTCATAAACTTATAACTTAAACACAGGGTATCCTAGTTCAGGCAATCGTGTATTATTTTAGTCTTATTTAGCATAACTAGCTCTAATAATTTGTATAATACTGAATAAATATTATTATTATTAACTTTTGCGCCCTATCCCCTAAAATGGGGGGTGGGGGGGTGGAGGTTTATATTAGACTTTTACCAATTTCATGAATTAGGATATAATTTTACACGGGACTGCAGACAGTAAGTGAAAAACCTTTAAATAAGTACTTACTAAAATAACCAACCTACAAAAAGAACTGAAATCCCACCAAAACATTTCATGTAAATGTTGCCGAGATGACCACATATTAAGGTCTGGCTCGGCTGTTCGTTATTAACTTCAGATCAGAAACTAAATATTCACATCACCTCCGCGACGGCGGAGTACTATTATATATTCTGTGGCGACGCGCGGTAGCAAAACAGCTGTGAGCTGAGCCATACATATTTACTGAAATATAGAATTTGTTTAAGTTAGGGTCAGAAGAGTTAGGCCATGTAGATTCAGAAGCTTGGCTCCACATGAGATCTCATATCTTTTTCACAGGGTAAACCTTATGTGGTCATCTCGGCAACATTTACATGAATTAATGTTTTGGTGGGATTATATTTTCTAATAGCATCAGATGACTCATAATATTATTATGAGGCTGAAGAGTTGTGACCAATACTCACAAATAGAGCAACTATTTATAAACGCATGAATTTAGAATATATTGGGAATAAATGAAAACCAAATATTTAGGTCTAGTTCCGTTTATTTAAAATTTTTATTAAAACCTTGTGCAGTTAAGAAAAGTTACAAAAAGTAAAAACAACGTAACATTATTTACAAAACTCAAAAAATTATCTTGTGCAGTATAAATTACTATAAGTAATCAGTCTTAAAATAAATAGTTAACTGTTAGGCATCACTAGGAATCGACAAGTTTAGTCCACCTCCTCGACGGTGGGTCCGGCGCCGGGCTGGCCGCCGGGCGCGGCCCCCGCCCCGCCAGCGCCGTGCAGCTTGCTCATGATGGGCGAGCAAACCCGGGACAGCTCCTTCAGCTTGTGCTCGTACTCCTCCTTCTCGGCCAGCGTGTTGTTGTCGAGCCACTTCAGTGCCTCGTCGCACTCGCTGCGCGCCGAGTTCTTGTCCTGGTCGGTCAGCTTCGCCCCGGCGTCGTCCAGCGCCTGCTTCACGCTGAAGATGTACGACTCGAGCTGGTTCCGGGCGGCGACCCTCTGCCTCTGCTTCTCGTCCTCCTCCTTGTACCTCTCGGCCTCGGAGAGCATGCGGTCGATCTCGGCCTGCGACAGCCGGCCCTTGTCGTTCTTGATGACGATGTTCTTGCTGCGCCCGGTGCTGTTCTCCTTGGCGGACACGTTCAGGATGCCGTTGGCGTCCATGTCGAAGGTGACGTCGATCTTGGGCACGCCGCGCGGCGCCGGCGGAATGCCGGTCAGGTCGAACGTGCCCAGCAGGTTGTTGTCCTTGGTCATGGCGCGCTCGCCCTCGTACACCTGGATGGTGACTGCCGGCTGGTTGTCCGAGTACGTGGTGAACGTCTGCGACTGCTTGCACGGGATCTTGCAGTTGCGCTCGATGATCTTCGTCATCACGCCGCCGGCGGTCTCGATGCCCAGGGACAGGGGGGCCACGTCCACGAGCAGCACGTCCTGGATCTTGGAGTCCGACTCCCCGCTGAGGATAGCGGCCTGCACGGCGGCTCCGTACGCCACGGCCTCGTCGGGGTTGATGGACAGGTTCAGCTTCTTGCCGCAGAAGAATGTCTGCAGGAGATTCTGGACCTTCGGGATGCGAGTCGATCCGCCCACTAGGACGACGTCGTGAATCTGGCCCTTGTCCATTTTGGCATCCTTCAGGGCCTTCTCGACCGGCTCCAGGGTGCCCCGGAACAGGTCGGAGCACAGCTCCTCGAACCTCGCCCGGGACACTCTGGTGTAGTAGTCTATGCCCTCGTAGAGCGCGTCGATCTCGATGGTGGCCTCCGTGCTCGAGGACAGCGTCCGCTTGGCGCGCTCGGCGGCCGTCCGGAGGCGGCGGAGCGCGCGGGAGTTCGTGCGCAAATCTTTCTTGTACTTCCTTAAAAATTCCTCGGCGAGATGATTCACGAGCCGGTTATCGAAGTCTTCGCCTCCCAGGTGCGTGTCGCCGGCCGTGGCCTTGACCTCGAACAGCGAGCCCTCGTCTATGGTGAGGATGGAGACGTCGAAGGTCCCGCCGCCGAGGTCGAAAATCAATATGTTCCGTTCGCCCTTGAGATTCTTGTCGAGGCCGTACGCCAGCGCCGCCGCAGTCGGCTCGTTGATGATCCTCAGCACGTTGAGGCCGGCTATGGCACCCGCGTCCTTGGTGGCCTGGCGCTGGGAGTCGTTGAAGTAGGCCGGCACAGTAATGACGGCGTCCCTGATCGTCGTCCCGAGGTAGGCTTCGGCGGTCTCCTTCATTTTGGTGAGAACCATGCTGCTGATCTCCTCCGGCGCGAACTTCTTCATCTCCCCCTTGAACTCGACCTGGATCTTGGGTTTCCCGCCGTCGCTGACCACCTTGAACGGCCAGTGCTTCATGTCCTGCTGGATTTTGGGATCGTCGAATTTGCGGCCGATTAGTCTTTTGGCGTCGAACACCGTGTTGTTGGGGTTTAGAGCCACCTGGTTCTTGGCGGCGTCCCCGATGAGGCGCTCGTTATCCGTGAAGGCCACATACGATGGTGTGGTACGGTTTCCCTGGTCGTTTGCGATGATCTCCACATTTCCGTGTTGCCAAACACCAACGCAGGAGTAGGTCGTTCCCAGATCGATTCCGATAGCTGGCATCTTCGAAACTATTCCGAATTATATTTATTTCCACTATAAACAATTTTACAAATTTCAACTAAACGTCACTTCGCTTCGTTTCGCTTGGAAACTCCGAACCTTTCGCTCTGTATCGTGTTTCAAATAATTCTGAATTCACGCGCCATTCGCTCGCCTTTTATATTAAACGAATAAACGTCCAGAAATATCTACCTTGTGCGAGAAACGACCAATGAGACCCATTGTGTCAAACGAAAAGTCTAGAAACTGTAAAACCGACCAATAGGGAGCGAGTAATCTTTGTGACGTCATCATAGTATCATCAATAGGGTTGCAGTGTAATAAAAATTCCCCAGTATGCGGGAAAATACAAAATAATATAATCTTTTTTTTATTTTATGAACATTAGAAAAAAATCATTGAAGTGATGAAACAAAATATAAAATGGTCACAAGTTCTTGAAATTAGGATAATGAAAACTAGCTAAATGCCGAGCTTTGTGAGGGCTCGCGTCGTCACACCTTGACTGACTGTTAATGATAACACAATAACTACTTAATATAAAAAAACCTTGACTGAATGATGATAACACATCTACATTAAGATAAAAATTACTATGTTTAAGCTCAAATCAATAGGCGTGAATCGTGATAGATTTTCCGTAAAGTGTACCACAAATTAATGTTATGGTTGTGACTTGTGAGATATACTAGGGCTCGCTTGGTTCGCCCTGATAATTCAGAGGGATTGATCAATGATCATATTTTAATTTTTCGCTTTTGTGATAAATTGAATCGTCATTATAGAGTTTTAAACACGAATTGAAAATGCATAAAATTACTACTTTTATTTAAAATATTATTAACTATTCTAAATTCTTATAGGAATAATTATTCTTATCTATCTGTTTAATTAAGAATGAATTTTCAATTTTGTTAGTCCCGCTAGAACTTGAGAACACCTGAACCGACCGGCTAATTTTAGTTTTAAAATATTCATGGAAATCAAGGGAAGGTTTCTATTAGGAGAGAAGTGATACAAAGTTCATGAGGTCACCTAGATTCTAGAGTTTAAGGGCGTTCGCTGCGTTGAGCGTGTGCCCGTCGCGGCTGCCCGTCGCAGGTGCCCGCGTCGTGCGCTCGCCATAGTAAATAGTAATCGTGTCAGCCGTCGGCCGTCGCACGTTGAGCGGGTCAGCTGTCGCACGATTACTATGGCGAGCGCACGGCGCGGGCGCCCGCGACGGGCAGCCGCGACGGGCACACGCTCAACGCAGCGAACGCCCTTAGACTATAATATAAAAACTAATCGCAAAATGTGTATAGAATTAGTACCGACGAAGTTTGCTCACCGCTTTTAAAAATAATTTAACCTTCATAAATGAATAATATATAATGGGATTCGGGACGAAAACCATCGGGCCTGCAAGTTATCAATAAAATAAAATAATTTTAATATTTAATATTTTTATTATTATCGTTCTACATAAATCATAATATACTCTAAACCAGAATATTATAATAAAAGTATGATTGTGTTAATTGTCAGATCATCTTCCTTCTGCTACAATCCTTTGTTTTCGCTATTATACTCACGTCACGTGATCAGATTGTTTACTAGTTTACCACGTGAGTCGTGAGTCACGTTTTATTATTATTATTTTTTCAATTATCATAATACATAATAACTAATAATTGTATAAGTTACTATGTGAGTGGAAATTAATTTCATGAATTGGTCACCCTAACCGAGTTGCGACGAGGCACGAGCTTGTACGAGCGAAGTCTCGAGTTTTCGAAGAAAGAGATGGAGCTATAGTGTCTTTTCTCTTTCGCAGACTATTGTGTTTACGTTTTATTTATGTTTACAAAAACATTACAATGAGAATAATTGAGATCTTCTTTTTCCATAGGAGCTTACTAGTTACCTACAACTTTCATATATAAAAAAGTACTCTGTGGTTACAACCAACGCGACGCGACGACGCGGTTACAAAATACAACATGATTCATAAATAAAAATTTTATTATGAATGAATTTGGAGAACCAATGAATGAAGATTTCAACGAATCAATTATTATTTATTATCAATGAATGAATTAATGTACGACATTAGACATAGATGAAACGAATGAAATGTAGACAGTAGGGGAGATTGGGGATACTGATGCCAACTAGATCCGCACTCTGTTTTTTTTATTCCTAATAATAATTATTAATTATTCGCTACATTATTAATGAGTTTTATTTTAAATTTGAGAAATACATCTACAAGAATGTGAGGACAAGGGAAAATCCTAATTTGTAGATAGTTCAAAATATGGTATAGTATATTATGTCTAAGTTTGAAGATAGAATTCTCTAGAAAATTCAAGTTCATTTACATTTTGGTCGCATGTGTGATGTGAACAAACTAATAATTATTATTATTGCGCACGCGGCACGGCACGGCCCACGCGGGTTATATGTACGATCAAAATGACGTTACCCTTTCACTACTAAACTTCTGGAAAAATCTAACTTGCGTCTGGACTCTGGAAGAGATTCAAAATAAAGGCGTATTTTGGCGCGAGCTCTCTCAATTTGCCTTGTGTATTTTCTACCGTATTTTTATCCCTTTTAATCAATGATGACAAAGTTCTGTGAGAGCTTTTAATAAACTTCCATGGGCATTAAGATTGCAATCGGAAAATGTTGGTAGAAAATTATTATTGGTGCTGTTATATTTAAAGCACTGAGAAATCCTGGATTTGATGAAATTATAAAAATTGGCGCTTTTACTAACGGCACCACTGGAAAAATCTCCAATAAACAATAATATTTTAATATTAAGTGACTTAATTGTGCATATTTTGTGCATATTTCGGCCATTTTTCGTGCATATTTGCATGCATATTTCGGCACTTTGATCGTGCATATAATCCGATGTCTAGTCATGACTCATGTCATGAGTCATGACGCCAAAATTCGTTTATTACGCGGCGAGAACCGTACATTTTATCGCACCAAAATTTTTAAGATAAACATCTTTTTTTACTTTTGTATGGGCAAGGGCCCGAACGTCACGATTTTCCCCATACAAAAGTGAAAAAAAATATTGTTCTTTCAGCGCTGCACTTTCACAGTGAACTCTATACAAACAAGGAACACATGTAACACCCAGAAGTATTACATACTTATCACTAATTTTGTTACACCTTGTATATTTTATTATCGATTTTGTTTTCCGGAAAATAGGTAAGTACATAATAATAATATGTACTTAGACTTAATATACGTACTACCTAAATATCATGGGCACAAATTAATAGGTAAATTGTCATTGATGCTTTGATTATTGTTTACACGACGTGTAAATCAAGTGTAAATGTGTAAATAATCAAAGTGTCAATAATAACTACATAGGAACTATACATAAATTAGGTACTTACATTATTAAGTACTTATAGATCACAAGATAGGATACAGACTACAGTTGGCTTTTTAATAAAAGCCAAAGTAGGTACATTTTGCCGTAATCGGCAAAATGTATGATTCCCACAATTACCTACTTTGGCGCATACAAAGCCAATTATATATTCTGTGACAAAGCTTTGTGAACAACTTTGACAATTAACAATAAATAGGGGAGATCATCCATTCAACATCGAATAAACAGCTGCAATTCATACAAAAAAGTTCAAATCAAATCAAATCAAATCATTTATTTTTGCAAAATTGTAGGTTACATAAGATGTTACAAAGATGTCCTGGTGCTTATCTACAATTAGCCTTTAAGGCGTGCAAAATTATAAGTCATATATATCAAATTTAGTCTACCAATTTTTTATGCACTGGTGTTGGTAACAATAATAATTATTATCAATACATTAATGGCCCATTTCACTAATATCAGCTGACCCGATGAACTTTGTATCGCTTCCATCCTAAATCCTAATATAAAACTTCGTCAACTTCCACAAACTGAACGATTCTGTCTCTTATTCGTTTAAGTATTCCTTTAAAGTGTAATAACATTTACTTATTAAATAGTTCTTTAATTTATATTTAAAGTGTTTTAATTCCTCAATATTTTTTATATTCTTAGGTAGTTTATTGTAAATTTTGGGTGCCATACAAACGATACTTTTTCTTTTAAATTCCGATTTAGCTTGTATTACTAGTAGTTTATCTTTATGTCTAGCCGAGGAACATGTTTCGTATTTCTCTAGATTTTTCCTAACATACAAAGCACATTCATAAATATACATTGATGGTAATGTTAATATATTTAAATCAATAAACTTCGGTTTACAGGAATCCCTCTTACCAATATTGCAAATAGCCCTGATGCATTTCTTTTGGGCCCTAAATACCGTTAACCAATGAGAGGAGTTGCCCCAGAACATTATGCCGTATCTTATAATAGATGAAACATATCCATGATATGCTGTTAACAGTGTTGATAAATTTGTTTTAGGTCTAAGTTTGTATAGAGCGTATGCACTTTGATTAATTTTTTTAGTTATATATTCTAAATGTGGTTTCCATGTCAATTTGTTATCAATTACTACTCCTAAAAACTTTGTTGTGTCAATTTCATTAAAAATATGTCCATTGTAGTTAATGTCAAATTTGGTTTTTGTATTAGTTGCTACACGTTTAAAATTCATTATTTTAGTTTTATCAAAATTTAATTTTAAGTTATTACTTTGTAGCCATTCAATAATTTTGTCCATAGTTGATTTAATATTTGATTCTATATCATTTAAGAGTTTTTCTATAAATAAAATTGTGCTATCATCAGCAAATAATGTCATAATATTCTTACCTTTACATTTGACGAGGTCATTAATATAAATAAGAAAGAAGAGAGGTCCTAAGATGCTCCCTTGGGGGACACCATATTCTGTTTCCTGAGCCTCGGATAGATATTGCTGTTCACATCTGTTTGAAGGACAATATCTCCTTATTTGCGTTACTTGTTTTCTGTTAGACAAATATGATTTAATTAGTTTAAGCGCGATACCCCTAATTCCGTACATGGACAGTTTTTGTAGAAGGCGTTTGTGATCTACTCGATCGAATGCTTTCGACATGTCCATAAACAATGCTGTAGCACAATTTCGACTATCCAGGCTGCTGTATACCTTATTTAAGAAGTTATAAATAGCGTCATTAATATTTTTACTCTTTCTGAATCCATATTGTTCTGATATTAAAATTTGTTTTTTTTCCATGAACTGGTATAGCCTACTATATATAACTTTCTCATATATTTTTGATATTGTAGGTATTAAAGCCACTGGCCTGTACGATCGTATATCACTCCTTAATCCTTTTTTAAATATTGGAATGATGACCGACTGTTTCAGTCTGTCAGGGTAGATGCCGTTTTCAATACTTAAATTAATTAAATAAGTTAATACCGGTCCGATAATAGGTGCTGCTTCTTTTAAAATTTCCGTTTTTATACCATCTATCCCCACACTATTTGTATTGTTGAGCGAGAGTATAATCTTATTTACTTCTTCGGTAGTAGTAAACGACAAAAAACATGAATTTAAAATGTGTGTTGTATCATTATTTATTGTATTATTATCGCCGTTTTCGGGTTTTCCTACTTTAGCAAAGTAATAGTTAAAACGATCAGCAATACACTTTGGGTCTTTTAGAATAACTCCGTCATCATCTATTTCCTTTATGTTTTCATTTATAAATTGTGTTTTATTATTATTTATTATCTTCCAAACAGCCTTTGATTTTATTTTAGATTTTTGTATATAGTAATTGTTTTGTGCTCGTTGTGTGTTTTTTATGACTAGCCTGTATCTTTTATAATATTCTTGAAAAGCTTTTTTATTTATTTCATTAGGATTCTTCCGGTATTTCCATAGGAGTTGTCTCTTTCTTTTACTGCATATTTTAATGCCTCTGGTAACCCATTTTGGTCGAACTTTACTATAGATTTTTATTCTGATATTAGGAAAACATAATTCATAAAACAGTTTAAACAAGTCATGAAAATTATTAAATGCAGTATTTGGATCATTCTCATTATAGACTTCAGTAAATTTTAGCGATTTGAGGCACTCTTGAAATTTTATTTTATTTTGTATACTAAAGTCGCGAACTTCTTTGTACCAATATTTTAACAAGCTTGTTTTTTTACATGGACATTTTATTACTTGCGCAGTATGATCAGACAGAGCGGTATCTATAAGTTTAGATTCACTACGTGGTATATTATGAAAAATATTATCTATGCATGTGTTACTAGCAAGTCTTGTAGGCTGTTTTATTTCTATCCTTAGATTATAGCTGCTAAGCAAGCCTTTTAGTTCTCTACTTTGATAAGTATCTTTAAGAATGTCTATATTAAAGTCCCCACATATTACTACCTTTATTGTATTAATTAATTTTGATAGAATTAGGTCAAGCCTTTCTATAAATGAAATGAATGCTTGCTTATTAGCCTTAGGGGGTCTATATATACACAATATACACATTTTTTGTTCTGTCAATCGGATGGCAGAACATTCTAATAAGTTTGGGATTGAGAGATTCATGATCTCGTTAATAGGATCGGCTTTTAGATCTCTTTTAATTAAAATACAAGAACCACCATCTCGTTTGTCACGTACGTAGCTTGATATTAATTTGTAATTTGGAATGTTCAGAAAAGTTTTGTCATCATTTATCATATTATGTTCAGTTATGCACAAAATGTCTATAGGGCTCCCATCATTTCTAATTTCGTCAATACATACTGTCAGCAAATCTGATTTATTAATAAGGCCATTAATGTTTTGATGAAAAATGTTAATGTAGTTACAAACGAAAAAGACATTGATTATTATTATTATTGTTAGTATTTTTATCCAAGTCACATTGATTATTATTATTATTGTTAGTATTTTTATCCAAGTCACTAGGTATAGTCATAATATTATCGTAATTACAATTATTATTTTCAGTATAAAATTGATTAAGGTCATTGCAAGACGTCTGTGTACATTTATTTTCCATTTTTATTCTCTTAGATAAGTATTGATGTGGATTTAAGTAAATGTTCATTTTATTTTTGTATCCAATACGCAGTATTTCCCTTAGTAAATATTTAGATATGAAATTTGTGAATGTTCTGTTAATTTTTGTATATTTATTATATCCCATGTCGAGGTAGGTTGTATGCTTATAATTTTTACAAATATCTCTTAGTGTTGAGTTTAGAATTCCTCGATTTAAAGTTTCGTGACATGGAATTTCCCCTATTAGTATATTTGTGTTCTTGAAGTCTTTAAGCCACTGATCTAATGTTAATTTAATGGAAAAAGGATTTTTTTCATGCGTACCACCTAATACAATCACAATATCCTGTTCAGTTAATGATTTTATTTCACTATTTATGTTGTTTGTTATATTTTCTAATGTCGCATTCTCCTTCCAAAAACATTTCACTAGGTATTCTGAACCGACTAATCTTTGTAACACTTTTCGTAATCCTCTTCCTTGCTCGTCCGCTATAATATATATCGTGTTCCTTGTTGATGCTTTATTATAATCATTCTGTAGACTATTTTCTCTTCTTATGTAGTTTTCTCTCATTACAGTATATTCATCGTGTTTTTGTGTCTCAATCTGTAATTTTAGTTCATAGCGCTTGTCCTTATTATTCTCTTCATGATCTTGTTTCAGTTGAGATTTTGGCAGTTTAGATGTAGAAATATTTAAGAATGGTGTATTTAATGTTCTTCGTCTAAGTGGAGTTGTGATTAATTTGTTATTATCTGTCTGTGTTTTCATTGTTAATTTTTTCAATAATTCTACTTGCTTTTTATATGATTCTATGGTATTTTTTAACGTTTGGTTCTCATAATTTAGTTCGTCTATTTCTTTGTCCGCAATCGATAATTTTGTTCGCAAACTTTGTATTTCATCTAAATAATATGTAGATTCTTCCCTCTGTGTGAGACTCGTAAGGCTACAAGCCGTTATGTCTAATACGGATGAGTTTAACAAGTCTTGGCTAATTTGTATATCGTTATCCATGTTTGATAAGTTTGTTTGTGATAGTGATTTCCGAATCTTTCTTCTGAGTGTGACGTTCTCCATTGTTGGCTGAGGTACTGAATTAATAGACCATACAAAAAGTGATGTCAGCGAGGATTTGATCCTAGGCACGTTGCGACCATAGTACGTTGTCCGTCTACTGTTGCCACTGCGCCAACAAGCCTTGCGACGTTTTAGACGAAATTATGTCTCATATGTTAGCTCGGATAACTGTTGTGTTTTTGATGCAGTTTGAAATGTCCTTCATATGTCCTTGTTTTTGTGATCTCTTTGTTCCGCACTAGTTTTAAACTTTTGTATTCACTTGTTTTGTTTTCACTTTTTTGGTAATTTACGTTTCTTTTCAGTTATTATTCACTTATTATTGATGATATTGTAGTTTTTAACACTTTTACACTTTTGTTCTTCCAATAATTTTTTTCGTTTTTAAATGTAAATATCTTTATAGTCCGTTGATATTTTCCTTGAAAAACAATTATACATAGTTCTCGTCACTATTTTGTTCGTTGTGAGTAGCGAAGCCAGTGCATCGCCGTCGCTCGTAATTCGTATTCGGTATTGATCGCTTGCATCTGGGTCAGACGGGGACGGATTTCGCTGGAATGTTCTAGAAACAGTAAACACTAAACACCACGTTTACAGGTTGCCGGCCGTGATTCATATTCCAATTTCGATTTTATTATTAAAACAAGTCGGTGTTGCCACTTGCCAACTTGTCATTCCTACTTTTCGTATGAATTATAATTTATAACGCTAGGTAAATATAAAGCTTAATTTATGATTGACGGTGCCATGTTTGATGTTATGCAGATTTCCCAAAATGTACGCAGTTACGTCCCGTGTACCTACTACCTTATTTACCTACCCAACTTTCCCTACTCGTCGCCCTAGTGCTTGAATGGCCAATCAACCAGTGAGCAAATTTTACAGGAGATGTTCTTTTTAAATTACTTATGGATATTATTAGAAGTTTATTAAACTTTTGCTGAGTCAGAAAAATGTAGTATTTCTTTATAATATGTATAGAAATAGTAATTGAAAATAACAACCATAGCACTCATTATATTTCAGTTAATTATTGGAGACTGGTCAAAATTCTTCCGACATAATTGTGTATAATCATGGAGATTGAGCACAACGACATGGAGATAGTTCTCTAAAATAACGTGGCAGTTTAGTGCTTGTTTGTCCAAAATACCACCATGTTCGCTATACAGTATGTTAATTTTTTTATAAAATTATTAAAAAATGTATATGGCCATGTATATGTGTGTATGTATGCATGATGTTTGTTTGTCCGCAATCCGGGAGTTGACAACTTTTTAAAAATTGTTTTAAGTGCTTCAGTAGTTTACAATAATAACTGTAAATTAATATTTTATTTATTACTAGCTGTCCCGGCAACGTTGTTTTGCCATTTAAAGTATATTTTCTACATCATCAGTTGATACATGTTTTACCCCCTCTTTTGTCCCCTAAGAGGGTGTGCGGGGGAAGGTCATACACCAGATGTTAAGTTGAAAAACACAGTTAATACCTAATATGAAGTAAGTTCACTAAAAAAAAAGTTGTATACAAAATCTGACCCCTCTTTGGTCCCCAGAGAGGGTTGAGAGGGTAGGGGGGGGAGGATTTTTATACACCAGATGTTGAGTTGGAAGAAGACAAATATAATATATCTGTGAAAACCGTATGCAAATCTGTGAAAACCGTATGCAAATCGGATCAGTAGTTTTCGTGTTAAAGAAAAAGTTTGATACAAAATCTGACCCCCTCTTTTGCCCCTTAGAGGGGTGGGGGGAAAAAATTTTATACACCAGATGTTAAGTTGGAAGAAGATAAATATATCTGCGAAAACCACATTAAAATCGGATCAGTATTTTTCGTGTGATGCTGGAACAAACATACAGACAGACAGAAAGAGTGACAGACAGACAGACAGACAAAAAACTAACCACATTTTTGGCTTCTATAGCGATGTAGTGACAAAGGTGTAATTTCGGGTGTCATTTCATATCTTTTATGTACAGAATTTTCATTTCTACAACAGAATAATATTGTCTTCCTCCCGCGACCCGCACGCGCTTTGGTGACGCCTACTATCGTAATATTTTAATTTCGCCATAATTTCAAAACCAAACGTCCAATTTTAATCATTCAAAGACCAAATATTATCTACATAAACTGTACTTAGTGTTAAAATAATTTATTTTGATAAGGATTAATAGCGTGAGTAAAATATATCCGTTTAAATGTAGTCCAAAAAAAATTCAGGATTTTTAAATAAATAAATGGTAATTGTGCCTCACTCGATATAGATAGGTATAGTGTGTCGCGGACTTTTTTGTAGATATTTATAAGATCTACAATTACTTAGAACATTTTATGGTTCTATCTTTTATAGTTTAGGCAGCGTACGCAAAATAAGTAACTTTTCTAGCTGATTTTTTACACCTTGCGTCCGAAAAACTCAAATATCTTACGGAACCCTACTTTTTTCCAAAATAAAATGTAGCCTATGTTCAGCAGAAATAATGTAAGATTCCAATAGCAAAAGAATTTTTCAAATCGGTCCAGTAGTTTCGGAGCCTATTCGACTCAAACAAACAAACAAACAAACAAAAAATAAAACCTTTTCTCTTTATAATAGTAGTGTAGATTATGCCCTTGAATGAGTTAAAAAATGTTTTAAATAATGAATTCAAAATATGTCACAAAAACGCGGCATTATGGTCACGTGATCACGTGTGACGTCATCGTTCATGAAACAAAACAACAATACGTAATGATATTGACAACTTAAGTCATGACTAGACATCGGATTATATGCACGATCAAATTGCCGAAATACGCATGCAAATATGCACGAAAAATGGCCGAAATATGCACAAAATATGCACAATGAAGTCACTTAATATTAAAATATTATTGTTTATTGGAGATTTTTCCAGTGGTGCCGTTAGTAAAAGCGCCAATTCTTATAATTTCATCAAATCCAGGATTTCTCATTGCTTTAAATGTAACAGCACCAATAATAATTTTCTACCAACATTTTCCGATTGCAATCTTAATGCCCATGGATGTTTATTAAATCGTTAACTACTTAATTCATTTTTTTTACTAATGTTGCCAACTATAAAGAAAAATTTTGTTTCTAAGAAGATATTGTAACTATTGGGTATATTCAGTGCTTTAAGTGGGGATGGAGCCACATATTATTTGAAGTGTTTTGAATTTTGATCGATCGTACCTTTGTTTTGTGGTCTCAGTGTGTGTCATGATAGCTAGTTTGGGGGCTACGAGGGCATAAAACTACCGAAATATGCACTATCAACGAAAAATTGCCAAAATATGCACTATCCCCTAAAAAAGTGCCATTATAATATGCAATTGCATATGCAAGTATGCAAATGCATATAATCCGATGTCTAGTCAAGACCTTGGTCATAACCTAACAACTGTCAATAATTGAGTTTGCCACTGAACGATGACGTCACTGCTTCTGAGCGGCGTTTCCAATCACGTGACTTACAGTTAATAAATCCAATTTTTTTTTTCAATGTAAAATAAAATAAATCAATAATAATTTTTTCGTTATTTGTATTGTTTTAGACTTTTTATCAATAAATGTATAAAATTTAGTATCCGTATAGTATGTAATAATAGCATCTATATTAGTAAGTAAGTACTTATTTACTATTTATTAGTGTTGATATAATATTATTATACTAGTACTTTGCATCTACCTCATCTTGTCTCAACATCACCCAAAGGTTGGCTGGAAGAAAATGCCTAAAGGCATTTAGCCTGCCTCTGTACCTCTATATATGTGCAAAAAGTATAATAAAAAAAATTTAATAATTATTTTAAAATTTTAATCATACTGTCAACTCCCGGATTATCGCTCGTTTGGCTGAACCGATTCTGATGCGGTTTACAGAACAAGATTTGTCACATTTAGGGTCAATTTATATTAGTGCAGAATCGAAGCGCATCAAAGCGAATTACCAAAACTGAACATAGCATTTTCAACCTTAACTCCAGAGCATAATGCACACATTACTTCTGCGAGGCAAATCAGCGTTGGTCTGGCACATTCGCGCGAAATTGAGCGAATGCGCGCGCCTTTTTAAATTCTCAGAAGTCAGAAGTAATGTGTGCGTTAACGCTTTTGAGTTAAGGTTGAATTTGCTATGTTCAGTTTTGGTAATTCGCTTCGATTCTGAGCTAGTTTAAATTGACCATATGATAAATCTTGTTCTAAAAACCGTATCAGAATCGGTTCTGCCAAACGAGCGATAGGTAATTGCGGACAAACATACATCATACATACATACACACATAAGTAGGTACATAGAGGTCAACCTGAAAACCTACTTTCTTTAAGTCGGTTTAAAATAGTAAGAACGGATCATGGCTTAGATGTGACAAGATATCTTAATACATTATTTATTAAATACTTACAAATAATCACCCTGTATTTACCCCTAAACCATGTCTCCATAGTAATGGAAGACTTGATCCGCCCTGGCCCCTGGATCAAATTATTTAACTAGGAGGATCATTCCTCTAGGAGGATTCTAATTTAACTTGTACCTTGTATGTACAAGTTAAATTAGAATAATAATAATGATTAATTAAGCCCCATACAATAGGTTACAGATTTCAGTTATTTAATTATTATGAATATAATATTTTAATATAATTTTTGATGTAAGTACAAAATACTTGATAGGATAGGACACAGATTAGGGTATATTATAGTAGAGGATAGGAGCTAAAAAGTGGCAACCCGCAACAACGATGTTGCCACGATGTTGCAGATTCATTTGAAAGGGATGACACTACGATGTTGCCACTTTTTCTACTCTTGTCTGTAATTTGAACTCACGGAGCGGTTTTCTCCCGCGCCCGCGCGCGGTCGCGGGCCCGCGCAAATATGCGGTTTTATTTCAAAACTCAAGAGACGTAAATGTGTTCTATGCACGAGACCGCTCATAATACTCTAATCTGTGACCGCTCATTTGCGCGGGCCCGCGACCGGCTGCCGGCTGCGTGCCCGCGACCGCGGGAGAAAACCGCGCCGTGATGTGAGTTCTTAGGGCGGGAATAGACGTCCGATTTTGCTTCCGATTGTCTGATCAGACAACCGGATCGGATTCACTCAATTATAGATTTTTGCGTCCGACTTTTTCTGAACTCAGTCGCTCTCGAGCTATCTGTGAGCTTGCACGGAGCAGAAAGACAAGATTCACCCTACATGATTCCGTTTATTTTTAGGGTTCCGTAGTCAACAAGGAACCCTTATAGTTTCGGTCTGTCCATCCGTCTGTCCGTCTGTCTGTCTGTCCGCGGTTTTGCTCAGAGACTTTTATGACAACAAGTTATTGAGTAATTATAGTCGATCAACTTAAAAAAAATGTATTCGGCGAAGAATAAAGAAACTTTTCGTTCAAATTCCTTAGAAAGTAACTGAGATGATGTTGTTAGTGGTGTAAAACATGATATAATTAATGTACATTCATTGACCATACAAAAATTTTCAAATACTAGCGGTACTACGGAACCCTATATTGCGCGTGGCCCGAATTTTACAAGTAAAGGCCCCTCTTCAAGATGGGCCAGCGTAGTGGGCCATCACGATGGGCCAGCGTGGGGAGGGCGTAGTGGCGTAGGATGGCCGATGGCGCCAGCGATGGCCGTGGAATGGCGGCGGTGTCGGTTTTTCGACCGCACATCAAAGGATGATGGCCCAGCGATGGCGGTACGCCTCTACACGTTGGCGATACGACAGTCGACGCTTGACCGCGGTCGAGTGCGGATGTCGTAATTCGTATTAGAATTTACGAATTTCATTTAAAATGACGAGTATGTGGTCTCATAATGAATGAAGCTATATTAATATGATAAAGCCGAAAGTTTGTATGGATGTATGGATGTTTGTTACTTTTGTTACTCTTTTACTCAAAACTACTGAACGGATTTTAATAAAACTTCACAATAATTATTATAGCTTTTACATTAAATATACATAACTCCTAACTTTTTAAAGATAGGTACATGCTATTATTACATTCATCATTGTCATCATCATCATCATCACTACCATAAACAATTATTTTAATTTTAGTCTCGAAATAATTATTCGTAGAATTCATGAGAAGGTTCATATTAGGAGGGAGGTCATACGAAGTTCACCGGGTCATCTGGTGAAGTCATAAATTATTAAAAATGCACGTTTTGCATTGCCGCAATGGCTAATGCTTACACGTCCATCTTGAACGACGTTTAGATCACAACTGAACACGGCCATCATGTAGAGGCGTTGCGACCATTGCATGGCCATCGCATGCGCCATTCGATGGGCCAGCGCTGGGCCATCTTGAAGAGGAGCCATAAAAGGCAGTCCGAACAACAACCATGCGAGACGTTCGTTCAGTATCATGCTAGAGAATAAAGGCCGTCACAGACTTAGCTATAATATATTATACTAGCTGTCCCGGCAAACGTTGTTTTGCCATTTAAAGTATATTTTCTACATCATCAGTTGATACACGTTTTACCCCCTCTTTTGTCCCCTAAGACGGTGTGGGGGGGAAGGTCATACACCAGATGTTAAGTTGAAAAACACAGTTAATACCTAATATGAAGTAAGTCCACTAAATAAAAAAGTTGTATACAAAATCTGACCCCTCTTTGGTCCCCAGAGAGGGTTGAGAGGGGAGGGGGGGGGAGGATTTTTATACACCAGATGTTGAGTTGGAAGAAGACAAACATAATATATCTGTGAAAACCGTATGCAAATCGGATCAGTAGTTTTCGTGTTAAAGAAAAAAGTTTGATACAAAATCTGACCCCCTCTTTTGTCCCCTTAGAGGGGTGGGGGAAAAAAATTTTATACACCCGATGTTAAGTTGGAAGAAGATAAATATATCTGCGAAAACCACATTCAAATCGGATCAGTATTTTTCGTGTGATACTGGAACAAACATACAGACAGACAGAAAGAGTGACAGACAGACAGACAGACAAAAAACTAACCACATTTTTGGCTTCTCTAGCGATGTAGTGACAAAGGTGTAATTTCGGGTGTCATTTCATATCTTTTATGTACAGAATTTTCATTTCTACAACAGAATATTGTATTCCTCCCGCACGCGCTTTGGTGACGCCTACTATCGTAATATTTTAATTTCGCCATAATTTCAAAACCAAACGTCCAATTTTAATCATTCAAAGACCAAATATTATCTACATAAACTGTACTTAGTGATAAAATAATTTATTTTGATAAGGATTAATAGCGTGAGTAAAATATATCCGTTTCAATTTAGTCAAAAAAAAATCAGGATTTTTAAATAAATAAATGGTTATTGTGCCTCACTCGACATAGATAGGTATAGTGTGTCGCGGACTTTTTTGTAGATATTTATAAGATCTACAATTACTTAGAACATTTTATGGTTCTATCTTTTATAGTTTAGGCAGCGTACGCAAAATAAGTAACTTTTCTAGCTGATTTTTTACACCTTGCGTCCGAAAAACTCAAATATCTTACGGAACCCTACTTTTTTCCAAAATAAAATGTAGCCTATGTTCAGCAGAAATAATGTAAGATTCCAATAGCAAAAGAATTTTTCAAATCGGTCCAGTAGTTTCGGAGCCTATTCGACTCAAACAAACAAACAAACAAACAAACAAACAAACAAACAAAAAATCAAATCTTTCCTCTTTATAATAGTAGTATAGACTAGCTTTCCCGGCAAACGTTGTTTTGCCATAATATAAAGTATTTCTACTTCATCAGTTGATACAAAATCTTACCCCCTCTTTTGTCCCCTAAGAGGGGTGGGGGGAGGCAATTTTATACACAAAGAATACACTAAATAATATGAAGTAAGTCCATTAAAGAAAAAAGTTTCATATATGACCCCCTCTTTGGTTCCCTAAGAGGGCGGGGGGGGATTTTTATACACCAGATGTTGAGTTGGAAGAAGACAAATATATCTGCGAAAACCGTATACAAATCGGATCAGTAGAGAGAAAAGTTTGATACAAAATCTGACCCCCTCTTTCGCCCCCTTAGAGGGGCGGGGGGGGGGGGGAATTTTTATACACCAGATGTTAAGTTGGAAGAAGACAAATATATCTGCGAAAACCGCATTCAAATCGGATCAGTAGTTTTCGTGTGATAGTGGAACAAACATACAGACAGACAGACAGACAGACAGACAGACAAAAAACTAACCACATTTTTGGCTTCTATAGCGATCTAGTGACCCCCCCGCTTATTATTTTTTTAATATCTTTAATGTACAGAATTCACATTTCTACAGTTTTATTATATGTATAGATTAATAATATGTTTATAGCTAGGCATAGTAATATATATTTTCTATACAATTTTCGCGTGACCACACACTTAGCTATAATATAATATATTTCTGGTATTGTCGCCCAGCCTATAGGTCCGTCAACTGCTTGGGAATCAATTTCCTCTCGATAATGTGTGGTCTCTGATGGTACTAAATATTTAGTGGAGTACTATTATATTATATTCTGTGCCCTTTGTACAAAGCTCAACACAGTGTTTGTGCTACGTAGTCAACTTAGTAAAAAAAATATGCTATTTCTGGCAGCAATGTCCCAAATAAAGTACAGAAAATAGTTAAATAAAACAGCAGAGATGAGAAAAAATAAAGCATTATAAATTATAATATTAATTTTAAGTAATTCAAAAGTTATTGAAATTGTTAAGATAAGTTTTACTTTTCCCTAATGCAAGGTGCAAAATAATGAAAAAACAAAAATTTGGCATAAAGGTATTTTTATTTTTGGAACAAAAAATATCTTAGATATTATTAATTTTATGGAATTGTTACAACACAATCATACAGCTTAAAATATACTGCAAATTAAATAATTTTCTTTTACAGTACATACACAAGTCAACATGGAATTCAACTAAATCAGTCTTTGGCTGCACACTCAATGCACATTCAAAAATTTAGGCGGATCGTTTAGTCAACCTCTTCCATGCGGGACGCATCATCAGCGTCTCCCTCTAGTGGGGGAACATCACTGGCATTGGTCTCCTCGGCCTGGATCGGCTCGTCCTCATCGATGCCGAGACCGAGCTTGATCATTCTGTAAATCCTAGATGCGTGGACCTGGGGCTCATCGAGGGTGAAGCCGGATGAGAGTAGGGCAGTCTCGTATAGGAGGATGACTAGGTCCTTCACTGCCTTGTCGTTCTTGTCAGCCTCAGCCTTCTGTCTGAGGGTCTCGATAATTGAGTGGTCGGGGTTGATCTCGAGGTGCTTCTTGGCAGCCATGTAGCCCATGGTGGAGGTGTCTCGGAGAGCCTGGGCCTTCATGATACGCTCCATGTTAGCTGACCAACCATACTGAGCTGTGACAATGCAGCACGGGGACTCGACTAGCCTGTTAGAGACAACAACCTTCTCCACTTTGCTGTCTAGGATGTTCTTCATGACTTTGCAGAGATTCTCGAATTTGACTTTGTCCTCCTCGCGCTTCTTCTTCTCCTCCTCGTCCTCGGGCAGCTCCAGACCCTCCTTGGTCACCGAGACTAGATTCTTGCCATCATACTCCCTCATCTGTTGCACTACATACTCATCGATGGGCTCGGTCATGTAGATAACTTCGTAGCCCCGCTTCTTGACCCTCTCTACAAATGACGAGTTGGCTACTTGATCCCTGTTTTCACCGGTAATGTAGTAGATGTGCTTCTGGTTGTCCTTCATGCGGGATACATATTCTTTGAGCGAGCATACCTCATCTCCGGAGGCAGAAGTGTGGTAGCGGAGCAGGTCGGCCAGCTTGGTGCGGTTCTGTGAGTCCTCATGGATGCCCAATTTCAAGTTCTTGCTGAACTGCTCGTAGTACTTCTTGTAGTTCTCTTTGTCCTCGGCAAGCTCCTCAAACAGTTCGATGCATTTCTTGACCAAGTTCTTCCTGATGACCTTGAGAATCTTGTTCTGCTGGAGCATCTCCCGAGAGATATTCAGGGGCAGGTCCTCGCTGTCCACTACACCCTTGATGAAGTTCAGGTACTCAGGGATCAGGTCATCGCAGTTGTCCATGATGAACACCCTCCGGACGTACAGCTTGATGTTGTTCTTGCGCTTCTTGTTCTCGAAGAGATCGAAGGGTGCCCGTCGGGGGACAAACAGGAGGGCGCGGAACTCGAGCTGACCCTCCACGCTGAAGTGCTTGACGGCCAGGTGGTCCTCCCAGTCGTTGGTGAGGGACTTGTAGAAGTCGCCGTACTCCTCCTGGGTGATGTCGTCCGCGTTGCGCGTCCAGATGGGCTTGGTCTTGTTGAGCTCCTCGTCCTCGGTGTACTTCTCCTTGATCGTCTTCTTCTTCTTCTTCTTGTCCTTGGCGTCCTCGTCCTCGTCCTCACCGACGTCCTCGATCTTGGGCTTGTCGTCCTCCTCCTCCTTCTTCTCCTCCTCCGCCTCGTCGTCGGACAGCTCCTTCTCGCGCTCCTTCTCAACCATCAGCTTGATGGGGTAGCCGATGAACTGCGAGTGCTTCTTGACGATCTCCTTGATCTTGTGCTCCTCCATGAACTCGGCCAGGTCCTCCTTCACGTGCAGCACGATCTTGGTGCCGCGGCCGAGGGGCTCGCCGGGGTCGGGGCGCACGGTGAACGAGCCCCCGGCGGCCGACTCCCACATGTACTGTTCGTCGTCGTTGTGCTTGGAGTGCACGGTCACTCGGTCGGCGACCAGGTAGCACGAGTAGAAGCCCACGCCGAACTGGCCGATCATGCTGATGTCGGCGCCCGCCTGCAGGGCCTCCATGAAGGCTTTCGTGCCGGACTTGGCGATGGTGCCCAGGTTGTTGACTAGATCAGCCTTGGTCATGCCGATGCCAGTGTCGATGATTGTCAGCGTGCCCTCGCTCTTGTTGGGGATGATCTTGATGTACAGCTCCTTGCCGCTGTCGAGCTTCGAGGGGTCGGTGAGGGACTCGTAGCGGATCTTGTCCAGGGCGTCGGATGAGTTGGAAATTAATTCTCGCAGGAAGATCTCTTTATTAGAGTAGAATGTGTTGATGATGAGCGACATGAGCTGGGCGATCTCCGCCTGGAAGGCGAAGGTCTCCACCTCCGCTGGCTGTGTTTCCATTTGTTCCGGCATTTTGAGGTTATGTTATATGTATCCAATGAAATAATTTACCTCAGACTTTTAATAGCGTAGATGCCTTCTTTGATTAACTCTCTTCTTTGTGCTAAATTAATACACGCACGTGGAACAGAGATTCAGCGCACTGAGAAACACTTGTAATATCGCGGTATACAATTTCTATATGCCGCGAAAACGCGCAGTCAGGCCGTTTATATAGCTTTGAGTCGAGAGCGACATCTGTGAGCGAATAGAATATTCTAGATTTGGCGCGCTACAATTCCAGGGGTAACAAACTTTTTGTCCGTGTCACTAATTTTTATAGGTAGCTTCAATAATTATAAATAAATATTATTATTATCATTAGGAATTATATTTATTTTATACTGAGAAGCATTTTATTATAATATATAATATTATTATATGCCCCTTTAATAATATTATGACATGTCATGTTTTTGATATGAATAATTTATAATAATTATAGGTATTTTATAAAAAATGTAAAATATTAATTTAGTTATTAAACTTTTGAATTATATAACATTTTAAATAAGACACTACACGAAATAGTTACACTCCGTAAAACAATGAAAATATAATTATAATGTTGAATACATTGTACAAAAATAGAGTAAAACACTAAAAAATATATAAATAAATTATAAATTTACTACAAAACTTTAAAAAATATTTTTTAGTATTTAAATATTTTGTAGTAAATATTTACTATTTATTTATATTTTTTTGTGTTTTACTCTATTCTTTTGTGTTTAAATATTTAGTAATAAATTTAGTACAAAATATTTGAACACAAAAAAAATTTTTTAGTGTTTAAATATTTTGTAGAAAAATTTTGTGTAGGAACCTACGTAATTACTATTTTAAGTTGAAAAATAACTCAAACATGTTAAATATTTTCGTATGAGAAAATGATTTTGGTATTAAGTATGTATGAGAATTTCGAGGGTACCCCGGCCTCTTAATATCTTACATTATTGACACATCATAACACAATAATATTGTATCATACCGACCCATTGTACCAATCACGTGCCATATTTTGGTACGTGAATAAATCTACATCTACACTACTATTATAAAGAGGAAAGATTTGATTTTTTGTTTGTTTGTTTGAAATAAATAGGTTCCGAAACTACTAGACCGATTTGAAAAATTCTTTTACTATTGGAATCCCACATTATTTCTGCTGAACATAGGCTAACTTTTATTTTGGAAAAAATAGGGTTCTGTAGATATTTGGGTTTTTCGGACGCAAGGTGTAAGAAATCAACCAGAAAAGTTACTTATTTTGCGTACGCTGCCTAAACTATAAAAGATAGAACCACAAAATGTAATTGTAGATCTTATGAATATCTACAAAAAAGTCCGCGACACACTATACCTATCTATGTCGAGTGAGGAACAATAACCATTTTTTTTATTTAAAAATCTTATTATCTACTATTTTATCACTAAGTACAGTTTATTTACATAATATTTGGTCTTTGAATGGTTAAAATTGGACGTTTGGTTTTGAAATTATGGCGAAATTAAAATATTACGATAGTGGATGTCACCAAGGCGCGTGCGGGAGGAAGACAATCTGTTGGAGAAATGAAAATTCTGTCTGTACATTAAAGCAAGAAATACATATAATGAAAAACTGGTTGACAACACGTTGACAACCGTGTGGCTGGCAATGCGCATACAATTTTTTGCTGTTGACGACCGTCGTTGACGACCGTGTAATGTGTATTCGGTGTTTTAAGATATAAAAAAAGACATGAAATGACACCCGAAATGACACCCCTGTCACTACATCGTTAAAGAAGCCAAAAATGTGGTTAGTTTTTTGTCTGTCTGTCTGTCTGTCTCTCTGTCTGTCTGTATGTTTGTTCCAGCATCACAAAAAAAATACTGATCCGATTTGAATGCGGTTTTTGCCACTGATCTCTATTATACAAGTACGCTGGATTGCTGATACAGACCTGCTTTTTGTGCCTATTTGAAGCGGAATCAGCGCCCCCATTATTCGGGTAGAGAACTAAATTTGACGTAACCACAACCAATAACAACAGTTGTCATCACTAGTATTAGTTCCAAATACTCTCACTACTGCTATCAGCGCCAATATGGCGGTTTTCAAACGTCATTTTTACGTCAGATTTAGTTATCTACCCGAATAATAGGGGCGCTGATTCCGCTTCAAATAGGCACAAAAAATAGCTGTCATTTCAAAGGCTATCAGCAATCCAGCGTACTTGTATAGAGATCAGTGGGTTTTGCAGATATATTTGTCTTCTTCCAACTTAACATCGGTGTATAAAATTTTTCTCCTCGGATTTTTCTTAGGAGACAAAAGAGGGGGTAAGATATATTATTGTATCAACTGATGAAGTAGAAGTACTTTAAATGGCAAAACAACTTCGCCGGGACAGCTAGTTACAAAATATAAAAACCATAATAGCCAATAGGTGCAAGCTAGCTAGGCGAAAAAAGGTTGTTTACCTCTTAACAAATTTAGTGTTTCTATCGACCACAAGATGGCGCTTTATGGCGTTAGCGCGGTAGAATGTCTAGATAATTCGAGAACTTTCGAGAGCCTTCTAGAATTTATACGAGTAACGAGACTTAGAGCCTACTTTAAGATAAATGTTTTACTAAAAATAAGTTGTATAGCTTAACAATTATGATGTATACAAAAATATTATACATTTTCATTAAGAAATAATATGTTTTCATAAGGTTACCAATACTTACTAGAACGTTCACGGTGTGTCCGGTGTATAGTTTAACTTTTCACCGCATACGGCGCTGGAAGTTTCCGCTTATTTAAGTTGAACTGTGGTTGAACTGGTTGAACTTCTAGATAAGTACTTGTTCTAAATTATTTAATTTAAGTATTGATTTTTTGGAAATGCAACTTGAATCTAAAAATAAAAGTTTCCCTTGAAACCAATAATTGAATAGCCCCGGCCCAACATCCAGCTACATGCTGGAACATAATATTAGATACATTCATATAAATCGATGGATACATTATTTACATACCTACTGTACTCTCTCTTATTTCATGCAAAATCTAAATTGTTATTTTTTATCATTGAGATGTATTTTTTATTATTACTTAAATGCAGAGCTATAAATAAAATATTATTAATGAAAATAAGAACTTATATAAACTTATTTAATATTTTTATAAGTAGGTACTTAAACCACAAAAATAATCTATTCCCAAATAATTATAATAATATAGGCTTAATGATATTATACTTGCATGGAATAGTGTGGCAAATTGGCAATAGGGAGAACTGAGATAAAGATAAATTCATAGACTTATATAATTACTTATTTATGTTTTGAGTTAATTCAGTTGAATGATTTCCTAGTCACATGCTAGTCACAGAATATGTAATAGACTTGTAATAGACACGGTATAGGTAATTATTAATCAGTGTGTAATATCATTACCTAATATTAAAATCCATAGTTTAACCGTTTCTAATTATTAGTAATGTCTAAACTCTAAAGAAGTACGGGCCTATGTGTTCTGTGTTCTATGTTCTGTGTTCTATGGACTTTTTGATAAGTACTTAGGAATAGACTATAGTCCAATGGACTATAGTCTATTCCTAAGTACTTATCAAAAAGAGTTGATCAGATGTAGACACTAGTATCTCAATGCACTAGACAGTAGTAGAGTAGAGCTCTCGTCGATATTTTAGGTCTTTTTCTTTGTCTACGCCTGATATCTAAAATAATTTTAAAAATATTTGAAAGAGCAATTCTGATTGTACCCAATTTCCAAGAAAGATACAATCTTTGAATGAGTAGGTACCTAATTATCAATGAATAATACCTACCTATTCAAGCTTTTCATAAAGTAAATTGAGAACAGTGGCTGAGCTAATCTCAACTTTAAAGACGTATTCTTTTACCAGACCTAGCCTAGACATAGTCATACTGGTACTAAGTACTAATAATATGTATTCTGTGGTCATACTTGAATCATAGACTTGAATATAGATTATTAATTTAAACTGTAATGAGTGATGAAATAGGATATGACCAGTAAGTTTTACCTATATCATTGCCGCATAGAAACAAGTGGAAATAACCTATATACCTATTACCTACGTCGGCGCATGATAAGCAGCTGACCGTAAAGCAGCGCAGGCCACCGTGGCACTTGGCACTTTGCGAAAGTACTCTGTGGCACTTTGGCAGGCGGCAGCACAATAATAATATTATGGTATATTCATATTTTTATAAAATACTAGCATTTAGTTGCATTTAGCATTACAATCATAATAATATTAATATTATAATAATATAATAATAATATGATTGTAATATACTTAAACGTTAAAATATAACGCAAAATTAATATAGTTTATCTCAAATGTACACAATAACGAAACAAATTATTATAAGTAATATAATTATGTAACTTAATCGAAGTACAGATTCTTTTCCTATAATGAATGTCGGTTAAAATTATTCTGCATTTTTTGAGTCTAACCCTGCTGTAGCGTCATCTAGCGCTAGAATGTTGTACCATAACGGCTTTCACCCAAGTAGAAGGGCGAGTAAAAATTTAGCTACTTGACACTAGATGGCAGTTTCAGAGAAAGTCCAAGAACGTTCGCATGTAGTCTAGAAGCCACTCGCTAGATGTCACTTTTCTAGTACATTCAAGAAATTTCTATTTCATTTTCGATTGCCTATATAACAGCGCTGTCGCGCTCGAAGCGTCAGTTTGTGGAATTAAACGCTAACTGCTGAGCTTTGAGTGCAACTCAACCTCCTTGTGAGTTTAATATTCGTTGAACTCAACGCGATAAACAAGCGATTAATCTCCGAGTGCAATTCAAAAATCTTCGAAATATCCAAGTTTCAAGTGAATTTTTGAGAAGCAAATTAAAAACTGTACGATGGCTCTAATACCGTACTTGTTGGACGAGATTCGCCCGCGACGCCTTCGAGACCAATTATTCGGCTTGGATTTGGCGTCCGATGATTTTCTGAGCGACGTGTTCGACCGGCCCCTGCTGAGAAACTATTCAAGATCGTGGCGAAATCTTTCGGCGCTGGCTCGGGACGTGGGCTCCACCATAAAGAGTGACAAAGACAAGTTCCAAGTGAATTTGGACGTGCAGCACTTTTCGCCGGAGGAGATTTCTGTCAAGGTGGTGGATAACTATGTCATAGTCGAGGGTCAACACGAGGAGAAGCAGGATGAACACGGCTACGTCTCCCGCCAGTTCAAGCGCCGCTACGCCTTACCGGAGGGCTGCAATGCTGAAGCGGTCCTTTCTAAGCTATCATCCGACGGAGTCCTAACCATCACCGCACCAAAGAAACCTTCAGAGAAGAACGAAAGGGTCGTCCCGATATCGCACACTGGGCCCGTCCGAAGGAAAATCGAGGATGAAAAAGATCAGCCCAACGGTGAAGCAGAGGAAGAAGTGAAATGCCCGCAGAAAAAGAAGAGACGTTAAAATCCTAGTGTAAGAACTTAGGCGAATTTTGTACTTTATAAGTACTGTTGATCATAATTATTAAGACTGATTGCAAGTATTTTTAATTTAAGTAAATAAACTTAATATTAATTCCAAAAGTGCATGTTTTATTTTAACGCTCCTATTAAAGTTCACACCTCACTCTGTCTACTCTGCCTCTACTTCCTATTCTTCCAGTACGTACCAGACAGAAGTCTGGTACGTTATGGAAGAATAGGGGGACTAAAACGAGAGTCATGTGACTGTGTGTGGCTCGGTCGAGTCCTAATAAAGGTGTGTGAACTGAGTGTACTCGACCAAACGCAAACAAATAAAAATAATAAAACCTAGATATTTAAATGGTACATTAGACCCTAGGCTCAGTAATGTCTCATATTTTACGGTTTTATTTCTGTCTGTATGGCTCTCTGTATGTCTCCAGGTCCAGGCTGTAACTCAAGAACGGTAATAGCACAGAATAGATAATAGTACAAGTAATAAAGTGGTAATAGCTAGACATGGCTAGACTCTAGATTTGAAATTTTCACAGATTGTTTATCTGCTATAACTGTTGTATATGTTGCCGTTATAACAACAAATTATCATAATAAAATCAATATAAAGTTAATATTTAAAGGGGTGCTCCCATACTTGATACCGTAAGGTACTAATTATAAAAATAATTATTAAATTCTGTGCCCATACAACAAACGTGATTTATTTTTGCCTTTTTTGCTCTTAGTATCAATAATGGCAACAGAGGCACTTGAATTATTTTCACAAAATCCTTAGTATTATGTGTAATTTTAATATATTTTAATGATAATATTAAAATAAAATAGAAAATTAAGGGGGGCTCCTAATTCCTATACAAATAAAATAATCGGCCAAGTGCGAGTCGGACTCGCGCACGAAGGGTTCCGTACCGGTATAGAGCGAAAGTCAAAGTAGACAAAAATTGTGTTTTTTGTATGGGAGCCCACCATAAATATTTACTTTATTTTTATTTTATTATTAATTATAAAAGTACAAAATATACAATTAAGGATTTCGTGAAAATTTCAAGTGCGTAGCTGTTACCATTATTTATTACGAGCAAAAAAGGCCAAAAAAATCACGTTTCTTGTATGGGAGCCGCCCTTAAAAATAAACTTTATTTTATTTTTAGTATTTGTTGTTATAGCGGCATTTACAGATATACACAATTTGTGAAAATTTCAGAAGTCTAGCTATAGCGGTTCTTGAGATACATCCTGGAGACATACAGACAGACGGACAGACGGACGGGCGGACAGACATCGAAGTCTTAGTAATAGGGTCCCGTTTTTACCCTTTGGGTACGGAACCCTAAATATAATTTTGCTCTATAATGGGACGGAAGTTGGAACCCTACGTGCGCGAGTCCGACTCGCATTTGGCCGATTATTTTGTACTCTGGCAAAGAATAAATACACTACGCGAAACTCTGGGAAGCTCTAAACTCTCACTTTTATTTTAAACGAAATGTACGCGAAAAACATCTAGACACGCGGTATTGTGTCAAGCCAAGTTCCAGCATAATTATAATATTCTACAATGTAGAGTCCTAATAATGCGCCAACTGTAAATTTTTTATTATAGAGTGCTGAGTGATTAGTCGTGGCTCGTGAATCGTTATATTAGAAATTAGTAGCATTATGTACTAAATACCGAGCTTCATCAGCTAGGTTTTGTTCTTCTAGGGATGCCTGAGGACACAAGAAAACTCCTTGAACACTTTTTACGCTGCTTGCCATATTTATTACTCTATCGGCCGCACTCAGAGTCGTTGATTAAATTAGCGCTAAACAACATTTAAAAAATCAAAATTAACCGCCGCCCATACAAACTGCAACACTTAATGCTCATTAAACATGAAATTCCCTCTCAGAGTCAGATAATCATAAATTAACATGTTAAAATGGCGAATAAATTTAAATATAGAAAAACCACCATTTAACCGGCTGGAGTCTCTAATCGTGGAAATTGCTGTCAAACGGGTATGTTCTTCTTCTTCTTCTTTTTTTTTTAATTCTCCTTTGTGAGTCGCCAGTATCAGAGTGAAGTGGTATAATTTGATTTATTGTCAAAAAGTGTAAAACCATGTAGAAACTGTACAGAATTTTTATAAATCACATATTAAATATGAAAACCTTTTCGTGACAGACCGTACTTTCCAAAAATATTTTTTTTATTGGCCGTGAGCCCGTGACTGCAGCCGTCAGAGCCGTTTATTAAAAAATTACCCAAAACATCATTTAACAAATTTAAATTAAATGCTTTCAAAACAGATACCTCTCAGAGACAATACTAATTAAATGATTAATTTATGTCCCATATAAATCTTTCGGTTTCGTGTACGGTGTACCTACAATGTTCGTAGGTCCGTTTCAATTTTAAAAACACATACTTTTATTTTAGTTAACAATTTATCAAGTAACCGCAGAATTGCAAGCTATAATATTGGACAAGAAGAAGTGAAAATGTACAGCAGTGCCAAGCAGAAAATAGTAGAAAGAAACAAGAAATCAAAACTGATGGGGCATAATAATAAACAATATACTATTAAAATAATTTCTTTATTTCAAACCACAGTACCAGCTACTACAGTTGATATACCGTTACAAACATAAAAGGTGTTTTATATTGTTTTTTATAATATTTATTATACATAAGTACTTTAGAAATTTCTAAGTTTTACAATAATTTGGATTATGTGAATAACCTGTCTACTATTGTCATTTTAATTATAATAACACCATTGTTATCAGCTGTTATTAGGAATTTTTCATAATTGTAACTAAGTACATGATAGTAAACATACTTTAATTTCAATAATTTCACAATTTGGTGGCAATGTTCTTCGTATATTTAGTTTGTATGACTGTGAATATAATATTATTTTTCACGTGAAATACAGAATACTTCTATTTATTTGCAAGAGATTAGAAAAACAGCTGTTCTAAGTAGACATACAGTAGGTAGGTATTGCACAAAAAATATGTTTTAGTACTATCACAATAATTATGGAGTTCTATGCTTACTGTGGTGTTAATAATATTATTATTAATTATTAACACTTCAGATAAAACCTGAAAAGAATCCTTGTAACAACTTAAAAAAAATAAATTTGAAAAATTTTCAAGAAATAACCTCAATATTCAATAACCTAAAACTTTAACATCAAACTCTGCAATTAGCGATTTTAATTGTCATCTCTGAGAGGGACATTTCATGTTAAATGAGCATTAAGCCTTAATTGACATCTCTGAGTGCGGCCGTTTGCTGCTTGCCAACTACATAGTACTAGTAGCTACCGCTAGATGGCGCTAGACGTTTTTAAACATTTTAATAATATCGAAAATAATGTTTGTCTTCAAAGTGTAATTTAATTACGCACTACGAACTTAGAAACTATTATTCACATCAAGATTTATTTCTGAGGTTTGCTTTTAGCAGAATATTCGATTTACGGTACAGAAAAATAGCTAGACTCTATTTTGAATTTTGGGTATGATAGAGTAAGAAGCAAATGGTCAATGAGACTTTTCCGTAGACCGTGCCACCTTATAGTTTTTTTTTTCAATTTTGCATGGTGCCGGTGTAATGAACTGAAAGATAAACCAAAAGAAGCACTTAACAGTCTGTTTTGTGGTCTTGTATTACGATGGTGATTTAAAGTAGGCTTTTAGGGTCAATCAACATTACAACGAGACGCGTCTATGCAATTTCTTCAGAAATAAGCCATTCAAAACTGATCTCTATTCACTACCTAAGAAGATACGAATTTCCAGACTTGCTGCCCGCGGTATAGGACTGCTAGTTCCAATTTTGAATGGCTCATAATTTTTCTTTTCAGCCTGAAAGTTAACACAGACATCCACTAGACATTAAACTATGTCTAGACCTATAATTGACTTGCGAATGGATGATAGATAACGTATTTATGCTACAAGCATTTAATAGAGATAATATTGCACAATATTTTGACAATGTGTACAGAACTTTTGACAAATTGCAGGATATTGTGATTTGTGCAATATCTGCTGACGTAGTTGTTGCATAGCTGGCGTAAAATACGTCCCCTGTCGTCTTGCGTCTCTTCGCTTGCATATTATTGCAGCATCGAATTATGCTTGTACGACTTGCACTTGGCTTCTAAATAATCACACCCAAAATCATAAAAGCCTCAAACAGAGTGTATACCTATGAAACTTATAAGAAAATCTAATTTACCACGCCCGAGAAACAAATAAAAGAAACGCTACCTTTAAGTTATAAGTATGTATGAAAGTCCCTTGTTCTTATTAAGAAAATCTTTAATTGTACCGCGGGGGTTCCCCCCTTATACTCCCACCACACGCAACCAGAGACAAACCGTATGAATAGTTGCTGGGGTATATAGTAATAAAGTATAAATGATGAAGCAACATATAGGAAAATATAATATATTTGTTCGTATATCTAAACGAGATATATATATTGTCGGTTGATGGAATACGACGGGCGGCGGAGTCGACAGGAAATTGTTGTTTTTTTTTAATTTTACAAGTCCTTTTCGTGACATAAAAAAGGTGGGAGTAGATTTTAACCACGCATATGGAAATTTCTATTGCTCGGTCAAAAACTCTATCTTCTTTGCAACTCTACTAAAGGTAAAAAATAAGAATTGAAGGGAACAAGGGAACATGAAGACAGAAAAAGCGACTTTGTTTTATATTACTATACAACGTGAAATTTTAGTGGTTGTTTTCCCGCAGCATAACGATTTACCTATAGTAGTACTATCGAACCATGCATGTTATTTTTTTGAAAATACAAAATATTTTTTATGACTTACTATGGAAACTTTATGCCGATAGGCGCGAGTTAATATGGACCCGACCGATTTTTTTTTTGATTTGAACAAAAAAAACTTTACAAATCTATTGTACTACTAAGATAGAATCATTTTACTGCGGGAAAACAACCATTAAAATTTCACACTGTATGTAGTGGCTAGTGACAGTGATGAGTCATCACTGTTTTTTCATCACATTCTGATCGACCCATTTCTTGTTCATTCCCGAGATCTTGCGGAAAACTAGTTACAGTCACGCTAATTTGGACGTAGCCTCAGAAGTCTTATTAGAGAAGAATTTATTAGGTTCATAATAATGCTGTTACAAAACAACTTCTACAGGAGACTTATACAATATTTCATACAATATCAGAATCCTAAACAGTAATAACAATAAATACCATTTAATTTATTAAAATAAAAACACCAACAACGATTCCATTCGTTTTAGTCCGGAACACACATACGTAGTGCGAGGCGCTCCGTCTTAAGGACGACATATGAAGTAATTTTTTTCCAACTACCCGCTAACATAGATTCGACGCTGCGCCGTGGTAATAAGATTTGAAATCGCATTAACCGCGAAATATTTTTTCCATTTCATATTTACGAATATGCCCCAAATTCCCCAAAAATTAGAACCGTGAAAGCGGGGGAGGCGCAGTAGGGTAAGAATATTTGTACGCACACCGCCACACGGTGGGGTAGGGGCTCGGGGGGGTGCCGGGAGGCGCGGGGGGAGATAGTTTAACAAATATATGTGTAGATCACTCCGCTCTTATTCCATTTGTTTTAAACATCTACAGCTATAGTACAACGTTTCAATCCATTTTGTTGGAAATGTAAACAAAATTTGAACGGTCTGTGTGCGATTGTATTTCTTTATTGCGAGTTACAAGATTCTTAATTTGGTGGCATGCCCATGCTGAACTTTGTTTACATGTAGCGAAGAAGAAGAAGCGAATGAATTCAAACGAAGTATAATAGATGTCTTGGGGGAAGTAGCAACAATAATTATTGTAGACACTTTTGAAACCAGCTTAAGTAGAAATGTCGCCTAAATGTTGGCGATGTACTCTTGAGTTGCAAGAGTACATCTCACATCATCATCATTATCATTATCATCAGGTTAACCGACATTGGGCAGTAAGATAACTGACACGACATGGTAAATGGACATGGCGAAATATGAAGCGACTTGTTTCTTGTCTGACAATCAGATGAGGATCTAACGAAACTTACAGACAATAATCTATGCTGCTCTATATGACACTGAAATCGAACCCACGATATCCCTACGACCCAAAATTTTCACTTCCCAATTTTAAACATTACATTTTTCATCAGGATAAGAACTCCTCGAAGATAAATTATGCTCATGAAAATCAAATTAATATCTACATAAATGAACATTTTCTATATTGTAACTTAGCAGTTAGCACATAATATTTTTTTTTATAATCTGTACTAATATGTATAATGTAACTTTATTGATTGATTGATTTATTTTTTTACTAGCTGTCCCCCGTGTGGCGTTACTTGTTACCCGTGGTTTATTAAGGAAAAATAAATTATGATATTTTCTCGCAGCAAAAAGTAGCATAATATATGTGTTAATCCAGGGTATCAACTAACGTGACATGAAGAAGTAACAAACATACAAACTCACAAACTTTTGTCTTTATAATATTAGTGTGAAATTTAGAACAGCGTTAACTCTATGTCCCTTAAACTGCTCTACTTTTTTATGTGCAAAATTTTCTCAAAATCGGACCAGTAGTTTGAGTACTTTGAGAGCCTATTCGTTTCATTTTAAACGAACAGAAGTCGAAAGCAATATCTTGTACTTAATATTCCCATATCGCATTGACCTATTTTCAGTTTTTAAACGTAAAAGAACTTAATTCTAATTCGGAAACATTGTATGGTAATATAAATTGCTACATTATACGTCATAAAAATGTATTATAGTGAAATTAAAATAGAGGAACGTGAAATTTTTTTAATATTCCTAAATGGGGAGTGGGGGTGGGGGTTATCGGGAATGTGGGGCAGATGGAATATATTTTAAAGCGAGCGAAATAAGCGTCTGGGGACGGGCAGGGTGGCGCTTATGGGGAAATGGTGGGGCCACGACATGAGCGAGCGAATGAAAAGTCTGAAAAAATATTTAGGAGGTACGTACCGTGATTGAAGTACCCATGTTAGGTGGGCTAGTGGAAGCAGCCTTTATTTAAAAAATAAAATTAAATGGGTTTTTATAGTTTTTAAATTGTTGAGTAAATTGGAGAATACGTCACACGAAATGTTTTACATGAGACTTCAAAATATCACGTTCCTGTCAATTGATTTTGTAGTTTTTTTAAGATTCTTTAAAAACAGTATAAGTACAGTATTTTAAGCAGGTGCGTAATAAAACTCAACGTTTGACTATGTTAAAAATAATTATCCTCCCCGACCCCCGAGCTATTATGGAGCAAGAAAAAAGCAGCCCAGGAGAGGTATAAGCCATATTGAGCAATGACTATACATTGTATGACTCGCTAACTCTACCAAACGTCATATCAGTGATGGTAATAGTGTGGCAAGTTTAAATTTTTCTACGCTATAATTGCATAGCTTTAGACCGAATAAAAAATATATCGAAACGAAAAAATCTTAACAGCCTCAACTCCTACCAGCACAGGCGTGCGGCGTTGCCATGCATCGTCTATTACTTATACTAGACGTATGCGAATTCCCCGAGTGCCACACTTATTTTTACACGTTACATAATAATTCTTACTAAAGTAAAACTAAAGAGTACTTATAAAAGCTTTCATAAAACTATCGAAATGTTAGTTTATAAACAACAATTATTAACATAAAATCATAATCCGCCCGCTGGTTTAGTGGCCTCACAATATTTTCGTCTTTTACTATCTATGGATTGCAAATAGTTTCCCACGAGTACATTTTTGGATTTCAAGAATAATAAAACATTTTACTCTCTTATTGCATAATACAATATTCTAATATTACAAACTTTTATTCCTTTTACTCTTATTTTATTCTAGATGTTTGGAACTTTGTTGGACCTAAAACAACTATTTGAGGATACGCACGGGAACCGTACATTTTTCATTTATGTCAAAGAATCTCCATACAATCGGTTTATGGCCGGTTTCTGAGGGTTTTTAAACGCAGTTTATCTTTTCACTAGCGTTGTTGATTGGTTAATTTTTTGACGCCAGCCAATCAAAAGCGATAGTGGTCGGAGTTGAGGATGTTAAGATTTTTTCGTGTCGATATATTTTTTATTCGGTCGCCGCGCTCAGAGCCTGCGATAACAGCTATGCAATTATAGCGTAATAGGGTATTTGACAATTTTTGAAAAGTATTTTTAAACTATTCTTTGTTATGAAATAAACATATTCTATTAATATTTCCGGAAAATATTTTGTATTATTAAAGAAAATTAATATTAAAGTTTAAATTCCCCAAGTCGCGCGAAAAACGCTATTTAGAAAATGGCGCCGATCACATGACGTCGATGACGTCACTGGCAAGTAAACAGAGTTACAATCAAAAGAGCTAAGCTGGTTTTCCGTGGTTTTTCTTTAATTAATCCGTGATAATGGTGTATAAATGGTGTGCAGTGCCAGAATGTAAAAATTACGTATTTAAAAACTCCAGAAAAAAATTCGTTTTTGTTCCAACTAATCCCAAAAGACGAAAAATGTGGTTACAATTAGCTCGAAGAGACCCAAAGAGCGTTTTATCGCATTCAAACATATTATTTATGTGTGAAGATCACTTTGATGTAAGTATTAATATTGAAGTATTAATAAGCCCTAAGCTAGGAGTAAATCTGTTCTGTGCCCTAAGCGGTAACCGGCTACCGCGATAACAAATAGCAATAGAAAGCCAGAACAGATTTATGATAGAAAGGCTATTGTGTCTCGTTTTTCCACGATCAAGGGAAACTTAAAAATTTGTTGTATGAAAATATAATCAATATTGTGTGTTTGTCTTTTCTACATAACCCTATGATGTTCTACTTATATCTTTGAGTTTTTCATAATATACTTATCATTGACATAACCTAAAATACACGAATGATGTATAATTGTACAAAACGCAAACATATAATTATTATCGAGTGGTACTTACACTATTGTTTTTACATTTCTTACTTCAGAAGAATAATAAACTGCATTATTTTTAAAAATAGTTCTAAGTACCATGAATGGGTCGATCTTAGGTAGGTTGCTGTTATCTGCTCGCACGTAATTGGACTCCATCTTAGATATAATTATAGCTGTTGTGAGTTACGTAGTTAATATCTGTACTAGAAATAATATGAAAATTGTGAATAATCACTTATAAGTGGAATCAAACACTTTTTATCACGTAAATGGCGTACTAAACTCCAGGCAAGAAGCTTTGTTTACTTGCGTGTGACGTCATCACGATTGCAACCAATGACAGAGCGTTTCTATCACCGAAAAAGAAAGGACAATTTTATTCGACTTTTTTTACGCAATCCTCTGAAAATACATATTATTTTAATGAAAATAAATTGAAATATGTTTAATTTACTTATAATTTATTAGGATGGCCATAAATTATAGTTTATTTTAAATGTTGTCAAATACCCTATTATGGTGTGAGCATGCAGAGGCAACTGCCACACATACTATGAGTCATATTATCTTGCGCCACGTTAAATTGTGTTTTAACTTCGTTGTGTCAAAATATGATGTAGTACTAATAATAAGATTATGATTCACTGGTTATCAGCTGATAAGAATCTCTTCTTCTCTAATATACAGGGTGTGACAAAACTAAGTGATAATACTTTGAGGTGTGTACGTGTTCCTTGTATAGAGTTCACTGTGAAAGTAGCAGCGCTGAAAGACCAAATTTTTTTTTCACTTTTGTATGGGCAAGGGTCTGAGCGTGACGAGTTTCCCCATAAAAAAGTGAAAAAAATTGGTCTTTCAGTTCCGCTGCTTTCACGGTGAACTATATACAAGGAACACATACACATACACACCCTGAAGTATTATCATTTAGATTTTTTACATCCTGTATAAAATTCTCGTGTCACAGTGTTCAACCGATTTTATTGAAATTTTGTATACTTACAGTAATACATTCGTTAGGCCTGAGAATATGTTTTTATCTACTTTTTATATTGATACTAGAAATAATTTATATGGCAAAACAATGTTGCCGGGTCAGCTGGCGTATAAATAATATTTTTTTCCGCCTACGGCGCAGGCTTTTATAGTGCTTCGACCACAGGCTTCAACCATACCGCGCCTAGTCTTTCGTAGAATTTTCCTTTAAGTTTAAGTTATGTTCATAAATTAATATAATCAATAATCATGTCTTTCGTAAAAGTACCTACGTATTTAACTGTATTTTAAAAAGATAAAACCGACTTCAAAATTGTACGTAATTGAGAAATAAAACTTCCTATCTCCAAAACTACTGAACCGATTTTAATGAAACTTGCACTATTCCCTAAGTAGAACCATACCGGGTACAATGAAAAAAGAATCACTTAAATCGGACTTGTAGTTCCGGAGATATGCGTGCACAAACATAAAAATATACATACATGTACATACATACATATTCATATACACTTTTGAAATTTGACACATTTGTTCAGAAGCTATTATAGATTAACATAATATTATGCAAAAACTGGGCAGTTCTGGAAATATTACATACATACGCGTCGAATTGATAACCTCCTTTTTTGAAGTCGGTTAAATATATGTTTTATCGATAATATTGAAACATTTTTAATTTAGCCATGCTCACATTTTTGAAAAAGGAACTTTAGTTTTGATTGATTCAACTGTACGTATACTCGTAGACTAGTAGTTATTTATTTCTTTTATCAACTTAATATAAAGTATTATAATATAATAAATATACTATTCTAATATACTTACACCTGAGACTTACACTAGGTACCTATACAGGCTTCAAAATTTTGAGGACGTCAAACTTTTTTTATACTTACATCATCTGTTCTTTTCATAAAGACGAGGAAGTCTACAACCACTTGACTGTTGTCATAATATCTAAATAATCGTAGAATTTAGGCGTGTTTTATATAGGCAAACATTTCAAGCAAATTTTAAATTTGATATGCGTTCAACGGAGTGAAGCAAAAAAGTCAACATGACAATCACGTTGGCGCCAAAGTTATTAATATTAATGACGCCGACATTGCGAGTGTGTTTTGTTCGAAATTTGAAAAATTCGAATCCTAAAACATTTTTTCAGAAAAACCGTGAATTATGAAATACACAAAAACTAAAACGGATAGCAGATATAAATTCTAGCGGAAAGCATTTATATTTTTCTGCCAAAACTTTCGCAAAACTTGCCCATTTTCGCGTAGATATTTTACAGTATGTTCACGTTTATTTTACCTTTATCGTAACCTTTATCTTAACTATACCTAAATCCCACTTTCATATGAACTGCGAGGCAGAATAACTGTGAACGGCCACTGCGACTTCAACTTAAAGTAATGTGTTTTCCATTCACATATTTTAAGGAAAACGCTGCGAAAAAAATAAAGGAATGAAATGAACTTTATTAAATATAGAAAAGGTATGCCCTAAATCAAGGGAGAAGGGTTATTTTTAATATAAAGTTTTCTTTATAAGTAATAAATATTTGTGCGGGCAAGAATACTCCCCAAGTCAGTTTGGTATGAATTATGAAGGTACTAAGTATACATTTATACAAAACCGTCAATTTGTGGTTACAATATTACAAGCTAAGAATAAGAGAATTCAGAAATCAGAATACACAACACGACAAACACAATCGTTTTTTTTTTCGAAATAACCGGGTTTCGGGTCTAAAGTCTAAACTCTAAGCTACTGGTCTAGTTAAGACCATGGTAGTTTAATCGTGGCTCTAACTAGTCTGTTGCTAGTTGATTTGGAGATAAGCAATGAGGGGGCCTGGCCCCCTCTCCTAAAGTCATACGTGTGACATTCTAATCGGGCAATAAGCAAACACAATCGTGTTTCTATGAGACCGTAGTGTCTTGTAACAAAACCTCCTTTCTTAGATAGTAATCCTCCTTTCTTAGATTGACAACTTGACAACTTATAATAAAGCATTATAGTGTCGTTTTTCTGTACGTCCGTAGTGTCTTTTATATCGACTAATACATAGCAAAGCTTTTGTTTGGCTTTTGTGCTAAGGCCGTTTGGATGTAATTCAATATGGAGCATGGAGATACTAATATGCCTCCCTGCACAGGACATATTTATTAGGATAGTCTTATGTTGGAAAATTCCACGTTTTTTTAGTTTACAGTAGTGTCATGTCTACATTGTTTCAATGGCAGTGAGTCATACATGATCAAGAGAGCTAGAATTTTTCTTAGTACGCTGAAAATAGTCATACACTGTGCTGTACATAAAAAGTATAACTATTCGACCTTATCACTATGGCATTAAAATCCTAAATAGCGTACATAAGGTGTTGTCTGTGCAATTAAGATCATTGAGATCATTACGCATAAACTGGAAAAAGCATCGGAAAAAGTACAATAAAAGGCAAAGTGACTTTTGTTACTAGCGTGAAGATTACAGTGAATAATTAGCAGTGCTAATGTCATTAAAAATATTAAAAATCGGCCAAGTGCATGTCGGACTCGCGCACGAAGGGTTCCGTAGCGTTATAGAGAAAAAATAGACCAAAAATTGTGTTTTTTTGTATGGGAACCCCTCTTAAATTTTTATTTTATATTTATATTATTATTAAATGTTAAAGTTAATATAAAACTAAGGATTGTGTGAAAAGTTCAAGCACCTACCTGTTGCTATTATTGATATAGAGCAAAAAAGGCCAAAAAAATCAAGTTTGTTGTATGAGAGCCCCCTTTAAATATTAATTTTGTTTTGTTAAATTTTTCATCACATTCGACGAAAAATTAATGATACATACATACGTGAAACATTCAATTTTAAATCATTTAACGTTTGGTAGTCTACTACAAAATGGTTTAATAATGACAATAAAATGTCTACAAAGATATTATGAGGGCGTAGTATAGGGCGGCCCTCACACGAATAACCTTTAAACTCGTGATAAAATTAGGGCACATCACTGCGCCACGAGGGTATGTTTCATAAAATTCTAAATGTCATTATTCTATCCACAATTCCATAAAAAATATGGATTTTCATTTACATTTTTCCATTCATGCCATAATTAGTGCATAATATTGACGACCTCTGTGGCGCAGTGGTGAGTGCGTTGGTAGCTCAAGTCGGGGGTCGCGGGTACATATTATGTATTATGTATAGTATAAAAGAATTAAATATATTTCCGTTGTCTTGTACTTAGCACGGAGCCAGACTGACGTGGTGTGAAGCGTCCATAGATGTTATTATTATTATAATATATCATTGTAAATTACGCAAAAGTGTCTGTCTGTAACCACATTTAAACTCAAATAAATTGTTCATATTATTGTTCAATGATTTTGCACAATAAAATTGATTGTCTAGGGGCCCATTTAACTCTATGTTTGTATATAAACTTATTAAAATAACTGTGATGGAGCACTTACAATTTTAAATACAAATACTTTATCAACATTTTAACCGACTTTCAAAAAAGAGGAGGTTGTATGTTCGGCTCAGGTTATTTTTAAACCTTCCGTTCTGATGCTCTACGATATTTCGTAGCGAGTGCTACGAAATCCTACCACATGCTGTTTGTTAGCAAAATATTTAGATAACTAGCCGACCCGGCAAATGTTGTTTTGCCATATAAATTATTTCTATTATCAATGAAAATAAAAATCGGCCAAGTGCGAGTTGAACTCGCACACGTTCAACTCGCACTTGGCTTTCGATTCCGTACCACTATAGAGATAAATAAGAAAAAAAATGTGTTTTTGTACGGGAGCCCCCCAAATTTTTTATTTTATTTAAATTTTATTACGAATTATTAAAATATCATAAATAAAACTGAGTATTTTGTAAACATTTCAGGTGGCTAACTATTGTCATCATTGATACCTAGCAAGAAATGTTTAAAATCACGTTTGTTGTATGGGAGCCCCCCTTAAATATTAAATTTATCTTGTTTTTAAAATTTTTTGTTAAAGTGGCAACAGAATTACAATCTGCGAAAATTTCAACTCTCTAGCTATTACTGTTCTAGAGTTACGGCCTGGAGACAATCGGACAGACGGAGAGACATCAAAGTCTCAGTAAAAGAAGCGGTGAAAGTAGCAGCACTAAAAGAGCAAATTTTGTTTGTGATTTGTATGGTCAAGCTCCCGAGCGCCATTAATTTTTCCATACAAAAGTAAAAGAAAGTTACTCTTTCAGCGCTGCTACTTTCACAGTGAACTATGTATAGGGAACCCATTCACACCCTGAAGTAATTATCACTTACTTTTGTTACACCTTAACTTTTGTTACTTTTGTTACGCTAAAAGAATATTTAATGGAGCACTATAACAAGTTAAGGGGCGATTAACCAAAAATTTTGGATTTTATTATTCAATTTTATACTTGAAAATAAGCCCCGAATTGTTTCATTTTCTAAAATTATATATAAGTACTATATTATATTTTCAAGAATTCAATCTGAATTCAATTAATCTGAATTTTAACGAATTTTTCATTTATTGCCATATATATATAAGTCATAACCGTGCATTGAACTAAGTTAATATTATAACACATTGTATAAAATTCTATCATTGAGAATCCGACCTAGCGGATTTTTAGAATGTTGTATATTTATCGAGTTATTGAGGAAAAACTAATTTGGCGATGAATCCGCGTCGTCCTTTTTCACCTGGCATATGAAAGACGGGGTGAGGGTGAAGAGAGAAGGACGATGTTTAATTTTTTAGGTTAGTCGCTCTCTTAATATAAATACTTTATCAATCTTTTTACTACTTCCAGAAAGAAGAGTATTCGGCTCAGGGGGGTGTGCCAAAATGTTTTCGTTTTCGCTTCGTTATAGATTCGCCGATGAAAATGTATGGAATTGACATAAGCGTTCGTTAATATTATGATGTTGACGTTCGACTCGTCTTATGTCAATTCCATACATTTTTAATGTGGAATATTTTTAACAATTTAAAGCATAAAAATATTATTCTATTATATCCTACGAATAATAAAAACTAAGGAAAGGTCCCATACTACGAGTATTAAACCGTTTTAAATTTGGTTCCTTTCGAACTGTCATGTAACGATTGCAAATGTATTGAAATGTCTTATCTTTAAAAATAAAAATGAATTTTCAATTTGGTTAGTCTCCCTAAAACTGATAATGGCTGAATAGCCCAGTAGGATTAGTTCAGCCTTGTGTCACTTTGTACGGGAATCTGCAATTAATTATAGTCAGATTTTTTTTTGTCACCCTTGTTTAGGGGGGGTCCATGACTCATGACTAGCTTAAATTAAAAAACTCGACCAAAAAAACAAAATCTCACGAAATCTCACCATGGGGGGAGGGGGGTAAAAAAAAAACACCTCATGTAATTTATGGACGCCCCCTTTTAATATTTATTATTTAAACTGACTCTACGAAATTTCGTAGCGTCTGCTACAAAACGGTAGCGGTAGTTTTTTTAGGGTTCCGTACCCAAAGTGTAAAAACGGGACCCTATTACTAAGACTTCGATGTCTGTCCGTCTGTCCGTCTGTCCGTCTGTCTGTATGTCTCCAGGCTGTATCTCAAGAACCGCTATAGCTAGATTTCTGAAATTTTCACAGATTGTGTATATCTATTGCCGCTATAACAAAAAATACTAAAAATAAAATAAAGTTTATTTTTAAGGGGGGCTCCCATACAAGAAACGTGATTTTTTGGCCTTTTTTGCTCGTAATCAATAATGGTAACAGCTACGCACTTAAAATTTTCAAAAAAATCCTTAATTGTATTTGTACTTTAATAATTAATAATAAAATTAAAATAAAGTAAATATTTAAGGGGGGCTCCCATACAAAAAACACAATTTTTTGTCTACTTTCGCTCTATACCGGTACGGAACCCTTCGTGTACGAGATCGACTCGCACTTGACCGATTATTTTAAATTAATAACACTCAATAATATTAACTCCCCGGTTTTGGTGATGGTCGCCGATTTCATTAAAATCAGGCCAGTTACGTAGGAGTATTTTATAGTGCCTAAGTGTGTGCGCAGTACACCAGAGCACTTTCTATTCCTTTTACTTTCATAACCCAGTGGGACGGAAGACTGACACGACTTTCGAGAGATCAGGACCGACTTTTTACATGCCCATCCGACGCATGTATCATCTTACTTGTCAGACAATCAGGTGATCAGCCTGAATTATCCTAACCAGACTTGGAAATAACATGTTTTCCACGTGAGAATCGAACCCACGACCTCCGAGTCAAAAGCCACGCTCTAAACCACTGGTCCCGTAGGCGGAGGCGTACTTACACTCACAATTATCAGCATACTATAGTGACCAATAAACTATAGTACCTATAGTCTATATTCGCGAGAATAATACAGTGATTCATTCCTACATAGTACCAATGACTCATAAGTCACAACTCATAAACCATTATATTGTTACGTGCTAAGGTTCGATGATTCGGAGGAAAAGACCTGGTGACTCTCTTGAAGACTTTTATTTGCACTACACTTAACACTTACACTACACTTACACACACTAGATCACTATGTCTAAACACTAAGCACTAGGTTCAAACACTATGCACTAAGTTCAAACACTAAGCACTATCACTGGTTCACTCACTAAGTCACTTGTTTCTCACTTCCGAAGTCGCTTTGATTATCGCTCACTCGAAAACATTCGAAGACTGACTCCTGGCGTGTTTACCTGCCCTATTTATACGGGTCGAGGCAAGTAAAAGAAAGTTCGGGAATTTTCCGAGAACAATACCGGTTCGCGTAATACGTAAACAACCGTGGGAAAATTCTGGATTGTACGCGTAAGTAAACAAAAACATGCAAGTAGCGGCATCTGGTATTGAATAGGGGATTTACGCTGTCTGTGATGGTTTCGCCTGGTTGCCGCTAGATGACACTACGTGTCCGCATTCGTAACACTACTCCCCTCTTAGAGATGCTCGTCCCGAGCATCATTGTTACTGCCATGGTAACGCGCCAGACGGTCTATGTGTACCACTTTGAATGTCCCTCTTGGTTGCTTTTGAATCCTATAAGTCACATCATTCAATCGGGTAACCACTTTGTATGGGCCGTCCCACTTGGTCTGCAACTTCGGAGATTTCCCTTTTCGACGAGTTGGGTTATGCAGCCACACCAGTGTCCCTTCTTCGAAGCCGCTCGTGTTCGATTTCCGGTCGTATCTGGTCTTCATGTTCTCACTTGAATGTAAGCCATTCTCCCGAATCATGCCGTGTATATAGCGCATCTTTTCCCTCAAATCGCAGACATAGTCTTGTACGGTCTTTGGTTCCTCCGGTGACCCTCCTGTCAAGAGGTCTACTGGTACTCGCAGTTCTCTCCCATAATTGACATACGCCGGGGTAGCTTTTATGCTCTCATGCTCGGCGGTACGATACGACAGAAGGAAGAGCGGTATGTACTTGTCCCAATCCTTTTGTTTGTCATCTACCAATTTCGCCAAATGCCTCTCAAGGGTCTGGTTAAATCTCTCAACCATTCCATCAGACTGCGGATGGTACGCGGTGGTCCTCGTTTTATGCATTCCCAAGATTCTGCACACTTCCTGGAAGACCTGCGATTCGAAATTCCTGCCCTGATCGGAATGGATTTCCAGAGGCACACCAAAGCGAGATATCACTTCTTCCACAAGCTTAGAAGCAACTGTCGTAGCTTCTTGGTTTGGTATGGCGAACACTTCAGGCCACTTGGTGAAGTAGTCCATGACGACCATGAAATACTTGTTTCCCGACTCCGTTACAGGAAATGGCCCAGCTACATCAACTGCAATTCGTTCCCACGGTGCGCCAACGTTATACAACCGCAGGTTCCCACGGCTCCTGGTCTGTGGTCCCTTCACTGCAGCGCAAGTAGTACATTTGCGGCACCAATCCTGCACGTCATCTCGACAGTGCAACCAGTAGAATCGTTCCCGCACTTTTGTTAACGTCCTCTTGACACCTAGATGACCTCCTGATACGCCATCGTGCATTTCACGGAGAATATCTGGTACTCTCGCTCTTGGGACAACTATCTGAAGATGGAACTCTCTGCCGTTAGTCTTCTCCCATTTCCGGTAGAGTATTCCGTTTTGAAGTACCAGACTCTCCCACTGCGCCCAGTACGCCTTAGTGACAGCGCCAGTGGGTGCAACCTCACTCCAGATTGGTTTTACGTCACCCCGTTTCTTCCATGTGATGATGTGCCGAAGGTCGTCATCTTTTTCTTGAGCCTCCCTCATGGCATCATTCTCCCATGGACCCAAAGGACTTGTTCTCGTTAACTTTATTGTCACTTCATTAGATTCCTGCTTAACACAATGTTTGCAGTCTTCTGAACACGGCCTTCGTGAGAGTGCGTCGGCGTTCCCATGCGACTTTCCGCTGCGGTGTTCGGTCTTGAAGTCGTACTCCTGGAGCTGCTCAATCCATCGTGCTACTTGACCTTCTGGGTTCTTGAATTGCAGTAGCCACTTCAAGGCTGCGTGATCAGTTCGCAGTAAAAACTGTCTGCCGATGAGGTATTTGCTGAAATGTTGTAGCGTCTTTACCACAGCCAAGAGTTCTCTTCTTGTCACACAGTAGTTTCTCTCTGGCTTGGATAAAGATTTGCTGAAATATGCAATTACAACTTCTCTTTCACCCTGTTTTTGAGATAACACCCCTCCAATGGCCGTGTTGCTTGCGTCCGTGTCGACTATAAACTGACCTTCAGTTTGTGGATACCCCAGGATTGGTGTTTCACACAGATGTTTCTTCAGTTTCTGAAAAGAATCTTCAGTAGTCTCGTCCCAGATAAACTGTCGTTTATCTTCTGTCAGCCGGTGTAATGGCTTGGCTATCTCCGAAAATCCCTTAACAAAACGCCTGTAGTAGGAGCATAGGCCGAGAAATGCTCGCACTTCGGTTTTGTTCTTAGGGGTTGGCCAATTTTGAACTGCTTCCAGTTTCTCCGGGTCCGTCTGGATTCCATCACTGGAGATAACATGGCCGAGATAATTGACCTTACTCCTAAATAAACGACACTTTTTCGGATTCAACTTTAACTTGGCCCCCTCTATTTTGGCGAAAACTCGTTCTAAGTTTCGCAAATGGTCCTCGAAGTCGCGGCCAACAATGATGACGTCGTCCAAGTAGACTAAGCAAGCCTCTCCAACTAAGCCTGCCAGTACACACTCCATGAGTCGCTCAAATGTGGCAGGTGCGTTGCACAATCCAAAGGGCATGACGTTAAACTGCCATAAACCTTTACCGGTGGAAAAAGCTGTCTTCTCCTTGTCTTTTGGATGAATTTCCACCTGCCAGTATCCAGATTTCAGGTCCAGGGTCGAAAACCATTTCATGCCACTCAAGGTATCGAGAGTGTCGTCGATCCGAGGTAATGGGTAGCTGTCCTTCTTAGTGACATCATTGAGACGCCTGTAGTCCACACAAAATCTGGTGCTGCCATCTTTCTTCTTCACTAATACCACAGGTGAGCACCACGGACTTGCAGACGGTTCAATTATTTTATGCCTTCTCATGTCCTCCAAAAGGCCTTCCACTTCCTTCTCCTTTGCAATTGGTATCCGTCTTGCTCGTTGACGAATCGGGTTCTCGTTTCCGGTATCTATCCTGTGCTGAACCATCGACGTTCTTCCAAGGTCACCTTCCTGACTGGAGAAGATATTCGCGTGGCGCTGTAAAAACTTCTTAGCTTTCATCCTCTGCGAATAAGTCAGATTACTCTTGCAGTCATCGAGTAGCTCAGTCACTAATCCATTGTTGCTGCTGTTTGCTGGGTCTGCGTCCGTCGTCGAACTGCACTTTCTCATCCAGACAACTTCCTCGCACTTTCCAATGACGTCACCTTTGTTCAAGCAGATCTCGCGTTCACCAAGATTCAAAACACGGACCACAGCGTGACTGCTTCCACTCACAAGGGTTCTTGCCGTCATCAGTTTTCGTGCTGATGTCTTGGTGGGTGTGTCTTCGATCAACACGCATCTGTTAGACTTGTTCTTTCCAGCTGGCGGTAGTTTCACCAGCACCCGGGCTTCCGCTCGTCCAGGTATAAGGACTTCCTTTACACATGCGACTTTCCCGCAGGCGCCTCCAAGGATGAAAATTTCTTCTTCGCCACATTTGAAAACTCCGTCAGCGACATTAATCCTGCAGTTGTGCTTCTTCATGAAATCCAAACCCAAGATGCAATCATCCATTATCTCAGCCACGATAACGTCATGAGGGTATGAGGACCCCCCTACGTTAATCATAACTGACATTTCTCCCAGGACGGGTATTGGCTGACCGGAGGCAGTAAGAAGCCGACAGTTAATTCTCCTCTTATGTCTCCTTGCGGCCTTTACCAGATTTGGGTTCACTATCGTTCTAGAGGCTCCTGTGTCTAGAGTCATTTTGCAATCCGTCCTGTTAATAGTCCCCTGAATCACAAGACTATTCCCGCTGCTTGCTTGGGAGACAACAGTTATTGGGGCTTCCTCCGCGTCAGCCAGTACTCGCCCCTTAGTCCTGGCTTTTATTCGTTTCCCTGCTCCCGGGCAGGGGACGAAGCCCTTTGCTTCTTCAGCTCCTCCATCTGTTCCTCAAGCCTTTTCATTCTTGCCATCTGGGTATCCTTCTGCGGGCAGTTGAGCTGAAGATGACCCCTTTCGCCGCACTTGTAGCACATGGCTCCAAAACTTCTCTTCGTAGGAGCCTTGACCTCCTTGACTTCCTCCGAGACCTCGCGGATTTTATAGGTCTGCCGTATGTCACGCCGGACAGCCTCGACCTCTAGAGCATGCGCCAACGCTTCCTTTAGCGAGGTGTGGTGACGTAGCCTTACTGCAGCTCGGACTTCCAGATCCCTGATTCCGTCGACAAAGGCTTGAATAGTGTTTGAGTCAACCATCTTGGAGTCTGCTCCTGGATGTGCCTTCTTTACCAGTTTCTCAATTTCCAACGCCCATTGTTGTAGTCCCTCTCCTGAGCGTTGGACTCTGTCACGAAGTTGGGCACGGAACACGTGCTCCAGGTGTCGCTCCCCGTATCTGGATTCAAGCGCCTCCATCAGATCTTGGAACCCATTTCCTGTATGTGCTTCCAGGACCGACAAAGCTTGCCCTCTAAGCGCAACAGTGAGAGCGGTCAGGCATTGGTCTTCAGTCCATCCGTTGGCAGTAGCAACCGTCTGGAATTGCTGACGATAAGCGTTCCAAGAAGTAGTGCCGTCGTACGGCGGCACCTTGACTTTTGGCCCTTGTACCACTGCTCCGGTAGTTCCACTAGACGTCGCGACTCCTGTGGTTTCCAGGCGCACTACTTTCTTCTGTAGCTCGGTGATGTTGGTTTTCACATTTTCCATATCCAATCCCAACCCGGTAACTCGTTCGTCCATTATGTCCACATCTTTGCGAAGCTTTAACACCGTGTCACTGACATTCTTTATCGCCAGAAGCGCCTTTTCTTGAAGATCCTTTTGTTGCTCTTGTGACTCTTGCATAGCGCCGAGCTTGCGGTCTTGTGACTCTTGCAAAGCGCCGAGTTTGCGGTCTTGTGCCTCTTGCAAAGCGCCGAGCTTGCGATCATGTGACTCTTGTGACTTTTGTAAAGCCTGAATTAACCCAATTAAACTTTCTAATTGAAGAGCCACTTGAGGTGCTGTAGAAGCTACGGGCGTGGCAGGATGGATGGAGCTAGTCGACGGGGCCTGAGCAGGCGGGGCCCAGTGGGCGGGGCCAGTGGGCGTGGCCTGAGTGGGCGTGGCCTGGTGGGCGGAGCCAGTGGGCGTGGCCACACCCAAAATGGGCGGGGCCTGATGGGCGTGGTCAGTGGGCGGAGCCTGGTGGGCGGGGCCAGCGGGTGGGTCCTGCCCCGCAGTGGGCGGAGCTTGGTCCCCAGTGGGTGTGGCCTCCGCAGCCGGTTGCGCCCTTGTCCTGACGCTTCCCTCGAAGTCCTCTCCCGGAGTCAATGGCACTGCGCCGGTGTCCTCACGCTCCCCTTGAACTCCTCTCTCGGAGTCAATGGCAGCAGCTCGCTGTGCCCTTGTCCTGATACTCCCCTTGAAGTCCTCTCTCGGAGTCAATGGCATCTCCAAATCTCACTTCCGACACCAGTTGTTACGTGCTAAGGTTCGATGATTCGGAGGAAAAGACCTGGTGACTCTCTTGAAGACTTTTATTTGCACTACACTTAACACTTACACTACACTTACACACACTAGATCACTATGTCTAAACACTAAGCACTAGGTTCAAACACTATGCACTAAGTTCAAACACTAAGCACTATCACTGGTTCACTCACTAAGTCACTTGTTTCTCACTTCCGAAGTCGCTTTGATTATCGCTCACTCGAAAACATTCGAAGACTGACTCCTGGCGTGTTTACCTGCCCTATTTATACGGGTCGAGGCAAGTAAAAGAAAGTTCGGGAATTTTCCGAGAACAATACCGGTTCGCGTAATACGTAAACAACCGTGGGAAAATTCTGGATTGTACGCGTAAGTAAACAAAAACATGCAAGTAGCGGCATCTGGTATTGAATAGGGGATTTACGCTGTCTGTGATGGTTTCGCCTGGTTGCCGCTAGATGACACTACGTGTCCGCATTCGTAACAATATTATGTGATAACAGTTTAGAGTGATCTACTTTGACACAATACACGTCGTATACTTCTAATATGTAAAATTCTCGTGTCACAGTGTTTGTCCGCGAACTCCTCCAAAACGGTTTAAACGATTTTAATGAAATTTTGTATGTACCATCGAGGAAGTTGACGGACAGCTACGTCATTTGGTCGGCTTATGTCAATTCAATTTTAACTATAATCGATCGGATGGGTTTGACGTAATACGACCAAATTACTTAGGTCCACCATCTGCTTAGAAATCAACTTCTCTGCTAGTACCTACATTCATTAGTCCTGAGGATAGGTTCTTATCTACTTTTTATTTTGATCGTAGAAATAATATATACGGCAAAACAACGTTTGCCGGGTTAGCTAGTTCATAATATTTGTCGCACGTACGCATGATTCACTATCTTCTTAACTTGAATATTATAGACTACCACTATGAGTATCTTAATGCCCGGGTCCATAATTTACCATTATAGGTCTACTTTGACATAATATAAATACACGTATAGATCATAAGACCGTCATATCAATAATATTTAAGACCTTCCATCATCCATAACATAGTATAACTCAAAATGACATTCGCGAAGAGAATTTAAAATTGGAAAATGCGAAAACAATAAAGTTTTTATAAAATATCCCGGGCGGGCTTAAAAATCGAATCAGGCCTCGTCCTTGGGAGAAAGGAGGCGTTCTTGCCGTCAACACATAAATCATATTTCTCGAGAATTTTTAAAAGTCCTATTGCTTTCGCGTATTTGCCATGTACTCCCCCTCGGGGCGTGTGTACTTACCCCCCTTCCTAGTTCCGCACAGGGTGTTCGTTCTTCCCCCGACTGATTTGTGGCGCTTTATTGTTTTATTATTTATTTAATTTCGAATTTACATGGAGGAATGTAGGTCATAATATAATGTTGGCATAAAGTGCATAAATGAAGTTTTAATTAAATCACGGTATCGGAATAATAATTATATTCTATCGTTTAGTAAATGACTTGTTATGCGTTTTTTTATTTCTATAATTAAACTATATTAAACTAAATAATTAAATTCAGTGCTGAGATGTATACGTCATATGGAAATATGTAACTATAAAATTAGTAATTAGGTCTTTGGTCTGTATTAGCTTTCGAAATTTTATCTTAGTCAAATCACTATACAGCATCGTTGCCAGATAGAGATTCAAAACCTTATATCTTTTACTTAATTAAATTTTAAAAAGAATATTAAATTTTCTTATTTTCTAATTCAGAAAACTCTTCGATCAACACTAATTGATACTTGATTTTTTTTTTCTAGTACAACTATTTGACACAGTAACAATGGCGTGTATCGGGAGCACCCTGTACAGCCGTAAGGCGCTGGGGGCGGGCGGCGCCTGCACGCGCCACGCAGTACAACCAACATTCGCAGAGACTGCAAGAAACAATTAATTAAGTTTCTTTTGTTTTATTGTGTAATTTTTATGTATGATTTTAAGGTTTTCGAGTAATTGTGTGTTTGTGTGTTGATGTTGTTGTTTGCTAAAGATGAGAGCGTAGTGCAACAAAACATTTCATGAAAGTGCATAGCTATGTTATTTTTCATAGTTATTTTAATAAACTGATAATAGTAGTATGTAGTAGTAGATGTTATTTATAAGGAAAATAAAGAGATGAATAATCTCATCATCATCACACCAGCAAAGGTATGCGTGTCTCTACGTATTAAGATTTTATAAAGGTTTTTCCTCAACACTTGGATTTAAACAGTATAATTATTAAGTATAAAAAGGTTTTTAATGTTAATGTTAATAATACGTATTTAATGTTTTACGAATTAGATTTGGATATTTAGTAAAATTTTCAATAATAAATTAAAAGTCTACGTAAATTACACAATACGTTTACATTTTAATGACTTTTTTACACTTTAATTGACAACTTTATGAAACTATCATACAATATCCACACATCGATAAGATTATCAGATAAAAAAAAACTCGATACCGGAAATGGTGAAGTATCTGTTACTTTAGCTTATACTGTACCCGGCACACATGTGGTGGGGCACTAGGAAGAAAGCCGGCGAAGAAAAAATGAGGGAGACGAAAAACTAGAGCGGGACGGAAAAGTCGGTGAAAAACGAAAAATTCACCCTCCCCTCACCCCCGCGCCGCCCGCGCCCCCACACGCACACACGCGTGTGATACTGCGCCGCGCCAGTCTTGATGCTTGATACTTTCACTTTTCCGGGAAAAATATTATACGTTTAGTGAAAAAAAATATTTTTTTTTGTGTTTTGTAAATATTTCATTTTGAATGTTGAAACAGCAACCTAGGTTTAGAAAAACTGCTACGTGAACCCGCTACGAGGCTGCCTATGACCTAACATTTTTATATTATGTCATATGATGTGATTGGAAATACGGATTTGCTTATAAGTTAATATGAGTAAGAAAAAATTAATTTAGCTAAATATTATTTTGTTTTCTACCCAAATGTTTCCTTTTGTGTTTTTTTTAAGTTTTTTTATTATTTAGATAACTTTGATTTTGACTTTGCATTGTTACTAAAAATAATCATTATTGTGTTGTAAAATTACCTATTAAGTAAATTATATGAGTAAATAAACTGTTAATAATAATAAAATATAATGTCAGTTAATGAAAATTGTGTAACGGACGTCACGATCGGAGCTTTTAAAGCTTTTTTCGGATTTGTTTTATAAACCGCTGCTTTTTCTGTAAAATTGAGGAAACAATTCATCGCTTTTAACGTACTAAGGCTACAGTTATCGTATTGTTAGCGGCGCAAGTATCAAGAGGGTTCGTTCCTGAGGGAGGCTATTGTAGCATGTTTTTATACCCAAAAATTTTAAGTCAGTAGGCGCTCGCACTCAGAGCGGCTTGAACGTTTTTATTATTATTAATATATATTTATATTTCGTTTTAATTTACAAGTTTTTCCATCGTTCATAATTTTTAATATTTTTATACCGTTTTATACAAACAAAGTGTTAGATAGTAATGGTTAACCAATAGTAGTCGACTTCGCCGGTTTGACAGTTCGCGGATTCCAAATTTAAATTTGACGTTTGTAACAACATGGCGGATGTGTCTGTCGGTGTGTCTGGCGGGTTCGTCGACCTCTAGGATGCTCCACTTCCAGCTCACCTGACGCGGCCCGTACCCGTGAGTATGACTATGACTAACGACTTCACGTCTTCACGACTCCGCGCTACTTCCTAGCTGGTGTTCCACTTGCAGTTGCAGTGTTTTTCAACCTGTAGGTCGCGACCCTCAGGGTGTTCCCGACTCTTCTAGGTCGAGAGAACTATTTCAGATAATTTTAACAAAAATATATATTCTTCAACACACATACATGATACAAAAGCAAAGGTGGGTAGGTGGGTAGCGAAACATTTTGTCATACCATGGGGGTCGCAAAGGTTGAAAAACACTGACCTGGTGGTTAGTTGTATAATTTTCATTGTGGGGCTTAGTAGTGGCCGATAGTGGTATTGATTTTTCCCTCATGCTGTTAAATTTCATTTATTTGGGGGAGCGGTGACGTGCGAGCGATAACCAATTGGCCACATTTTGTTTTGTTCCACGAAGGTCAGCTATTTCCAACCTAGACCGAGCCCTTAAGGCTAACTGTAGTCTCTATACAAATACTAGCTATAATTTTATTTAAGACAGCTTAAAAATTCTCCATAAAACTGTTAGATTTGCTATTTAATACCTATACAGAATATTCAGTATGTAACACTCTTTCAGCGCTGCACTTTCACAATGACGAACGAACTCTATATAATGGACTCATACACACCCTCAAGTATTATCACTTGATTTTGTTACATCCTGTATATACAAGTAATAGTTAAATATTCAGAAAAAATCTTGTAAATTCTTCATAAAGCTGTTAGATTTGCTATTTAGCTATAAGATCTTCAGCGCTGCTTTCAACTTTTGTAACGATATTTCGCAAGTTTAAACGAATATACGCCACTAGATGCTATCCGCTACTGGATTCACGCAGAAATTCGCAAATCGCACGGAAACCGTACATTTTCCTAAGTTTACGGTATCTCCATTTAAATATTGAAATTACTAGATAACGCCCACAACTCCGTTGTGCTATAATTTGTTTAACCGTACATTTTTCCGGGATAAAAATATCCTATGTCCTTTCCCGGGACTCAAAGTATATCTACCCCGAATTTCAGCGAATTCGGTTTAGTAGCTTGGTCGTGAAAAGGTGACAGACAGATAGACGTCTATCTGTCTGTTGTCTACACTGTCAGATATTATAATATAAGCTATTAGTAAGGACTAAGGATTTCAGTCGTAGCCAGTGGCGGTGCGAGACCTAAATTTTATGTGGGCGAGATACATTGTGCGAGGATGGATGGATTATATTTTAGATAATATTTTTTTATAAATAAAATTTGAGTCTCAAAACGCGTAATTCCCAAAAAAAATCCTCGTGGTCCAAGAGGCGCGAGGCCCCTTGGACTGCGCCGCCTGTGGTCGTAGGCCGTAGCACAAAGAAGTAACAGACAGAAATACATTTGCATAATATTAAACATATGGATGGGAAATTTCAATTTTACAATTTTAAACTTTTTATTTGCATCTACCCTCTAGCTCGATTGAAAAGGCGCGGGCGGTCCGAGACATTTCACTTTTTAAGTGTCCAATATTATATCGCGTATTTTTTATTGCGATAGGCCGATGTTATGCATAATGGTTGCCATACACCATCCTTCCTCTCGTCCAATCGGCATGACGCTACTGGATCAGTTAGAACTGACCGTGTGTGGGAGTGGATTGGCATGACTCATGCGTCCACCTGAACGCACGGTTTTAATGCGGCTATACCGCGAGATCACTAGCAATTAATTGTATAGAACGATTTATTTAAATAGCGGCGCGGTCGTATTGTCATAGCTTTTGACATAAGACCCATTACATTAATAATCTGCCAAAATCTTCATTTAAGTTACAGTTAACTTTAAGTAACTAATATTCGTCTCTGAGTGCGGCAGTATGTGAATTACTCCATACTTCGGCGTCAAAATTATCGAATGCAATCTGACCAAGGACCCTGAGTCATAAACCGACGTCACATAAATTAGTCCAATCATCGCGGGATTTGCGACTATGCCGAGTAGATGTAGAGATCTTTACGACTATGTGGTTAAGAACTAAGTATGAATCCTCCGACACCGGTTTATTTACCTTTTAGTACCTACGACTTAGGGTTAGTTCACATTCCAACGGCTAAAAGCGTTGCGGTGAGCCATTCAAATATGAAACAGCCCAACAACGCAGGCAACAAGTCAACCGAGTAATTTGTTACGTAGCGTAGCTTAGTGAATAAAGGTCAGTTTTGATTGGCTTGTAAAAATTCTACCGCTTCAACGCGTCACGTCGCGATGTGACCTGACCCAAAGAAGGGTTAAGTCTCGTTTACATTACTCGGTCATGCTATGCATATTCTGCTCTGGCATGCTCTGAGGGTAGTAGAGTGGGCTATTGGCGTCACGTCTTAAGATTTCCTAGTTGCGACCCAAGTTTCAATTTATAGGGTGTAACAAAAATAAGAGATAATACTTTAGGGTGTGTACGTGTTCCTCGTCTCTACGAGGAACACGTACACACTGAGACACGAGAGTTCACTGTGAAAGTAGCAGCACTGAACTTACTACTTACTACTTGCCCATACAAAAGTGAAAAAAAATATCTTTCAGCGCTGCCACTTTCGAAGTGAACTCTCTACGAGGAACACGTACACATCCTAAAGTATTATCACTTATTTTTGTTACACACTGTATAAGTATTTTGGCAAACTTGCGTGACTATATTTTAATTATTATTAATTAAAATTACCCAACTCAAATTTAAAATAGTATTTAAGACTTAATTGCACTTCATCGATTTTATAGGGACTGTTTGTCTTGGCCAAGTAAAAATAATATTTGATTTGATACTAATTTATTTCTTTATTTATTAATAAAGTACAACCACATCGCATACATTTCTTACTTATAACTAAAATAACAATTTGTATTATATCTAATGCATACGACAACTACGGTGTACATAGCATTAATAACAATATGTAATTATTATTCGCTAAATATATATAAAAAAAATATATATAAAAAAAATTAAATAAAATAAACGAGTCTCTTAGTTTTTTAGATACTGAAATGTTAGTGCGACCGCACACCTGAGACAAGACTGTAGTTAGACAGACTATGGCATGGTAAAATGCACTAGATGCGCACATCTGAGACAAGACGTCTAATAGACAAAGTTGACTAATGCGACACACGACAAGTCTGACTAACGACTGTCGACTTCCCTTTGAAATGTATGCAAGCGCGCACATCTACGACAAAACTGACTAGCCACAATATACATAACTACCAGTAGTTCAACTGCAAAGCAAAGAGAAGGATGGGACAGGTTTCAATATATTATATCAAATTCGTCGGGTTTCATTAAGATTATGAATGGAATATGCCTCGCGCTGGCTGACATAATTTATTTTTAATACATATAGATTTCAAAATTAGATTCTGACAATTTTAATCACATGTGTCAAAACATAAACAATAATACGACCAAAAAGAGGAACACGACCAGCGATCCAAGTACTATCTTTCCCGTCGAGTCTTTCCCGTTTAGTTTTGAAGTTATTTTTATCCGAATGAGAACTTTTCTATCTACACTTTCAGAACTGCTCGCAATAGACGCAAAATATATTTTTCAGTAAGTATTACGTAATACAACATTTTTTGTGCTTTTTAACAACGATATCTAAATACTTAGATACGACGTGTGCCGTCAAAACTATAGCAATGTTTTTGCATGTGTGCGTTAGATAAATAGCGACGCGCGCCACACTAATGTGTGTGTGCGTGGTACGGTCAGCAAAAAAGGGTGGTCGTTATTTCACGTCACTAGTTACCAGGGACTGTAATGCCGGTATATTTTTTATACCGATATTGATTATCGGTACAAATATCGATAATATGGGAGCGAGCAACCAGTACAGGGCCTATAGCCGAAACTTTTTCGTTATCGCTTCGTTATAGAATCGCCGATCAAAATGTATGGAATTGACATAAGACGAGTCGAACGTCAACGTCATATTAACGAACGCTTATGTCAGCGATTCTATTACGAAGCGAAAACGAAAACATTTTGGCTATAGGCCCTGTACTTGGCTTTGGCTAAACCCCCTATGTACTGAAAATCCAATTATATATATATATATATATATATATATATATATATATATATATATATATATATATATATATATATATATATATATATATATATATATATACTGCGTGACTGGTGAGACATGTTCAATACTTGAGGACTTCAATACGTGATATTTGGCTATTATATTAGCCAAATATCACGTATTGATATGCCTACTTGCCTAGCCGCGTAATTTACTTAGCATCCATGATTCATAAATTTTTGGGAAATTAAAAAAAAAATTAAGAACCTAATTTTATTACATATTTATAATGAGAATCGAGTACTGAATACTCTCCTTAAATATCGGAATTGACTCACCAGTCATGCTGTATATATCTACACTACTATTATAAAGAGGAAAGATTTGATTTTTTGTTTGTTTGTTTGTTTGTTTGTTTGTTTGTTTGTTTGAGTCGAATAGGCTCCGAAACTACTGGACCGATTTGAAAAATTATTTTGCTATTGGAATCTCACATTATTTCTGCTGAACATAGGCTACATTTTATTTTGGAAAAAAGTAGGGTTCCGTAAGATATTTGAGTTTTTCGGACGCAAGGTGTAAAAAATCAGCTAGAAAAGTTACTTATTTTGCGTACGCTGCCTAAACTAAAAAAGATAGAACCATAAAATGTTCTAAGTAATTGTAGATCTTATAAATATCTACAAAAAAGTCCGCGACACACTATACCTATCTATGTCGAGTGAGGCACAATAACCATTTATTTATTTAAAAATCCTGAATTTTTTTTGGACTAAATTTAAACGGATATATTTTACTCACGCTATTAATCCTTATCAAAATAAATTGTTTTATCACTAAGTACAGTTTATGTAGATAATATTTGGTCTTTGAATGATTAAAATTGGACGTTTGGTTTTGAAATTATGGCGAAATTAAAATATTACGATAGTGGGCGTCACCAAAGCGCGAGCGGAGGAAGACAATATTCTGTTGTAGAAATGAAAATTCTGTACATAAAAGATATGAATTGACACCCGAAATTACACCTTTGTCACTACATCGCTATAGAAGCCAAAAATGTGGTTAGTTTTTTGTCTGTCTGTCTGTCTATCACTCTTTCTGTCTGTCTGTATGTTTATGAAAAATACTGATCTGAAAAATACTGATCCGATTTGAATGTGGTTTTCGCAGATATATTTATCTTCTTCCAACTTAACATCTGGTGTATAAAATTTTTTCCCTCCACCCCTCTAAGGGGACAAAAGAGGGGGTCAGATTTTGTATCAAACTTTTTTCTTTAACACGAAAACTACTGATCCGATTTGCATACGGTTTTCACAGATTTGCATACGGTTTTCACAGATATATTATATTTGTCTTCTTCCAACTCAACATCTGGTGTATAAAAATCCTCCCCCCCCCCCTCCCCTCTCAACCCTCTCTGGGGACCAAAGAGGGGTCAGATTTTGTATACAACTTTTTTCTTTAGTGGACTTACTTCATATTATTAGGTATTAACTGTGTTTTTCAACTTAACATCTGGTGTATGACCTTCCCCCCCCCCACACACCCTCTTAGGGGACAAAAGAGGGGGTAAAACATGTATCAACTGATGATAAAATATACTTTAAATGGCAAAACAACGTTTGCCGGGACAGCTAGTATATATATATATATATATATATATATATATATATATATATATATATATATATATATATATATATATATATATATATATATATATATATATATATATATATATATATATATATATATATATATTGTTTTCCCGCAGTAAAATGATTCTATCTTAGTAGTACAATAGATTTGTAAAGTTTTTTTTGTTCAAATCAAAAAAAAAATCGGTCGGGTCCATAGTAACTCGCGCCTATCGGCATAAAGTTTCCATAGTACGTCATACAAAATATTTTTTATTTTCAAAAAATAACATGCATGGTTCGATAGTACTACTATAGGTAAATTTCCCTCGATTACATAGATCCCATCATGGTCACAACTTTAATGAACGTGGTACCAAATTCGAGTTAAGCACTATAGAACAAAAAAAGAATTTTGAAAATCGAGCAACAAACGAGTGATCCAGTTTTAAGAGTCCGTATACGAAATTTGCCGATTTCGCTGATTTTACAGACGTGATTTAACAGTTAAAATACAGTATTTCTATAAGTTTTAATGCTAAACATGTAAGATCATTTCAATTATAATCTAATATTGGAGCTAGATTTTTTTTAAGTATTTTTAAATAATCCAACTCAAACCCGCGATAGTTTTATAATTTTTGCTGTAAAAGATTTAGGATATCACCTGTTTATTGATTGTATTGACGTCTTAACGGAATGAAAAAAATACAATGTACTGTTGAGAAAGTCGTCTATACAATGTTGTAATTACTTTTTACCACTTTAATATGAAATAGTTGAGTAAAAAAATATGTAACTCGGCAAAATTTTAGAGAAAATGGGCAAAAATTGCTGTTAATTTCGGCAACTTAGAGCTGTAATTCATAAAAAGAAAACGACAGCTGAAATAATCTATAGATAAAATTCTATCCAATTCGATAAAAAAGAAAAAAAAACCTTTGCAATTTCATATTCATCGGCAAAATTTCGTATACGGACTCTTAAGTAATCGGATTCGTAACATTTCAAAAAAAGTACTCTTGTGAAAAGTGAAAAAAAAAATTGGTCTTTCAGCGCTGCTACTTTCACAGCGAACTCTTCACAAGAAACACGTACACATCCTAAAGTATTATCACTTAGTTTTGTTGTATATTTATTACGTATTATTACGTGATTTTCAAGAAATTTAACGAATACGGTAACTTAAAACTTTACATAAATACGTAAATAAAATCGTTACAAAAATCACTACTCGTAACGTAACGGTATTCGGTTGCATGCTGAAATAACTTTCGAGTATGCTGACGGTACCTAAGTTTACCCGTTTTGATGTCCACTGTAAAATGATCCCTATTAGTATGAGCGTTGATACAACCGGGGGTCACAAGATATTGGTCATAGCCCATTGAACGTTAAAGCAAAATGTGTATCGAGAAAATATTGTCGTCCTTTTTTGACTTACAGTAATAGCATATACTACTTTCTCTTTCGTTCATTTTACGCTTTGCTAAAATTTTTCTCTTAAAATGGCCGACAATAAATTAAATAATTAATTAAATCATAGTACTAACGTGTGAAATGTTACACCTTTGGCTTTATTTGTGTTTCTGGTGTTATTATTACAATTTCGGAAGGCACACGACGGCATTCTGAAGCGAAATGTGGTGAAAAACAACGCAGTAACCAATTAATTGAGCATGTCTGACTGTCATCGCGTCCTAAGGCTCACTGGTCACAGATGAGTGAGCTCACTCATCTCGAGAGTGACACATTTTCGCGCTGACGATTGTATGGAATGCCTTTTCTAACGTTATAGTTCTTTGCTTTTTAACAAACTTAAAAAAAGATTTCAATTTGATCCTTATGTATCTACACTACTATTATAAAGAGGAAAGATTTGTTTGTTTGTTTGTTTGTTTGTTTGTTTGTTTGAGTCGAATAGGCTCCGAAACTACTGGACCGATTTGAAAAATTCTTTTGCTATTGGAATCTTACATTATTTCTGCTGAACATAGGCTACATTTTATTTTGGAAAAAAGTAGGGTTCCGTAAGATATTTGAGTTCTTCGGACGCAAGGTGTAAAAAATCAGCTAGAAAAGTTACTTATTTTGCGTACGCTGCCTAAACTATAAAAGATAGAACCATAAAATGTTCTAAGTAATTGTAGATCTTATAAATGTCTACAAAAAAGTCCGCGACACACTATACCTATCTATGTCGAGTGAGGCACAATAACCATTTATTTATTTAAAAATCCTGAATTTTTTTTGGACTACATTTAAACGGATATATTTTACTCACGCTATTAATCCTTATCAAGATAAATTATTTTATCACTAAGTACAGTTTATGTAGATAATATTTGGTCTTTGAATGATTAAAATTGGACGTTTGGTTTTGAAGTTATGGCGAAATTAAAATATTACGATAGTGGGCGTCACGGAGGAAGACAATATTCTATTGTAGAAATGAAAATTCTGTACATAAAAGATATGAAATGACACCCGAAATTACACCTTTGTCACTACATCGCTATAGAAGCCAAAAATGTGGTTAGTTTTTTGTCTGTCTGTCTGTCTGTCACTCTTTCTGTCTGTCTGTATGTTTGTTCCAGCATCACACGAAAACTACTGATCCGATTTGCATACGGTTTTCACAGATGTATTATATTTGTCTTCTTCCAACTCAACATCTGGTGTATAAAAATCCTCCCCCCCCCCCCCTCCCCTCTCAACCCTCTCTGGGGACCAAAGAGGGGTCAGATTTTGTATACAACTTTTTTCTTTGGTGGACTTACTTCATATTAGGTATTAACTGTGTTTTTCAACTTAACATCTGGTGTATGACATTCCCCCCCCCACACCCTCTTAGGGGACAAAAGAGGGGGTAAAACATGCATCAACTGATGATGTAGAAAATATACTTTAAATGGCAAAACAACGTTTGCCGGGACAGCTAGTGTGTAATATTTCTAGAACTGCCTAGTTTTCGTAGGTACTATAATATAATAATATTATGAGTATCTTGAGAGTGAGTGAGGCGAAAATGAAAGTCTTGATAAGTAATGTAAGGTTGCAACAATTTCAACAAATTATCAAAGGTAGACACATTCATTCGAAAGTACTTGAAAAACTTTCGGGGATAAAGCCTTAGTTGATCAAACAATAAATAGAACTTTCCTTTTAACAGTCTTTGACTGTATATGGGGTGTACCCAATATTTCCGTTGTCTGCGCCGTTTTGCACGAACTGCTAGGATACTTATCACAGCAGCTTCTGTGAACTCCATTTTGCTACTGAATGAATTTATTGTATGCATTGCGTCATCATAGTCAAGACAGTCTTGACTTAGGTGTGCGCCACATGCTAGACACAACTGTCTTTAGACTGCAGTTAGACAGACTTGTCTATGTGAAACAAGATTGTCTAACTTCAGTCGTGTCTAAGATGTGCGCTCTCTCTTACCTACCTTTTTTTTGTAAAACATTACAGTACAATAAATAAAAAATTGTATTAAGTTTATAGGCATAATATATTATTAGATCGACACCATATTGATTCAATGCGTTGCGTCGTTGGAACGTCGGATTCACACATTTGCTTTTTGCGTTACGGCGACGCGCGATTACACAACGAAGTAATGTGACTTTGCCCTTATATACGATTACGAATTATGATTTACGATATTTTTTTTTGTATATAAGAACAATATTTCTTACTTAAAGCTACTTTTACATATAGCATCAATAAAGATTCGGCATCTCGGCCTACGACTCTACTTTGCTTTTTAGTATGGGTGTGCCAGCAGATTTAATAAGAAATAATACAAAAAATAAATAAAAAATATTACTTATTTTACGCATAGAAATATGAATCATTGAATTATTTTAAACATCTTTTTACCAAAACATACAAAAATCTATAGTAGAGTAAGTAAATGACAGGCTGTAACACAACAAAGTGATAATACTTTTAGTGTGTATACTGTACGTATCCCGTGTATAGAGTTTGCTGAGAAAGTAGCAGCGCTTGAAGAGTATTTTTTTAAATTTTTGTAAGTACATGGGAAAACTCATGACGCCACGCTGTAGCGCTTGCCCATACAAATCACAAAAAAATGCTCTAGCGCTGCTACTTTCACAGTAAACTTTATACTGAGGACTCATGCACACCCTAAATTATTATCACTTTGTTTTGTTATGTCGCAATGCTCCTACTTTTTTGCAAGTCGGTTAAAAACTAACATATAGCATAGATATCACTGATTCAGAGTTAAGCCGGGCTATAAAGTGGGCTGACCTTGGTAGTAGCCTGATTAACTAATAGATCAAAGCCCAAGCTCAGCCAAGTCTCAAGATACATGTTTATTGCTGTATCATCCAGAGGTTTACGGAGTAGAAAATGCTATCAAATATCGTCTTACAAAGTTTTTTGATATTTAAAGCCGAACTTCTGTCGAACACTTCATTACTTTCGTCATTTTATAAAAGTTGAGTTTACTTGTTTAGGACCCCTATAAAGGTAAGAATGACCAGCAGCTATGGAGTTTCGGTCGCGGTTACTTTAGGAGGTATCCAGTTCTGAACGGATACCTAGACATCCTGATCAAGCAATTGTCAACAATGTCCGCCAGTGAAAAGTAAGATCATCGAAGAAAATAAGATAAAAAATTGAGCTTTACTTTTTAGGGTTCCGTAGCCAAAATGGCAAAAAAGGAACCCTTATAGATTCGTCATGTCTGTCTGTCTGTCTGTCTGTCCGTCTGTCCGTCTGTCCGTCTGTCCGTCTGTCCGTCTGTCCGTCCGTCCGTCCGTCCGTCCGTCCGTCCGTCCGTCCGTCCGTCCGTCCGTCCGTCCGTATGTCACAGCCACTTTTCTCCGAAACTATTAGAGCTATACTATTGAAACTTGGTAAGTAGATGTAGTCTGTGAACCGCATTAAGATTTTGATGCAAAAATGGAAAAATTATTAAACATTTTAGGGGTCCCCATAGGTACAACAGAAACAAAAAAAAATTTTTTCATCTAACCTATGCGTGTGGGGTATCTATGGATAAGTCTCCAAAAATAATATTGAGGTTTCTCATATCATTTTTTTCTAACCTGAATAGTTTGCGAGAGAGACTCTTCCAAAGTGGTAAAATGTGTGTCCCCCCCCCTCTAATTTCTAAAGTAGGGGCATGACAATTCTAAAAAAAATATATGTTGCAGATTACTATAAAAACTACCAAAGAAAATTGGTTTGAACGAAATCTAGCCAGTAGTTTTTTTTATACGTCATAAATGGTAAACCTTAATCTAAACTTCATTAAATCGACTGAAATATAAAAATAAATCAAAAACATTTTAATTTCATAAAAATAAACCTTATTGCTGCTGCGGAACCCTTCATGGGCGAGTCATTGGACATTTTTTATCAAAGGTCAGGTCTCGCTGTCACTGGCTCTTGGGCCATTAAATTAAAGTTGAGTCATCATTAAATGTTACTGAGTGCGTTTGTGAGTTGTGTTGCGACATATTTATCCTCGATCTTAATTGTAAGGGACCTTTCAGACAGAGAGCGTTCACGCGTTCAAGCGGTCTACGTTTGCATTCTACCTTTTACTTTAGGGCGTACAGTAGTCAACCAAGTTCTATTGATTACAGAACCCTAAAACGAAACCCTAACCAGCAGATTTTTTGTATTTTGGTAGGTTAATAGTTATTTAATTTAAGAGTAACATTGTCCTACAAATAGAACAATCTATAAATTAGGACCATCAAAATATCAAAGTATTTTTTTACATTTTTCGCACATAAAAAGTTGTTTGTCTTATCAAAGTGAAGCTACTCACAAACATTTAGCTTGTTAGTAATCAAAATAGTTCTAGGGATCCCTGACTATCAGTCATCAACTCATCAGTCACAAAGGAGCAATTCTGACGCGGTCTGAACGCCTTATGTGTGAGCATAATATGTAACGTAAAACACAACAAAGACCGCAAAACTGCAGTATTACCCTCGAAACTGATATCAAACTACATCGTCTACACTGATGTCACTGCGCAGTTAGATGACCTTAAATATCGAACACATGTGGACCACATTTTTGTGTTTTTAGGGTTCCGTAGCCAAAATGGCAAAAAAGGAACCCTTATAGATTCGTCATGTCTGTCTGTCTGTCTGTCTGTCTGTCTGTCTGTCTGTCTGTCCGTCCGTCCGTATGTCACAGCCACTTTTCTCCGAAACTATTAGAGCTATACTATTGAAACTTGGTAAGCAGATGTAGTCTGTAAACCGCATTAAGATTTTGATGCAAAAATGGAAAAAATATTAAAAATTTTAGGGGTCCCCATAGGTACAACTGAAACAAAAAATTTTTTTTTTCATCTAACCTATGCGTGTGGGGTATCTATGGATAGGTCTCCAAAAATAATATTGAGGTTTCTCATATTATTTTTTTCTAACCTGAATAGTTTGCGAGAGAGACTCTTCCAAAGTGGAAAAATGTGTGTCCCCCCCCCTCTAATTTCTAAAGTAGAGGCATGATAGTTCTAAAAAAAAATATATGATGTAGATTACTATAAAAACTACCAACGAAAATTGGTTTGAACGAGATCTAGCCAGTAGTTTTTTTTATACGTCATAAATAGTAAAGTACAACTGAAACAAAAAATTTTTTTTTTCATCTAACCTATGCGTGTGGGGTATCTATGGATAGGTCTCCAAAAATCATATTGAGGTTTCTCATATCATTTTTTTCTAACCTGAATAGTTTGCGAGAGAGACTCTTCCAAAGTGGAAAGATGTGTGTCCCCCCCCCTCTAATTTCTAAAGTAGAGGCATGATAATTCTAAAAAAATATATATGATGTAGATTACTATAAAAACTACCAACGAAAATTGGTTTGAACGAGATCTAGCCAGTAGTTTTTTTTATACGTCATAAATAGTAAACCTTAATCTAAATTTCATTAAATCGACTGAAATATAAAAATAAATCAAAAATATTTTAATTTCATAAAAATAAACCTTATTGCTGCTGCGGAACCCTCCATGGGCGAGTCCAACTCGCACTTGGCCGCTTTTTATAGCGTTTTATAGCGACTTTAAAACATGTTGCCAATATGGACATATTTACGACGACCAAATTTGATATAATAATTATTGAAATCTTTCAATTCAGTACAAATTTAGAAATGCATCTTCGCGTTGCATCGCGGTCTGAATTGGCCCTAAGTAAGGGTTTTCAATATTTTATTTGCCGCTAAGTGTGAGGAGGTTATAAGATATAGACAAACAGACTTTCATATTATTTATATTGAACTATTTATATTTATATAGCATGAATTAACTGTATCAAGTAAAAATATATTTATTGTAAAAAACGTAAAGTTGAAAATTGAAGTTTCCTTAAATTATAAATAATTTGCATTCGTCTGGTATTGCATATTATATTAATGTGTTAATTTAAAACGATATAGTTATTTCCTTGTATTATTTTCCTTAAACAACTGGATGTGGGTCGGACACTAAAAGAATGAGGAATAATATTCAAGACCTCGTAAAGGAGAACAATTCTTATATTTCGAACGTTATTTCGATAATAATATGTCGCGTTCGAAGTGACATTTGAGAAATGAGAATTAGAGCCTGTAGCCAAGACTTTCTTCATCGCTTCTTTATAGAATCACCGATCAAACGTCACATTAACGAACCCCTATCGACGGTCTTGGCTAAAGAGCCAGGGCCAGAAAGCGCCTTTGAATCGCGAGTTGTATATTGTTGACATATTGGTCATAAATCATAATATAATATAAACCTTTTAATTGGTATTATAGATTAATTACTAAATAATTAATTAAGTCTAAGTAACTTATAATAAATAATTCATTATTATGTGTCTGCTATAAGCATCACAATCATGCGGCATGCCCAATATAATATCTAGTTGAGACCATAAAGTTAGGTTTATTAACTTTATGGTTGAGACTTGAGAGACCGAGCGTTTAGAAATGTCAAAAAATGTCTTATAAGATTTTTAACCCACTTCCAAATAAGGAGAAGGTCATTCTGCTGTTTAAGTTTTAAGTAGAACTAAATTGTAATCTTAAATACCACTTAACCGTTTGCATGGTGGGTTTTTATAATGGCGTAATAAATTATATTATCTTACATCAGGAATTTCCAAAACATATTATTATGTGGGCTGGGAATACGCGTCATACGAGTCACTGGCTCATGCTACTGTTATATGCTAGTACTGGCCTAATGCCTCTGTGGTCTAGTAGTTAGAGATTAGTTTTTGGTAGTTGGTTCGAAAGTTTGGTAAGGATATATTATTTATTGTGCATTATGTATTGGATGGGTGGCTAGAATTGGGTGGTTAGAAAAAGTCGGTTCTGAGCTAAACGTGTCAATCATAATAATTATTGACGACGTAAGTGTAAAATAATACTTGGGTGAATTGCACCAGAGGCGTAGTTAAACTTGAAGTTTTAGGTTATCGTCAAATATGGCGTCCATAATGGACTTTTGCTAGGGATTTGACAGTTCATTTGACTTTTTGTTATGGTTAAAGTGAAAGTTATAGTTAAGGTAAGTTGGTGCAATTCACTCTTAATAGTTATATACCTATCCACTTTATTCACTTACTTACTTCTTAAATTAGGGTTAATTCAGACCGCAAGGCAACGCGTAGATGCATTTCTAAATTTTTATGGATTTGAAAGATTTTCAAAATGTCTCTCACACAATTGAAATCTGTCAATTCTGTACAAATTAAGGCCTGTATTGACCCTTCGTCGACATAATAAATCCGGCTGCTGGGCACAGAAACCGTTGTAGAGAGCATTATTGTAATGAGTAATGACTAATGACAGATCACTAAATTCAAAATTGTTACAACATAGTACTCTGCAATATCTTTAAAGGCAAGACCGCACTAAAGCGACACGACACGACGCGACACTTCACTTTTCATTAGCTAACGTGAAGTGTCGCGTCGTGTTGTGTCGCGTAGTGCGGTCTCAACTTAAGGGTCAATTCAGACCGCAACGCGACGCGTAGAATATACATTTCTTTTGTATGACGTCTCACGCAATTGAAGTCTGTCAAATCCATACAAATTTAGAAATGCATCTACGCGTCGCGTTGCGGTTTGAATTGACCCTAAGACTGTCCCACTCCCATATCTGTGCAGTCTGCAGATTTCATTATTATCATCAGCAGCAGCTGTCCTCACTGTACACAGTACTGTATCATGGCTGCCAGCCTGCCACACGAAACTGTATAGATATTTACTGCCAAAAATTTTAATTAGTTACTTTTATATCCTGGATAGTTAAAAGTTACTTCCAAGTTTTAATGCACAGCCAGGCTTACCACAGTGAATTTTTAAAATACTTAGGTATGGAATTTGAAAGATGTTGAAAGAAGTTGCGAGCTCGATTCTGATTAAAAACTATCAAAATGAATTACTTAGTAGAATTCACAAAATCAAAACGATAAAAGAATCGAGCATAATAACATACAGCTGGTCCTTCAAGTATAATATCGGTAGCAATATCCGCAAATAAAATATATTAATATTATGTTAAGTAATTAAAATGACAGTTTGAATTTAAATATTATATTTATTTATTTAAACTACACCTTATGAAATATATTTCTTACTCTATAATAATACAAAATATACAATCAGAAAAATTAGCCTCTACCTTTAAATAAATGACATTATTGTAACTATTTCTATTACCTAACAATACTGGTTTGTACTTTTTAAGTTCCAAGTATTTTTAGAACAATTATTATAAGTTATAACAAAACTAATGATTGTTGTATTTCAAAACATAATTTGTTCATTTATTTAGAGTATTTATTGCAAAAATATTCCCATTAATTCAAATACATAAGCAGTCTTTAAAGTACGTTGGCTTGTACATTTTGTAAAGATTCATCTTACAATAATTGTAATTTACGTACTATAAAATTATGATTTACATTTATTTTATTTTTTTCTTCTTAAATTAAAGCTATTCCCATTTTAAACTTTCGTGAAATTGTGTTTAAAATAGATCTTATATTTACAAATGTCAGCTTTAAACACTGTACGTGGTACGAACTATTACAACCACGAGGGAAAATGGTTTCCCGACAAAAAATCCTTCGTAGTATTTTCCAGTGGCACTGAACCTCGACAATAATTAATTTTTTCTTCAATTCTTAACACTTCATTGTTTTAGTTTTTACACACTTTTTGTTCGTCACACCATTTAACCGACTTATAAAAAGTTTTAGAGAGTTTAGTTATTGGTTACTGTAGCAAGGATCGGGGATGCACTTAAAGCCCCTCCTCATGAGCCCAGTGGCACATCTGTATAGGCCGAATTGCGGCTTCTTTTTCGCACACTTCACGCGCTGGGAACTGAAGAAGTTTGCGGGAGAAGCTGATGAGCTGAAGAAGGGTTCCGGTGTTCTCGTGGGACGAGTCTCCAGGGTCTGTGTGGTCGAAGTCTCCGTCTGCGTGGTCCTTACTAACAATTTAGGGTGGACCTTTTCGGACCTCCTCTGTCTATACTTGTTGCAATTGCAGATGTAGGGCGACAATTCTCCTGGGATGACGTTGTACAGGCTGACCTTTACATTCTCGGGGTACACGAGAAACCTCCTCAGGTCTTCTATATCGTTGGTCACCTGGTCGCATGTGCAGGGCTCCTCGGCCCTTAGGGCACCGAACAAAGCGAACAGAACTAGTACTCGGTACATGTTGGCGTGTGCAAGATAACTGATGCTTGAGCGCTTGGCCGCGAATTTAAATACGTTAATATGACTCATAGCCACATAGGAATCCCATAGTGATGACGCGGCGATGGTTCTAATACAGTCGTTACGTTGTTCTTATCTGGTATATTGCGTACATTACTCTATATATATATTTACCTCATATGGTTTGAATTTTGCGGTGACCGAAATACCAGAAAACGACAATATAGGCCCACTTGCGCCAATCTGGGTTAAAGTTAACTCTGAGTTAAACATCATGTCATATCTGTCACTCACCAAGTCAGTGATAGAGATGACAATTCATGATGTTTAACGATGTTTAACTCAGAGTTAACTTTAACCCAGATTGGCGCAAGTGGGCCTGAGAGGAGATAACAAATTCCTGAGTTAGTCTTCTAGACGATTAGTAAAGAAATAAAATAATTTAAGGCGGCACCAGCGGTCATTGACCTTTCTAAAAATACTTGCACTGTAAGTATTCTGTTAAGTTAAGAAAAAATTTAACTCTTATAAAGACACAAGAGGTTTTCTGATACATGAGATGTATCAGAAAACCTCTTGGTAATTGTTAGGTACGATAATCTCCAACTATTTATGAGTTCGGACTTCGGAGTGATCTAATTGATAATTGATATACTTAGTTCACATCGAGTAAGTATGCAAAATACGATATCGCCATTAACATCTGTCACTTCATGTGTTTGTGTAGAAAACAATGAAATATGATAATTTTTTTGACATGGGGTCAATGACCGCTATGGACAGAGTTCGGCAATTTCAGAATAGCTAACTAGCTGCTTCGCCAGGCTTTTGACTACAACATAGCCAAAAGTTTCAAAATATTTATGTTTTAAATAATTTTTGATCCGTATCATATGACAGAATTTTTAAAAGTGTTTTTATTTGTTAGGATTATGTAAGAAATGAACGGTTCTCGACTGGCTATACACCGGAAATTCCTAAGTCTTTCGAAGCCTGTGTCACATGTCTGAATATAGAAAGTTAGCATTGCCAAAGCAAAATTACCTGCTTGAGACATGAGCAGGAAAAAAATTTATTTATTTATTAAGGCAAAAACAGTTTTTTACAAAGATTATTACAAATATGATTACAAATAAACCTAAATTACCATTAATTGCTAAACAATGTAAAATTTAAAGAAAGCGTTAGTAACAGTCGCGATTACAAAACTAATGAAAAAATGCATACTTAATACACGGCTACAAATTTTCTTTTATTTTATTAGGGTTCCGTACCCAAAGGGTAAAAACGGGAACCTATTACTAAGACTTCGTTGTCTGTCCGTCTGTCTGTCAGTCTGTCTGTCTGTCACCAGGCTATATCTCAAGAACCGCTATAGCTAGACTTCTGAAATTTTCACAGATTGTGTATATCTGTTGCTGCTATAAGAACAAATACTAAAAATAAAATAATATTAATATTTAAGGGGGCTGCCATACAACAAACGTGATTTTTTCTGCCTTTTTTGCTCGGTATCAGTAATGGCAACAAAAACTAAAAATTGCACTTGCAATTTTTACAAAGGCATTAAATATATTATGTGTACTTTAATAATTAACAATAATAATTAAATAGGTAAAATAAAAATTTAAGGGGGGCTCCCATACAAAAACCACAATTTTTGGCCTATTTTTGCTCTTTATCAGTACGGAACCATTCGTGCGCGAGACCGACTCGCACTTGGTCGATTTTATTTGAACCGGGACTTTCAATAAAATTGATAGAAAAATTGCTCTTTTAGGGCCAACCCACACGTAACACAACCACACCTCGTCCCAACGACAAAATGCCGTCAAGCAGTGGACCTTACGTGTGATTGTGGTTGGCCACTAGTCTGGTTGTGGTTGCGATGTGGTCGGAATCACACAAGCGGTCGACAACGACTGCAAAATGTGGTACGTGTGAACAGTCCATTTACAATACGAAATATACGCCCGACCACGTGTTGTGGTTGTCGTGGTACGTGTGAGTGGGCCCTTAGCGTGGGCACTACTTTACCAGTGGACTCTATAGTCTACACAGGCCTGCAGGGGACTCATACAGACCCTTAAATATTATCACTTTGTTTTGTTGCACCCCGTATAATTTGTTGTGACAAATTATACGTATCTATGCAATCTAGAGGTTAATCCAAAACCGAATTTCTACAACCGGATAATTTTGTGGCAACACTTGAAGGGACAGTTTGTCCATAAATTTGGTCGCCCATAACGCTTAAACTTGGTCGAATCTTGTTCACTATCTACACATATTAAGCAGTATCTGGACCCTGTGGAAAAAATCTTGGGGCCGGAACTCCCTACAATAATTAGTTTAACTGCCCCCCTCCCCCGTGTCGGTGTGTGGGGGGTATAATGTCAGTGTGTGAGTGATAGAACTACCCGGACGTAAGCTTCGATTATATTCGTTCGATTTGCAGAAAAACTTGATTGGTTATGCGAAACGGAAGTAGGGAATTTGTTTTTTTCTTATGCAAAAATGTTTCATATTATGTCGCCAATTACTTAGTTTCTTTGATTTTCAAATACTTAAGGTTTATTATATTTAAAAATTATTTGAAGTTAGAAGTTATGTAATGAGCAATTTTTTATTCGTCGAAAACATCGAAGATTATTTCCTGCTTAAAATGAAGAAAATAATCGGCCAAGTGCGAGTCGGAATCGCGCACGAAGGGTTCCGTACCATTATAGAACAAAATTAGGCCATAAATTGTGTTTTTTGTATGGGAGCCCCCCTTATTTTTTATTTTATTTTAATATTATTATTAAATATTAAAGTACACAGTCATATAACTAAGGATTTTGTGAAAAATTCAAGTACCTACCTGTTGCCATTTTTGATATAGAGCAAAAAAGGACAAAAAAATCACGTTTGTTGTATGCGAGCCCCTCTTAAATATTCATTTTATTTTATTTTTAATATTTGTTGTTATAACGGCAACAGATATACATAATCTGTGAAAATATCAAATCTCTAGCTATTACCGTTCTTGAGTTACAGCCTGGAGACAGACAGACAGACAGACAGACGGACAGACAACGAAGTCTTAGTAATAGGGTCCCGTTTTTACCCTTTGGGTACGGAACCCTAAAAAACGAAAATTCACCTGATACTTGAGATGGAAAGAATTACTATTAATTAAACACGCCTTCAATAAATAATAATATTTTTTTTTAAACGGGCTTTGGCCCACCACACACTCCCACCACTGTATCTCCTGTGTCGCCAGGATCGACAGCGGTATCCAACCACGAAAACCCTTTGATATGATCTCAGGGAGCCCGAGGGACATGCTAAGACTGTCTTGGGACCCGCAACGAAATTAATCAGAAGAAAATCGGAGGAGTAGGAAGATTCCAATTTCCCTCCCCATACAAAGCGGGAGACAGCACAAAGTTGCAATGACCGAAATAAGGCTAATAATAGTGACTCCTAAGCTGAATTAATTAATATTGGAGTTATTGTGTATGACTGTCGCCAGTAATAATTGTGACAAAAACGCTTGAAGGCACGGAAGTTCCTAGCGCTGTCCACGAGATCAGTGCAGTATGCGACTCCAGATTTACAATATAGGTTGTTCAGCATTGTAGTTCGTTCCTCTTGCCAAAGACCACACTCCCAAAGTACATGATGGGCGGTTTGTTCAAGCAATGTTAATTAATAATAATCTAGAATACCATCACAATTACTAAATTGACCTAGGTATTATTTGCAAGTAATTAATTAAGTATTGCCAAGGGGCGCATATCAACCACCATTTACAGCCGTTGTAATTGTTAATAACAATTATTATTATATTAATAATAATTAAACAACGCCCCATTTAGCCCGACTATAAATACAGACTATAACGCGTCGTCTACTTTTTAAGTGCCATTTTATGACCTAGGGTGTGACTATGTCACTAGGTGGCACAGAATTGCCAAGTCGCATTCCTATATTTTTTCATTAGTTAAAATTAAAAAAAAACTAGGCAAAATACCCTATTTGCCTATTCTTTTTTTTAAGTAGCAAAAATTTAAGAAGCTCTTGGTTTACGAAGATACGAGTAATATCTAAAATTTTACTTTGCTTTTCCGAATTCAGGAAAAAAAATCGGTCAAGTGCGAGTCGGAATCGCGCACGAAGAGTTCCAATCCGTTCCAATAGAGCAAAATTAGGCCATAAATTGTTTTTTTGTATGGGAGCCCCCTTATTTTTTATTTAATTTTAATATTATTATTAAATAATAAACTACACATATAACTAAGGATTTTGTGAAAAATTCAAGTACCTACCTGTTGACATTTTTGATATAGAGCAAAAAAGGACAAAAAAATCACGTTTGTTGTATGGGAGCCACCCTTAAATATTAATTTTATTTTATTTTTAGTATTTGTTGTTATAGCGGCAACAGATATACATAATCTGTGAAAATATCAAATCTCTAGCTATTACCGTTCTTGAGTTACAGCCTGGAGACAACAAAAAAAGCCAAAAAATCACGTTTGTTGTATGGGAGCCCCCCTTAAATATTCATTTTATTTTATTATTAGTATTTGTTGTTATAGCGGCAACAGATATACATAATCTGTGAAAATATCAAATCTCTAGCTATTACCGTTCTTGAGTTACAGCCTGGAGACAGACAGACAGACAGACAGACAGACAGCCAGACGGACAGACGGACAGACAACGAAGTCTTAGTAATAGGGTCCCGTTTTTACCCTTTGGGTACGGAACCCTAAAAAAGGATATAAAATCTGTTTTAAAATATAAAAGTGGCAAAGTGCCGAAGAAATTTGTTCATTCTGCAAAATCTCCAACAAAAAGACTTTTTTTCTTCTTTGACTCTTCGTGTACGACTACGCTGCACCTACACATAAACAACTTCTGACTTAACAATAAACATTCATCATAGATGTACACGGTGTTATTTATTTGTTTAATCAAATAAAAACAATTGCTTGTAAATAGGTTATTGACATTCGCATGACAGTGTGACATACAGTTATAATTAAATACCTACGATTTTCTGATCGCCATTTTCCCGAGTATAAAAGGTGTTTGAACCAAACTTTAGTTACTAGTAACTAACTTTAGTTAATATTCCGCCAGGTATTTTAACTTTATGGTTTGAACTGAAAGTAATTTTAATAATAATAATAATAACTTATGTTTAAAATAATTTCTTTATCACGGTTAGGAACACTTTTTAGGGAATGTTATTGTTCGAATATCGAAAATCGAATAATAACATGCGGTTTGGGCGTGAAGAGGTATAGGTCTACCAGAATCTGATGGCAAAAAGTGAGAAAATGAATTGACTCTAGCAATACCGGGGTAATAGGAATCATTTTGATCCTTTTTTCCTTATAGCGGCTGATTCTGAGTGTGAAACATGCAAATATATAAATTTATCCAACGATCAAGGATATTTTTTGAAAATCTGCTGTCAAAAATTGCCATCAGAATCTGGTAGACCTTTAATACAGAATTATTACTTTTACATTTATAATATTATTATATACCTCCTTCACCTATTATTCATAATATTATATTATACTGTTTTTTTAATAAAATAAAGGGGCAAACGAGCAAACAGATCACTTGATGGAAAGCAACTTCCGTCGCCCATGGACACTCGCAACATCAGAAGAGCTGCAGGTGCGTTGCCGGCGTTTTAAGTATGTAGTGATGTATAGGACAGTCAGACAAAGTCAATCATTGAGTAATCATGTTTCAAGTGTTTTAAGACCTAGACCATCACATAAAAATAATCTAGATAAATAATATATCGTGTAAGTCGGTAAACCAACAGTATTTCACCCCATTAGTATGCGGGGCAGGTATAATATGAGACGCGCAGGTATTTCCGTCCAGAATAACGTATTTTTTAATTCGATCAAACTTTTCCTTGTAAGAAATATTTGTATTGAATAATGTTTGGGGTCAAACATGTTACGACTAAGATTTTATCTATAATATTATGGTTGATTTAGCCTTAGGCTTAGGGCCTGTTTCACCGCTTTCTGATAAGGTGCCGAATTGGCAAAATAGTTGTGAATAGATATTATATAGTATAAAGGCCGTCACAGACCTAGCTATAATATATTATATTAATATATTTATAGCTAGGCATATTAATATATATTTTCAATACAATTTTCGCGTGACCACACACTCAGCTATAATATATATTTCTGGTCTCAGTGTATTTAGTACGGTATATTAATATATATTATAGCTAAGTCTGTGACGGCCTTAAATATCTAATATCTATTCACAACTTTTTTAACAGATTCTCCATACTTTCTTTTGCTTATTAGTGATATAATAAAATCATTTTCTTGGCTAATTAGGATTAATACTCCAAGAAAAGCTTTTTAATTAAATTCATAAACTATAATATATTTTTAAAGGCCGGCAACGCACCCGCAGTACTTCTGTTGCGCATTGGCAAAGGTAGTTGCTTTCCATCAGATGACCCGTTTGCTCGTTTGCCCCCTTATTTTATATAAAAAAAAATAAGAGTTTTTCTAATAAGATACTCTCATAAACCGAAGAGCACAAAAAATTGAAATTTCATAAAAAGTTGCACTGTTTTCTGAATTTTCAATTTTCTGTGCTCTTAGGTTAGAAATTATAAACACGAATGTTTTGAAGCTTACCTGAATAACGAGAGAACAATAAGTAATAACAATTCAGTCCAAGTTCTGTTTTCTACTTTCTGTCTTCTTCCTTCATCAGTCAACATCAACAGACAGCAATACATCCGAACGTCCAAGCATAAAATCATGTTGATTGTTGAAAGACATGTAATGTATGTGGACGTAAACCCTGGCCGATGGTGCATATTCATGGGTAGGGATGTAATTAATCAGCATCTAAAGTCTTGACGAATAAAAACAGAATATCTTTTCTTCTTCTTCTGAATAATCTTAATCCCGGGAACAGTTCATTGGTAAGCTTATAGTTAGGGTCAGTTTATATTATAAAGTGACGATGCTTTTAAATGACCCATTTAAAATTGGAATAAGTCAGTCAATTTAATGAGTGTTAATTGTATATTTAGGTATTTATTTAGATATTTGTTATATTAGAAGATAAATAAATATACACTCATTAAACTGACTAACATATTCCAATAATTTTGATTGTTCTTGATTTGATTTTGATAAATAAATTTAGTGAGTGTATATTCTTTTATTGACGTCCAGTTTTCGGTGGCTCGTTGTCGCATGATATCAATTGTTCAACCCTACTATTAAGTTACTTGAAGTTTCATAAGCGGCCGTGTAAAATATGCTTATGTGTGCGTGTGCCAGTTCGGACAGTCCGGTATCAAGATGAAGTATACAACCATACAAAACTGTCTTAACTATTTTTCTATAAGTATCTATTTAGTAGGTATCAGAATTCAAGAAATCATCTTATTTTCTTATTAGAATCACTCGATGCGTCAATAGTATTTTGTTCTAGCGTAGTTCTATGTAACCTACGTCAGTAAAGGTTTACGCATATACTGTAAATGCGTATTTCTATAGTAGTTTCCAGATAACCTTTATCCTTATAACCAGGGAGATATTTAACAAATAACACGTAAAACAACGACATTACTCATAAGTCATAACTTATCTATTACTTATTAGTCACACATGATGCCCTCAACTCCATTGCGCCAAAATTCGTTTATACTTGAACCGTACTTGTTTTCGGGATAAAAGTGTCCGTTGTCCTTTTCCGGGACTCGAAATATCTCCATACCAAATAGCAAATTCGGTTCAGCGCTTTGTTAGTGAAGAGGTAGAGATAAACTACGATAACATGGCGCGCCCCTCCAAATTACTGTTTCAATGTGTGTAGTCATATCCTTATGAAAGAGTTTGTATGTAGTAAGTATTCAACCAATCATAATATTTCACTTAATGTCACTTATTACCAAGATTTGTTGCCGACCGCGCAAGACAACGCTCTTCAAACGTTTTGACAACGCACTTCAAACAGTTTTGAATTTTGGAGGGGCGCGCCATGTTATCGTATTTTATCTCTAACCTGAACCGACAACCGACCGACAGACAGACATACACACCTTCCCATTTATAATATTAAGTATGAATTACACTATCTAATATATAAAATTCCCGTGTCGCTTTGTTTGTTGCCGAACTCTGAACGGCTGGAGCGATTTCGTTGTGTGTGCTCATCAGATAAAGCATTTTTATTAGGTCTGAGTTGCTCCACAGTTACTTCTAACAATTCAGTATTCACATCTAATTGACATGTCAGCAATTCTTCTCATGTCAATATGTTAAAATTAATGTTTTTTTTTTTTTTTTTTTTTTTTTTATTTACAATTTGGGGCCATCTATGGGCTAACAGCCCATATCCTTTTTTTGCCATCTTTATTTAGTTTATTCGCACCAAGGATAATTTATTATTTACAATATATTGTGATTGATGTCCATCACGCCATGGACCTTTTTTTATATTATTATTATTATTATTATTATTGGCCCACTGTGTCCCACTGCTGGGCAAAGGCCTCCCCTCTTTTCTTCCACAATTCGCGGTCTTGTGCTGTTACAGGCCACTCTTTGTCTATATATATTTATATATAATATATAAATATATATAGTATATAAAAATTATCTACACTACTATTATAAAGAGGAAAGATTTGTTTGTTTGTTTGTTTGTTTGTTTGTTTGAGTCGAATAGGCTCCGAAACTACTGGACCGATTTGAAAAATTCTTTCACCATTGGAATCCTACATTATTTCTGCTGAACATAGGCTACATTTTATTTTGGAAAAAAGTAGGGTTCCGTAAGATATTTGAGTTTTTCGGACTCAAGGTGTAAAAAATCAGCTAGAACAGTTACTTATTTTGCGTACGCTGCCTAAACTATAAAAGATAGAACCATAAAATGTTCTAAGTAATTGTAGATCTTATAAATATCTACAAAAAAGTCCGCGACACACTATACCTATCTATGTCGAGTGAGGCACAATAGCCATTTATTTATTTAAAAATCCTGAATTTTTTTTGGACTACATTTAAACGAATATATTTTACTCACGCTATTAATCCTTATCAAAATAAATTATTTTATCACTAAGTACAGTTTATGTAGATAATATTTGGTCTTTGAATGATTAAAATTGGACGTTTGGTTTTGAAATTATGGCGAAATTAAAATATTACGATAGTGGGCGTCACCAAAGCGCGTGCGGGAGGAAGATAATATTCTGTTGTAGAAATGAAAATTCTGTACATAAAAGATATGAAATGACACCCGAAATTACACCTTTGTCACTACATCGCTATAGAAGCCAAAAATGTGGTTAGTTTTTTGTCTGTCTGTCTGTCTGTCACTCTTTCTGTCTGTCTGTATGTTTGTTTCAGCATCACACGAAAAATACTGATCCGATTTGAATGTGGTTTTCGCAGATATATTTATCTTCTTCCAACTTAACATCTGGTGTATAAAATTTTTTCCCCCCACCCCTCTAAAGGGACAAAAGAGGGGGTCAGATTTTGTATCAAACTTTTTTCTTTAACACGAAAACTACTGATCCGATTTGCATACGGTTTTCACAGATTTGCATACGGTTTTCACAGATATATTATATTTGTCTTCTTCCAACTCAACATAATCCCTCTTACTAATAAAAAGTTACACAGCGTGTATAGTGGGTGCATAAGATTTTTTCTACTAATAATCATTTTTTGACATAAGGCCTGTATAACGATGCTGTCATTTCCATACAAATTTCTCCTGGTGTATAAAAATCCCCCCCCCCCCCCTCCCCTCTCAACCCTCTCTGGGGACCAAAGAGGGGTAAGATTTTGTATACAACTTTTTTCTTTAGTGGACTTACTTCATATTAGGTATTAACTGTGTTTTTCAACTTAACATCTGGTGTATGACCTTCCCCCCCACACCCTCTTAGGGGACAAAAGAGGGGGTAAAACATGTATCAACTGATGATGTAGAAAATATACTTTAAATGGCAAAACAACGTTTGCCGGGACAGCTAGTAAAATATAAATTAAATACTAGAATAGAATATAATATATACACATATTATATGTAATAACAATACATATTTTCCTATCTTTTATATATTTTATACTAATTATGAACTGAATGTTTTGAACGGTGTGGTCCCAGTGTCCTGGCGGCCAGTAGATCCGACATTTTTAGATTTCCTTAGATAATATTATGCTGCTCCACCCTTTGCCTTTAGATGTTGTGACGTTGGCTTGGTGGAGAGGGGTCACTCAAGCTGGGTGGAGTTTTTAGGGTGTTAAAAAGATATCGTTCTGTGTCGAATCTACCAGATGCCAGCAAGTGGGATCGCCAGAACCGTGTCCCTCCTAATGTTGCAATATGTGAAACGCCAGGAAAGGACGAGGGTCTGTCGATCCCGCTGACTAGTCCGGGATCCACACTTGGGTTTAAACAGTTTAATTATTATTTATATTATTTTTATTATTATTATTATTTTGCCGAACCCTGGGGATCATAATTCACGACCTGCTATGTGATTTATGACTTGATCGTTCCTGTCTTTTATTGCCATTTTTAAGTTGTAATCTTTTATTTGTTCAGTTGACACCTCCGTGGATCTTTTAATGAAGCCGGCTACAGCGTCTCCATCAGTGTCAGTGTAGTAGACACAGGTGTTAGTGTGCCGGGATATGGCTACAACTGCATGAGGAACGCTGTCATGGATTGCCAGCTTACGGGATTTGGTCTGTATGATTATCACCGAAGGACTTGTTAGTCCCTGAGCTTCATGGATTGTAAGGACGCGAGAGTCCGTTCCCGATCCATAGCCTGCATTAGTGAGGGCTGCTTTCTCCTCCTGTGTGTGGACAAGATACAGGGTATTTAGATCGGTTTTAGGTATTCTCGCTCCTTTATACTTCATTAGCTTTAGAGACCGCACAATTTCCTTCGATGAATAGATGTTATTATAGACCATACTTAGGGCGTATGCCACATCCATAGGGCTCCTGTGTGTGCAAGACAACTCCTGGGTGATGCTGGTTACCAGGTTTGGACGAGAGTAATTTAGTTTAAAGAGGTTTTCACGCTCTATAAATGGAAGTTGGTTAATATCTCCAATGAGGATGACGTCTTCGGCGCCTGTTAACTGAATCGCCATGACGATTGAGCCGAAATGGTTCATGAGAGCCTCGTCAACTGTCAACCTTTTGTAGGCTCCTTTTGTCCCATTTACCAGCAAAGAGGCCATGGTACGAACATTATCTTTAACTTTGTTACCAGTTCGTAGCGTTAGCCTTTGCCTTAGATCTTCGGCTGCTTCGATCGTAGTTGTTATTATAACGTCCGTTTCCTCATTGAAGTTATTAATGATCCAAGTTGTCTTCCCACATCCAGGAACTCCATTGACCCACGAGTAGTTGATGGGTTTCGCGAATATATCCCAGTCCATGCTGGATTCAGGGTCCCCAGATAAGACTTCTGCCATTTCTAGTATCCTGTCTTCCAACATTATTCTGGTACACTCCGCTATTACCACTATTGGATCCTCAGATGTTGTAATATATTTGAGTATTCCCGTGCGTTTTGACTCATCGTCCAGAGTCACGAACCCGCAGTCGGCACTTAATGCCGCCATATACTTCCCTGTCATCGTCCCGGCAATTATTGTGGAGGTGAGATTGTCGTATATGGCAGCTTTTGCATCCTCGAGTCTCACTTCTAACAGCTTTTGATTTTTTTGCTGATAGGCCTGCATGATCTTATTGCAGGTCAAGAGCTTTATGGTCTTATTTGCTCAATAAAATTAATGTTTCATAATTATTGAAGACATGACTCATGAGTAGATGAAGTGAAAAAGAGCATAAATATGTGACATTTTAGTATGAAGCCTATAGGCATACTACGAAACCGTTTTGAGACTCAAACAATCGGATGAGAATGCCACGTCCCTCTTGCAGCGTAATTTCTCGTTTGTTAGAGTAGGACGCGCCATTCTCGTACGATTGTTTGAGTCTCAAACCAGTTTCGTGGTACGGCCCCTGGTACCTATAGGCTATACCTAAAACTCGCGATTAAAAAAAAGTCATTTTGGCGGCAAGAGATGAAGCATGTGCCAATCGATAGTTATACATCAAAATATAAATATTAAATACCGAAATACACTTTGGTAAAATGTCGTAACTGATACGGTTTCGGAATAACAAAGCAATAATATTTATAAAACTTTCAATTTGTAAAAAAATAACTCTTAAATATTTATTTCGAAACCGTATCAGTTACGACATTTTCTTATTTTTATTTTGATGTACTATTGATTGGCACATGATCTTTCCGCCAAAATGAGTTTTTTTCCAAAATTTCCAACTTTCAGTATGCCAATTAGGTTCCTTGATCTTTAAAAACTGTCGTTTTTTGCATAGATTGAGGCTTTAGGACCAGGAAAATGATTTGAATTATTCTTCTTTTTATGTACCTAAGTTACAAGGATTGTTCAAATTATGAGGGAAAAATTGAGTAATCGCTCCAATGCATGTTGTAAAATGTTAGTTACCTGCTGATCCTTAAAATATGACCCTGTACTCTGTACTCTGTACTCTGTACTCTGTACTCTGTACTCTGTACTCTGTACTCTGTACTCTGTACTCTGTACTCTGTACTCTGTACTCTGTACTCTGTACTCTGTACTCTGTACTCTGTACTCTGTACTCTGTACTCTGTACTCTGTAGTTAGGAAGTAATAATTTTATAGGAGATCAATAAGTACATAATTTTCCACTTAGATTTTTTTCTACGATTCTAGAAAACACCAAGATCAATTCTATTTTATTTTAGTCCGATTTGATATAATAGCTCTTCCGTGGGAGAGCCATGCTTTGGCACGAATGGGCCGGCTCGACCGGAGAAATACCACGGGCTCACAGAAAAGCGGCGTGAAACAGCCCTTGCGCTGTGTTTCGCCGAGTGAGTGAGTTTTCCCGGAGGCCCAATCCCCTAAATACGGTATACCCCTTTCCCTTCCCTACCCTCCCCTATTTCCTTCCCTACCCACCCCTATTCCCTTCCCTACCCTCCCTTATTCCATGCCCTACCCTATTCCCTCTTAAAAAGCTGGCAACGCACCTGCAGCTCTTCTGATGCTGCGAGTGTCCATGGGCGACGGAAGTTGCTTTCCATCAGGTGACTCGCTTGCTCGTTTGCTCCTTTATTTCATAAAAAAAATATATAATAATAATTATAACTAAGACTTCATCGTGCGGCGTACCTAATGAGATAATAAATTCTGTCTATCTGTGTTTCTTATATATGTGTGATCTTATATATAAGTAATTTTGTTATAAGGATTTGCGATCCTTCTAATATAAAAATGTGGATTTAGGTGAATGTCTTTTTGTAACGCTTTCACGCAAAAACCACTCAACCAATTATCATGATGAAACCTTTTACACATATTTTTGAAGGTAAGTACGAGTAGAACTAATTATAAATACTAAATAGTTTTTGTTAATACTTACAGAAAAAAATATACTTACGTACATGTTAACGAGCTTTAATAATTAAAGACGTAAGTAAGTGAAGTGGATAACTAGCATTTTATAATATAAGGGCCTTTCCCCCATATAATTTGAACAAACCTTGTAACTAATTACCTACTGGATAATATATTATGGCTAACTATACATAAAATCGTTATTTTTAATTTCAAAACATTTCTCTAAAGCCTTCATTTATGCAAAGATACGTCGAACATTTTCAAATTGTCAGCCATTTCGTCCACTTTGAGTCTTCATGGTAAGTAGTAGTTTAGGCTATTGACTAACACATAGGCTACTTTCCACTTCTCGATAACTTTGCCAAAAAAACACTAATATTGTAACGTGTTACGTGTTATACAAAGTTCTGAAAAAACTGAGAAATTCAGAATGAGCAGTAATATAATCGTCTATGGTTTAGCCGAGACCTTTAAGGTGCCATAAAAATTCATGACCCCAGTTTATACACCGTTTTATTATATGTAAAGTTTTAATTTTATAGTGCCCTGAAAGCGGCAATAGCTCAAGGCCCTTTGATAATAAATGTTAAGTTTTTATGTACAGACAACAGAATATATTTTTATTTTGTAGGTTTTCTTCAGAAGTTTCGGGAACTCGACAATTAATTATTATGATAAGATCCTTATATATGACGTCTTTCAAATAATTGAGTTTCAACTTCAAAACGGGAAGCCGCTCAAAAACATATTAAATATGAGCAGCCCCGACGACGGGCCTTCAGGTACACTAGATTCAATCTCCACATTTAGATAACTTTATATTTAATAAAGCTTTGAAATATGTGAAATATTAATAATATATTAATGAGCTCTAGTTCTAGTGCTTACTATAAGTTGGTACTAATAATATATTATATTCTGTGCCATAAGTAAACGTCTGCTACAAGTAAGTAATCAAAAAAAAATAGTAATCAACGCTCACAAAATCCTCAGTTTCTGTAATTATTTCTGTGGCGCGGGCAATAATTATCTCTGGGCATTGAAACCATTTCCACATATTGATTTTTTCCACCCTCATACATGTCGCGAAATTATCGAAATCCAACAAAAACATCCAGCCGAAACTCGCAAGAAAACTAATAACTGGACTCACACACGCGCGCGCCCGCACACGCGTACACGCACACACACGCGCGCGCCTAATTATATACGTCTACAGAAAATAAAGATCGGGGAAAAATTTTACAAGAACAAGTGAGCCGGACGTGGGGGTGGGGGCGTTGACCGCTCCGTCATTACCCCCTGCGCCCCCCGGGGGGGCTAGTTCCTCCCTGGATGTTTAATAATATGAAGAATTGGAGATAATTTGCGCGAAACTAAATAAGAAACGCCGGCCGAAAATTGAAAGGTCGAGTGGGACGGCTAGTGTTGTTATCTCTTTCATTAGGGTAAGATTCGCCGAGGAAGTCGACGCATACATCAAACTCGCCGAAACACATCCGATATTCTCAATAATGGAATTAAGATTCGGAACTAATTAGGGCTTCGCAGGATTTAGAAGTCTGAAATCTACATGCAGTTATTTTGAAATATTATCAAATTGGAAAATATACATGAACACGTCCCAATTAACTCTATAATATAGAGTTCTCTACTCTTCTCGATATTCTAGCAAATTAAATATCATATTCTGAAACCTGAAACAAATGAAATTCCACTTAATATATCATGTTCCTATTGGTTTTTAAGTTGTTCTTTCGTACATCAAATCTCATTTTCATAAAAAAATCACATTGCTTTAATATTTAATATCAATATGAAAGAAAATACAGCCGTTCAGAACTCATAAGCATTTTATATAACATGATTGTTATAGATCAATTATTATAATATATTATAATGTACGGGCCCCGGGCTAGGGGAGTCTATCTGTATAATCTTTACGATTTGAACCTCGTAAAATTACTGACCTGAACCCTGCCTGATGCTGTTCTAAAAATAGATTTCTTAATTATTATCCCATTTGGAAAGGAAGGTAGAAATAGCAGTTTTTGGCTTGTTTTGTAATTTTTTATTTGTTCTGTGGTTGTTTAAACACTAACTTGGTACGTGTTTGTAAAAAAAATATTGGCGTTTTAAAATGTATGTGTAATGTAACGCTTGTTTTATGAAAAAATTTAAAGTTAATTTAAATTGAACCATAAATTATTAAGGTGTATATTTGCTAAAATATAAACAAATAATACAAGCATCTTATAAAATAGAAAAATACTATGCAACTTCTAAAGTTCTTTTCTAATAAAATCATAAGGCGTCTCCCAGACAGACGCGGCCTGCGGTGGCGATAGCGGTGGCGGTCAGTTGGATGACTTGGCCGCGTGGCCGCGTGTGTCTGTGTCGTTCCTAGAACTCTCAAGTCATCCAACTGACCGCCACCGCTACCGCCACCGCAGGCCGCGTCTGACTGGGAAACGCCTTATGCGTGTATTAATTTTTCAGATTTGGCACTCGTCCACAGCAAGGACGAATAGTTCGAATTTTGAAATTAAACTTTGGCGGCATTATTCTTCGTTTGACATTTGATTTGACATTTAGTTATATAGGGCAGTAAGGCGAGCCCCAGCCTTTGGAATTTGTATTCAAAGTTACGTCGGGCTAACGTAGCGTAAAATTTTGATAGTAAAAGAAGCGGTAGTGAAAAATATTGACAGAAACTGCTCACGTTAGTATGTAATAGTGCAGCGGTCGGCAACCTTTTGGCAAGCAAGGGCCACAAGGTGGCAAAACAAACTAAAGGCGGGCCGCAGACCTCATACTCGTATTAACCCTAGAAGCTCAACATACCTACACATATTGAAAGGAAATAAGTTTTTAATTTTCATTGAAAATGGCACAAACAGCTAAGTACTTAAATGGCAATAACTACTGGCAGTATAAGAAAACATTGTTTTTGATACACATAACTTATTCACAAAACATTCACGGGCCACAAGGAAGACGTTCGCAGGCCGCATGCAGCCCGCGGGCCGCGTGTTGTCGACCGCTGTGTTAGTGAGTTTTTCTGCACTCAGACACAAATATTAATAGTTAAAAAGTGTAATTAAGTGGAGATTTTGACATAAGCCCCTACATTATTTGTCAAACTCTTCATGAAATTTTTATGCCATTGGAAATTCTTATTAGAATTTAAATCTTATTAGAATAGTTTTCAATTACAATAATATGACCAAGTAAAAAATAAGCGTATTTCTAATAGCTGCTAGCTTCATAGAGGCCGTGTTGCTAAAATCTAGATCCAGATAATATTCTTAGCGTACTCAACATTTTAATCCAATTTCATCCAAATAATCTGAATAATTTCAAATAGTCACCCCCGCTAGTTACTTCTGTTTTCCGTAAACGATTTGTGTTGTAGAGTTGAAATCGTCCGTCCGTCCGTCCGTCAGTGCGTCAGACCGCCGACAAATAAATTGCGGGGACGAGACAAGACGGATGGACAGGGGCGACAGATACAACGCTCACCCCGCAGTCCGCACTGGCGCTTCACAATAGCTGCGGTGAACGTTGCGGTAAATTGAAAGTGCTACACGTAACGTATTATAATACTTTATGTAACGTAACGTTTACGTAACGTATTATAATACTTTAATTTTTAAATTAGTTCCTTGAAGTAGATTACTGTTCGATTAAAAATATATTACATTATTATAATTTATAAGTATTAATAAAGTCCAGGGACCTTTGTGTTTCTTGCTATTATTTTTATACGCTTAATAAAATTTTTTGCCTGAAAACTTCCACAGCTGCCACACAGCTTATAATAATAATTTCAAATCTTTTAACACTTAAACATTTTTATGTTCCATTTGCATAACAAAAATTAAAAATATGTCTCAACGAAACGCCGCACCGCTTCTTGTACAGTAACTCCGTTATTTTGTAGTTCGCACTGAAATTTCGTCGGGGCGCTGTAGACGCAGAGGCGAGCCAAAATGATAACACGAAATGTGCTAATAAAAATACAATTTGCTAAAAAGAACACGAATTCTGTTTATCAACATTATTAGACACAGTTTAATTGCTAACAGAGACAAATGTTTGTTTCTCACGTTATTTAAAATATAATGTATTTTGAAACGAGCACATGTAGCAACTAGCACCTGATGATAAGTGATTATGGCCACATATGTACGTGTTATGTTTTTAGTCTCTATAATAATCAACCCCAACCCCGAATGACTCTGATAACTTCACATCTCATACTTAGTAACACATAACGTAATGCTTTTTAACGTTATTGAGATTCAGAAACCAACAAAGGTTTTATTTTAACACCGCTTTTGATTGGCTCACAGTTCACACCAATCAACAACCTCAGAAACCGGACATTACAGAGTCCGGCTTAGCCAAGACGTTTTCTTTGTCGCTTCTTCATAGAAACGCCGATCAAAATGTATGGAATTGACATTACAACGTCAATATCATATCGAACGTTATGTATATTGTATAAGCTCCTATAAAAGAAAACATAGAAACTGGGCAAAGTAGTAGGTTTTGAACGTATAAAGTTTTGACAAAGAGTAAACGGGTTTATTGTTACGATAACCAAACGCATTACGCAATTTTGTTTTATATTGCGGAGTAATAGATGCATGTATTGTCTGTATAAAAAAGTCCGGATACTTTGAGAGACTACATTGTCGAAAAAACATATCCTTTTAAAACATATTCGTTTTTTTTTGTTTGAAAGCTGACATGATCGAGGGTGTTCGTAGCTATAGTTTATCATCATCAGCCTGCTCAGTGCTGGAAATTCGCGGTTCATCTGGTTCGTGAAAAGCCGATTAGCAACTTGCAATCGTTTGATGGGTTTTATATTTTGCATTCCAGTTCGTGAGTCGTGACATTTATGAGTTAACTAGCTGCCCCGGTGAACTTCGTGTCACTTAAAAACCTTTCCTGGACTTCAAGGATTATTTTAAGACTAAAATTAGCAGAATCGGTTAAGCCATTATCGAGTTATAGCGTTGCTAACACAATTGGAAATCCATTTTTATACAGGTAACAAAACATAACATTAAGAAATTTAAAAAAACCCCCGCCAAAAAACTTTAAAAAGTAATGAAATAACATTTCCTGACTTTAAGTTTAAATCATTCCTAAGAGTAAAGTAATATTTTAGTCCATAATTGTTGTCAAGGTGTGTCGGGGGACCGCCAAGTAAACTACCACAACAGCGACTTTTGCATTTTGTATCGCCATAATAGTCGCTGATTCTCTCGATTCGGGTCGCTGTGAACAGACCCTTAATTTATATTGTTATGTGAAATCAAACATCTACATTAGCGGTCCCCCGACACACCTTGACAACAATTATGGACTAAAATATTACTTTACTCTTAGGAATGATTTAAACTTAAAGTCAGGAAATGTTATTTCATTACTTTTTAAAGTTTTTTGGCGGGGGTTTTTTTAAATTTCTTAATTTAATTTTATTTTATGCTTTTTAAACTTGTGCAAAATAATTCCTATCAACTGGATCATATCCCAATGAATACCATCTATAAAATATGTCCTCTTGGATGAGGCCATCAATATGAGCCCAAACATGAAACCTCCACTTTAGGTTCATACGGAGCTTGGCTCCTATAGAATCCAGGTGATGCTGCAGCAGAGGCATGCAAATATTTACTGTTTATCTACGTCTTACTGGTTGTCGCAATTAAAATGAGCCCAAACACGAAACCTCTGCTCTAAGTTGGTGAGGAGTTGGGTATCCTATTGATTACCAGGTGATGCTGCACCACCAGGTCAACTTTCCAATAATGTGTATATATTCATAAGTGTCTCGAACCAGGATGCAAAATATAAAACCCATCAAACGACTGCAAGTTGCTAATCGTCCTATCACGAACCAGATATACCGTAATATTTCAGCAATGAGCAGGCTGATGATGATGAACTATAGCTAAGAACACTCACCGGCATGTCAGCTTTCAAACAAAAAAAACTAGATCAAAATCGGTCCACCCGTTTGGATGCTACGATGCCACAGACAGACAGACAGACAGACAGACAGACAGACAGACACGTCAAACTTATAACACCCCTCTTTTTGGTCGGGGGTTAAAAATAAGTAACAAAAATATGTGATAATACTTTAGGGTGTGTACGTGTTCCTTGTAGAGAGTTCACTGTGAAAGAAGCAGCGCTGAAAGACCAAAATTTTTTTTCACTTTTGTATGGGCAAGGTCCCGAGCGTCACGAGTTTCCCCATACAAAAGTGAAAAAAAAAATTTGGCCTTTCAGCGCTGCTACTTTCACAGTGAACTCTCTACAAGGAACATGTACACATCCTAAAGTATTATCACTTATTTTTGTTACACACTGTATAGATACACATCAATGGAAAGTTGACCTGGTGCTGCAGCATCACCTGGTAATCAATAGGATGCCCAGCCCAACTCCTTACAACTTAGAGCAGAGGTTTCGTGTTTGGGCTCATTTTAATTAACCCCAGAACAAAAAAGAGAGGTGTTATAAGTTTGACGTATCTGTCTGTCTGTGTGTCTGTCCGTGGCATCGTAGCATCCAAACGGGTGGACCGATTTTGATCTAGTTTTTTTTGTTTGAAAGTTGACATGATCGAGGGTGTTCTTATTGTCCCTTCTCCTTAAATCACTCTATCTATTAAAGAAATCAGCATCAAAATCCGTTGCGTAGTTTAAAAAATTAAAGGGAATAAAGGGACATGAGGGAAAAAAAGCGACTTTGTTTTATAATAAAATTATATGTAGTGATGAGGCTACAAATATTTTCTCTATCAAATGCAAACGATGTTCTATCTAAGGGGATATACTGGAACATTTGCTGATGTAACATAAAAACATACATTCGAATTAATAACCCCGTTTCGAAAGTCGTTTCAAAACTTTTATCGCGTTTCTCCCCCTTGGTGTATATCTATGTTATATCTATACATGTTTTACAATCTTATATATCAAAATTTATCTTCCGTACGCTCGCATCAGCAAAATTTGAAAAGTGAATAAAATTGAACGTGTTTTATTACCGAAAAGGATGAAAAAAACTTTGTCTTGCTAATATCCTAACAACGAATGTCCTGAAGAGGTAATAGTAGGAACTATAAGTTACTAGTATCTAGATGTTCCACCGAAACCACGCGGGAACCGTCAATTTTTCTCATTTTTTAAGCAATAGCATAGCTTTTATCGCAAGCTTTGACCGCAGCGGCCGAATAAAGAACTTTCGTAACGAAAACAAACCTAACACCCCCTAATGCACTCCGACTGGCACAGCGATGCAGATTGCCGTGCATCGTCTAACGTTGTTTCGGTTCGGCACAGTGTATGATTTTGTCATATTTGGGTGGCTTACAGCTAGCTACAATAAAATTTGCTATATGTGATGGTTTAAAGCCAATTACAAGCCTCCACAAGTAGCACGTTAATGAAAATTAATAACAAAAAAAAGTAAGGTTAGTAAATACTTAAGTACTAGTCCATAACGGTGCTATAATTCGCCCATGACTATTAACAATGTCGGATGTGAAAAACAGCAACTTTACAGGAGAGCGATGCAAAGTTTAGACTTTAGACTTTGCATTAGTAAAAAGTTATGCATAAATTGTGCATAACTTTTTACTGATTTCAAGTAGGATCATGAAATTTCAGGGTAGTGCTATATTAAGTTATTCACTTATTTACTTTTATAATACTCCCCACACCGGTTTCGGTGACGGTGGCCGGTTTCATTGAAACCAGGCCAGGTACGCAGGAGTAATTTTACAGTGCCCAGGTGTGTGCGCAGTACAGGACTCTCTATTCCTGTACTCTCATAACCCAGTGGGACGGAAACCCGACACGACTGGCGAGAGATCAGGCGCAGGACCGACTTTTTTACACACCCATCCGACGCATGGATCATCTTACTTGTCAGACAATCAGGTGATCAGCCTGCATTGTCCTAACCAAACTTGGAGATAACATGTTTCTAACACGGGAATCGAACCCACGACCTCCGAGTCAAGAGCGACGCTCTAGACCACTGGACCACGGAGGCGTTAACTTTTAACTTTGACATTTATTATTTACTTTTACATCCTACTAGTCCTACTAATATTATAAACATAAGAAATCGAGGGAACTCCTCAAAATTTACATGGAAACATGTGGTGACTTCGATTTCGTGAGCAGTATTCTAAGCATATTATGCTACCAACAAGTAAGATTTTGCACCAAGGTATACCATGGTTTGGAAGGTGCTGAGAGAACTCTTGACTCTTTATATAAGTTTGGGAGTTTCGACGTTGTTTTAAGAACGGAAAGCATATTATGTTACTATGCAAAGTACATTCATCATCATCTTAACTACCACAAACCATTATAGAACTGTGTATCGTCCCGTTTTGACCCTATTGTTGATAATTTTTATAGTCTTTTATTATGTTAACCGCGGGTAACACCGCGGAGCACAGCTAGTCTATACAAATAATAAAACTGTAGAAATGAAAATTCTGTACATTAAAGATATTTAAAAAATAATAAGCGGGGGGTGTCACTACATCGCTATAGAAGCCAAAAATGTGGTTAGTTTTTTGTCTGTCTGTCTGTCTGTCTGTCTGTATGTTTGTTCCACTATCACACGAAAACTACTGATCCGATTTGAATGCGGTTTTCGCAGATATATTTGTCTTCTTCCAACTTAACATCTGCTGTATAAACAATTTTCCCCGCACCCCTCTAAGGGGACCAAAGAGGGGGTCAGATTTTGTATCAAACTTTTTTCTTGGACTTACTTCATATTATTAACTGTGTTTTCCAACTTAACATCTGTTGATAAAATTCCCCCCCCCCCCTCATCTCTCTTAGGGGACAAAAGAGGGGGTAAGATTTTGTATCAACTGATGAAGTAAAAATACTTTAAATGGCAAAACAATGTTTGCCGGGTCAACTAGTATATTATAATTGCATTAGTTGATAAAAAATAGCTTTACCGGGGCACTCCCCGAGTGTCACACACATTTTTTTAATTGAAAAATAATCTTATGTTTACGGGACGCAAAGTATCTCCTTCTCAAATTTTACCGAAATCGATTCTGCGGTTTAAGGTGAAGCCAAACGAACGTAATTTTGTAAGTCGTGAGTCGCAGAATTTCGGTTGCAAGAAATTCTGCTGCATTCAGTTTCATAGAAAATTCCTACTTCATTCACACGAGCGTAATTTTGTAAGTCATGATTGGTATGAAAAATAATTTACGCGACCGAAATTCAGCGACACACGACACACAAAATTACGCTCGTTTGGCTTCAGTCTTCACCCTAAGCGTGAAGAGGTGATGACTAAGGTCCACTTGCGCAGATCTAGGTTAAATATGGTTAAAGTTAATACTGTGTTAAATAGTATGTTATCTCTTACATTCTTCATATTATATTTTACGAAATAGATAACGTTTAATCCGGGGTTAACTTTAACCCAGATCTGCGGAAGTGGGCCTAACAAGCATGTTTAAAGTCTGAATTAGGAGTTTGAATGTAACACATTATTGTATTGGCAGAAACGTACAGTTGTAGAGTCGTGACCTCTATCTCCCTAACGATGTTTACCCGAGCCCCGATCGAGCGAAACAATCATCGAATTGAAATTCACCAAACTATAAAGTGAAGTAAACAAATCCGTCCCATAAATAAATACTGTTGTTTGTAAAAAAAATAAAACGGAAATACACTACGTCAAAGAAATAAAATGAAATAAAGCGCGCGCCGCGCACACATAGAGCCGGTCCAATTTATAATATTGTTTTCCTTGGGATATATTTTTTCACTAGTGTGGGGTGGGGAGGTATTCTCCCACCCCCCGGTTATTATTAAAGACGTATACTCACACATCCCGGGGAGCGCTAGATTAATATGGAGGCGGGGAGTGTGGCCACGATTTCGTCTTTAATTGCCAACTATTTGAACCTTTGTTTCTTCCCTATCGATTTTATTGTCCAAATAAAATTCCGCACATTTTTGCGCAAACGCGAGTACGTTTTATAGACATTCGTCAGGAGCATTTCGTTTACGTCTTTTTAGGGTTCCGTACCCAAAGGGTAAAAACGGGACCCTATTACTAAGACTTCGATGTCTGTCCGTCTGTCTGTCTGTCTGTCTGTCTGTCTGTATGTCTTGAGGCTGTAACTCAAGAACCGCTATAGCTAGACTTTTGAAATTTTCACAGATTGTGTATATCTGTTGCCGCTATAACAACAAATACTAAAAACAAAATAAATTAAATATTAAAGGGGAGCTCCCGTACAACAAACTTGATTTTTTTGCTATTTTTTTTCTCGATATCAATAACGGCAAACAATAGGCACTTGAAATATTCAAGAAATACTCAATATTATTAGCACTTTAATAATTTATAGTAAAATTTAAATAAATAAAATAATTAAGGGGGGCTCCCATACAAAAAACACAATTTTCAGACAATTTTTGCTCTATTGTGGTACGGAACGCTTCGTACGCGAGTCCGACTCGCACTTGGCCGATTATTTATATATCAGAAGTGCGCTTTTTTACGGAATTTCTAAAGTGACAATATTTAAGTGCAACTTAATTTGTAAATAAAATGTCATCTAAGTACATGTTTTAACCAATTTTTTTTTTATTTATGACACACATTTACGTGCGTAGTGGTTTCAAATAGAATGGTTTATAGTTTAAGGAAAAATGCCATCTTCGTACGCAATATAGCTGAAGAATGAGAACGCACATGTGATTCATCTTGTAGTGCGCATGTTGACGACGCTTATCGTCATGAGACGACCTGTTTGCTTCTTGCTCAATTTCATTATCTATATAATATTATAAAATAGGATATTATTACATTATAGTTTTACTTTCAAGGCAGTAAGTAAACTGTAATAAGATTGTCATTTAAATATGGCTTCCACTTTAATCTCATTAGTTGTTTTAAATTGACTAATTAAGAATTACACGTTTTGTTACGTTTTCGTATGCCCACCTACATGTTTCGAAACGTTCTTATAAAGCAGGCAACGTATATCTACTATACTGAGTACTGACTATCCATTCAACGTTAAATATTAAAAAACTATAGACAGGATGTATGTATGGACATTGGACACAGATACAGTCATCTAGTCTAGTTTAAGTAATATGATATATTCGACAGTGTGTCTATTTGTCTACTACCTCTGGGCTTAAATCGCGAAACTGATTATGATGATATTTGGTATGAAAATACTTTTAATCCCGGGAACGGACTTAGCGTAAGTTCACACGGCACAATCCTGCACGTTTCCTGCATCATACGTCTATTGTACTGCACGATTTGTTGTGTCATATACATTGTATGCGCCATTGTAAATTATTATTATTATGTTTGTGTAAGGTATTCCTTGCTCACGGGCAATTAAATCCCGGATCTTTGGAAGGCATACGTGGGGCCGAAGCTAACACGTAGAGGCCCGTTACACAGTTTTAAGGACGCTATTACAAATATCAGCGATTTTCCGGTACCCTATTAAAGAATTAGGAGTCAAACTGCGAGGATATTATGGTTTCAAATGAAAGATAATATATTCATCTCCACGACTGTACGATAAAAATTCTATAGCCGCATACAAAATTTTCACATAAAATACGTTTTAACCATCACAATAATCGCAAAATATGAAAAAAATGGGGTCCGATTAGGTACCTTAATATCTAAATACACTGAACTGAGGAAAATAAATATACTTACAAAAAAATTGTTGCTTATTTAGTCCTCTATAAAGTCCGCTAAAAATTTTATATAAAAATGAACAACTTTTCCAGTTATAAGAAAAATAAGGAAATTTCTCAAATTTTTTCATACATTTTCGCCATATCAAGAACGCGGTGAGCATCGTAACCGCCACTGTACAAGGCGCGCTAATATGAATCTTATTTGAATGTCATTAACGTCGATATTCGTACTGACATACATCCGACCTGCTAATTAAAAAGTTGGAGCATTCTTAATCTAAATGTAATGTGACACTAGCCGGCGACTCTCCCTGTCCGCACTATGGGAGTAAGACCAAGGAAAGCCAGCGGCCAGTGTAGGACTATAATTATAGGGAATAGATTTATTATTATTATTATGCGCCACTGTGACGTATACTGCAAAAAACGTGCAGGAAACGTGCAGGACTGAACCGTGTGAACCTAACCTTAGAATATATTATTTAACCCGGAAACGTGCAGTTTCCACATTAAACTAACCAACACACAACAAAAGTAAACAACCATAAAGATAATAAAAAATTACATCTAAAATATTGAACAGTCTGCTTCAAGTGTCGCTATCTATAATTTCAGTTTTTATCAAAGCTTTTTCGATACTGAAAATCGATGGACGTTTTCGGTTAGTTTTAATTCTACGTATATCGTCATGGATATAAGATAACTACATACATTTCATAAAAAAAGAAACGAAATGAATCATTAAAATATCATTCGATGCAGTCCTTGTGTAATAATTATTAATTACCTAATACAAAATGGTACCAGGCACCTCTAGAGTATTAGACTTTGATGGTGGTGGTGAGGGAAGCAACTATAGTAAGTTTCCAGTAGTGGGAGTCCTAGGAGATAAGGTTCCTACAATTATGCCGAAGAAAATAAGATACTTCAGAACTGGATAGATCGTAAAGAAACCGCCATAAGACTTTAAAGTTTAATAAAATACATGTAATATTATATTACTGAAAACTTTACGATCAGTCGGAGAAAAGCGCATCCTTCGATTTTTATGTCTTTTTGTCAGTTATTAGAAAAACTCGCAGAGATAATTTGAGAACGGTGACACGTTATTGCTCATTATATTGGATATTATAGTACACAATACAAGCAAAAAAAGTAGGTACTCATATTGCTGCCTAATAAAGCATTCCCTAACTTCGGAGGAAGTCCGGTCCCTTTTGAGGTAGACCGGCCGGTCGTGGAGGGAGTCCTGTCATGTTAGACAGATCCAGGACATCCCTCCGTATACGGCTGAAGGCAAACCGCAGGTGCTTTTAGTGGGTAAGAGTCCCACATACCCCCGGGGTGCTTCAGCTTTTAACTGAGGCACATCCCCAACCGGGGCACCCATGATCGGTTTGCCCTGCACATCAAAAAAAAAAAAGAAAAGGTACTCATATTGCTCCCTCCAGTTTACTCAAGCGATCTTTATACAGTGCACGACCTATAGTTTGAAGTAGTAACATCTAATTTATATTCTCTATCGTAGTCGTAGTATGTTTTTAATTTTAGCTTATCGTACATTATCTTTAAAACCGGCGAGGGACGGAGATAATAAAAAATATATTTCGATGAAAATCAATACGGGCCTGTCCTTCATATTTGTTCTGTTGACGGAAAATGTGATTTATTACATTATTACATTCCGTATTCGTGCAATTACATCGTTATTATATTTACTGATGTAATATACGACTTTATATGATAATAAATTGGGATAATTGATATAAAGTATTTCATATGAATGAGCTATTGAAATACGGCTTTTAATTTAACATAGGAATATAAGATGTAAAGAAATATTATTCAAGGAGAAGATTTGATATAATATAATTAATAATTATACTGTACTCGGCGAAACATGGCGGTAGCGGTCATTGACTCTCTGTCAAAAACTTGTCATTTTCTATGTAAAGGCGCGATTGACAACATCTGACACTTCACTGTCAATCGCGGTTTATATAGAAAACTAGATGATGCCCGCAACTCCGTTGCACCAAAATTCGTTTATCGCGCGGGAACCGTACATTTTTTCGGGAGAAAAAGTATTCTATGTCCTTTCTCTCCATACCTTTCAGCAAAATCGGTTTAGCGGTTCCGGCGTGAAGAGGTAACAGACAGACAGACAGACAGACAGACAGACAGACGGACAAACAGACAGACACACTTTCGCATTTATAATATTAGTATCATGGATGACAAGTTTTTGGCAGAGAGTCAATGACCGCTACCGCCGTATCTTTTATTCGTAGTATCTTGTAGAGGCTCTACGGCCTACGCGTCTACGCGCGTAGGCCGTAGTAGCGCGTAGCTTGAAAGTTGCTACGAAAACATTTAGTACTTAATCAGAAATTTTGGAACGAATGGGTCACAGCTACACTTAGAATCATTTAATGATGATATATTTAATAAAGAATTTAACAGATGATATAATATTATGGGGCTTATATCGAAATCTTCATTTTTTTTCAAAAATTAATAACTTTATTTTTTTTACATTTTGTTATTTATATTCGTCTCTAAATGCGGCAGTGAGTTGTTTTAACCCATCAATCCCCAAGCGGTAGTAGTTGTCGCATAACAATTGAAAATCTAGTGTATCTGCCATTCCCACGATCGAGATATTAAAATAAAAGAAAATGTCACGTCTATGTCATGACAAAATGGCCCCAAACAACCCCGAAGTGTGTCATTTGACTATGCTTTTTGCATCGACATGATGCTATGGTATTATTTTTTTACTTCATTTATCATATGAAGGAAACTGTACTCTGTAGTTCTAAAATACAAGAAGGAATTAATAATAATAATTAAATAAAATAAAAATTTAAGGGGGCTCCCATATTACAATAAACACAATTTTGGCCTATTTTTTGCTCTATAATGGTACGGAACCCTTCGTGCGACTCGCACTTGGCCGATTTTATTTTTCAATAATAAATAACTTATTTTTTTTATTTCAGTTATTAATTTTGGTCTCTGAGTTGGTTTGAATAAAATAAAATATCACGTCTATGTCATAGCCCCAAGGAACCCCCGAAGTGTGCCATACTTTTTGCATTGACAAGATGCTATGGTATTATTTTTTTACTTCCTTTATCATATACAGGAAGCTGTGGTTCTAAAATACAATTTATAAGCTTACAACTATCATAAAAGAAATTTTGAAATTAAATTTCAAAAATTATGAATTCTTACACTTAAAAATAAATGGCAGCTTAAAAATAAATAAAGCAGTGAAATGGTAAAGTGATTATGTTTGATCAAACCCTTAACAACTCGAAATGCCAATAATGATTATCACCTGGGGTATGTCAGGCCCCGCTGATTAAAAAATAAAAAACAAGCGCGAGGTACAATTATTATACCCCCGCTGTCGGAGGGTTATGACACGAAAATTGACATTAAGGACATAGTTCCGTTTTTATGACGGTTGTGGTGTAGAAATTGAAAATTATTGCTTATAATACTATTAAAGCAATAACTTTGCTATACAGCAAAAGGTTGTTTTAATGTTATATACGGTATTTAAATTTTAATACCTAAACCTTCCTCTTGAATTTTAGCTCTATCTATTAAAAAAATGCACTAAAAAATTGTTGCGTACTTTTAAAGCTGAGCATATTATAATAAATTAACTTTGTTTCACACTTGAATTTAAATTTAGTAGACAGTATAATAATAAAATATTAAAAAAGTTGTCATAAAAATATTGTGTTTGGATTTTATGGGCTCCTTCCCTAGACTTGAATCTAAGAGTGCCAAATAAAATAGAGCTTTGTGCACTGAAGATTAAAGTTGAAATTTGTTAGTTTCTTCAGGAACAGGTGATGTTTTGAACTTTATACAACTGTGTTTAGTCAGCTTTAACAAACCCTCTGTATAACATTTTAATATTCTCTAAATTCTAAAATTTCTTTAAAATATGATATAAACTTCGATACACCGTAATTATTATTTCGGTATTTTAATTATTACGGTGTAACGAAGGCATTTTTACAGATAACTATTCAGTCTCCATACTGAAATTTTATTAAGCGTCTCCCAGACAGACGCGGGCAGTGGTGGCCGTGGCAGTGGCGGTGGCGGTCAGTTGGATGACTTGAGAGTTCTAGGAAAGACACAGACACACGCGGTGGCGGTGGCAGTACAAACAACTGACCGCCGCCGCGACCGCCACCGCTGTCCGCGTCTGTTTAGGAGACGCTTTAATCAGTTAAAGCGTGAAGAGATGAAAGACAAGCAGACAGACACACTTTGCCATTTATAATAGTAGTAAACTCTAGTAAAGAATTAAAGAACGTAAGTCCAGAAAGTAAGATCGTCAGTCCTACTAGTTTCGGACATAATATTTTGTCACTTCCATTATCAACTTGGTATTAAATGTCTAGGTAGGCTTTATCGATGACATTAAAATCAATATTTATCACCTAACACGTGTCCGTCCATTGTTATTTAAATTCAATTTGTCGAAAAAAATCAGTCAACACTAGCCCTACGGAGTGTACTGTCACAATAGACAGAACGAACCAGTAGTCCGACTTAGAAGATTTCTCGCAATGTATACGCTTGACGTAGTATTAATGTCATATCGGCCGGCGCGCGCCGTGATTGCGTAGTTCAGCCGTTCATAGCATGCTTACAGAGGCACCCGCGCCGATTTGTCAGCCCGTTTGAAGTCGGCCTACTGGTTCGTTCTGTCTATTGTGGTATTGTGCTGGCACCTGGCGCGGGCGCGCGTGGACACTAATATGACTGACACCAGCGACAATAATAATTGTAAAGTTGTGGAGTCGAATGTTTTTATTTATTTAATTTTTTAGTTGTTTAAGTTGAAATATATATAAAGATGTGAAATGAGAAATTAACAGTAGGTACTAAAGCTTAAACATGATTAAAACCTTATGTGAGCTCAAATTTAAATAGGCAATGTAAAATTTTCATATTTTAAAGATTAAAATATATTAATTAAAATATGTTATCTTTAACACTCCGTTTCTAAACTTTTTAATGGAAATAAATAATAACTTGATAAATTAATATACACACCGGCAAAATTAGCGGAACATAACAAAATTTTCAGTTTTTTTGTAAATTATTCGCTTATTTGTATATATTTCTTTATTAATTTAATAATTCATGATTAAAAAATAAAACTTATATAAATTTAGGGCATGAAATCGTGTAAAAAGAAAAAAAATCAGCAAAAATCAAAAATTAAGAAAATCTTTGAAGTTACAGCAGTAATTTTTTAAGTTAAATTCTCCATTTTTACTTAAGAAATGCCATGTTAAAAGCGTTTAATGCCTTCTATGGATCTCAAGAGGGCCTGGATACGCCATTCCATGCTTGCATTTTGATTGTCAATCATTTCCTGTGGAATATTCTCCTACTCCTCCAGTAGCGCCAACTCGAGCTCCTGAACAGATTTTGGAGCTGGAGGTTTAACTCGTACCGTTCACCCATTGATGTGCCACACGTCCTCAATCGGATCCATATCCGTAGACCGTGCTGGCCTCTCCACCTAGGCTACGCCAGCATAATTTAGGTAATAATGCCTGATTTTTTTACTCTATGGACGCGCATAAAACTGAAGCTACTGCCTAAACTTGTGTAAAAGGCACAACATGCAGTTCTAGGACATCTGTGCTTTAGCCGTGTACTGTCAAAGTACCATCATTAACAATCATCAGCTCCGTGCGGGCTCCAAGTCATATGCCACCCCAAACCATTTCGAAGCCTGCATGATAGGCCACTGTTTCCGTTAAGTTTGATGGTCTATAGCGTTCCTTACGATTTATCCACATTCTTTATCGCTTGTCAACAAAATTTACACAGAATTTGCTCCCATCACTGTACAGCATACGATTTCATACACTTGTCAAATTTTGATGTTCACGCGCATATCTTAGCCTAGCTCTTTGGTGTCCTGTCTCAAGTTCTGGTGCCCTTGCTGGCACTTTTGAGTTTAATTTAACTTCTTTGAGTCTTCTTCTTACTGTACAATCGCTCACACGTACATCTCGGATCTGTTCCGACAGGTTTCGTGTATGCAATGCAGTTTGAGGTCGATTTCTTAAGGGTTGTACCCTAACAAAACGGTCATCCTGAACCAATGTCACCCGATATCTGCCTTGTTCTCGTCTCCAGACGTAAGATCCAGTCTCTCTGTAGCGTTGAAAGTTACGATGGACCACGGAAGCTGACCCACCCAAGGCCTGACTGACCGAACGGTTATAGGTGTGACCTTTCTCTATCGTGGTTACAGGCTACAGCTCTAGCTGTCGTAGATGCTGGGAAATCACTAATTTTATATCTAAGCAATGTGTTCTTCCAAAAACCAAACAATCAAATGAGCTGGCATACCTTGAACCCCGCTAAAATCGCCATTCTTATCAGAAACACTTACAACATCAATCATCGAAAAACATTTATTATGGCATAATTGCAATAAAAATCTCTCAAATTGCCAGTTTTGTTCAATATTTTATTTCTTAAATGAGCTTAGAAACTATATAAAAGGATTTCAGACAGCCCGACCCACTTGAGTTCAAGTTGTGCCCTTTTTTGACTATGTTCCGCTAATTTTGCCAGTGTGTGTATGACCGTAATCAAGTTACGTATTTATTTTAGCACGGCGGCGTTAAAACATGAGTCATGATATTATTTAAATAGAGCTTATTTAGATCAAAATGCATTAATGTGCATAAGTCCGATTGCTATAACACAAGCTGAGCATAAGATTAGATGAGGTGATGTCTATAATATTATATTACATTCAAATTAAAATTGTGTTTTATAAAAAAAATTGCATCACGAAAAAAAATTCACGCGGCTCCACACCTCCTCGTCCGCGGCACCCGCATGTCATCCCGCAAGCCATTATAAAACGTCGGTAATCGCCCCCAACCCCCCCTCTAGCCCCCTGTAACACCCCCCTTGATATTTCAACTTAACGACTGCGTAAAATATAACAGACTTATATACGTCATACTTACGCAATGGGTTAAGTTAAGAAGTGTCCGGACTCTATCAAAGAAATGGCAAGCAAATGCGTAGTTAAAATGGGGCATTTATGTTTGGGGCCATTTTGACATTTGATGTGTGGAAAATGGAAATAAATGTACCAGTATTTTTTCATGAATGAAGATTTTTCATATTACATTCAGAGTTTGGAAATCTTTGGATTCTATTTTACGCGTGTTAGAATTTTTGTGATTATTTGCCAATGGTGTAATGTTTTAAAGTAATTAAAAAGAACGTGTTCTTTAAGGCCTTGTTAGTTCTCGTTATTAACCTGATATAGAGTTGGTAATTGGTATATTAATTTTGACTAGGTGAAATTTTACAAAACTTATAAAATGTAGAGCAAAACCAATTCGCTTTTTTCACCGTATTCTATAGAAACGACGGATATTACTATTGTTTAAAACCATTAAAAACATAGTCGCACTGTACGGAACCCTTTATATTATTAAGTGAATCATTTTCTTGAAATTAGATCATATAGGCCAAGAGCTCGCGGCTTAAAAATTTAATTACGTACACAACATTCGAAAAACGTGCGTAGGTGTGTCATATTACCCTCAGTTTACTGGCAATCTTCATGTAAATATGAAATGAATTACCTAAACGTTTTCAAAACTAATTAAACTTGTTTACCGAAGTTAATATCAAAAGTTTTGGCGAAAAAAATACAGCTAATGAAAAATGGCGCTAAGCTCGCGGCCTATTTATACCGAATACGCCAATAAAGTTTTCGCGTGTTTTTCGTTATAAAATATTTTTTCGAAGAAGCCCCGACTCGAATTTATTACACAATAATTCATAATTGTAAGAGTGAGAGGGGCACGTGAGCGGGACGGGGAGAGAGCTAGACAGAGATGGCTGTTCGCGCTAGAGAGGGACAGAAATGTTTACAGTGAACGCGCCCTTTTGATAGTGTTTCCAAATTTTAGGAAAGTGCGCCGTATTGTTTGATGTAAAGGCGGGTTTACATGTAGATGAGCTTATATCGTAGATACATATAACAATAATTTTAAGTCTCTATTTCTCATTTGACTTAACTTATAAATTACTATAGATACTTTTATTTTTCAAATTATTTATTTTTATTATAAACTTATGTACAGCTTGATTTAGATATATACGGTTTAAGTTTACTGTCACTAAGTATTGCTGAAGTTTTAAGTCCAAAATTGCCAAGATGTTGTTCAATTTAAAACTCACAATTATTAGGGTTGTTCCATATTAATAATAACTCGCCCACACCGGTTTTGGTGACGGTGGCCGGTTTAATTGAAACCAGGCCAGTTACGCAGGAGTAGGTAATTTCATAGTGCCCAAGTGTTTGCGCAGTACACAAGAGAACTTTCTATTCCTTTTACTCTCATAATCCAGTGGGACGGAAGAATGACACGACTGGCGAGAGATCAGGCGCAGGACCGACATTTTACATGCCCATCCGACGCATGTATCATCTTACTTGTCAGACAATCAGGTGATCAGCCTGTATTGTCCTAACCAAACTTGGAAATAACATGTTTCCAACGCGGGAATCCATCCCACGACCTCCAAGTCAAGAGCTGCGCTTCTAAACCACTGGACCACGGAGGCGTTAAATCCATGTTATAGTTAGTGGGACACTATAGCTTTCTAGTGTTTATACCGTAAATAGTAGGTACATACGATTATGTTATTTAATATTGTTACAACAAAATATCTCTACAATATTGTCTAGAAAAACAGGTAATATTTGCTCAGCTACTGGCCGAATACGGGCTCTCGCTCACTTGACACACAAAACAATCTGTATGTAGCTTGTAATTGCTAAACAAAATATTTGTTTGCTTATCTGCATCTTCATTCTTCATGCGTATTTTATTATGTATAGCAATAATAATAATCTGTCTTGAGATTGTTGTGTCTCAAATAAGCAAGAGCCCTTATGCATACCGATAGCATCGGCGGCATGTGAGCCCCGCATATGCACCGGCCCCCGATCTATCGCAGGGGTGCGATAGTGGGGTGATAGTTCGCTGTTTTCTCCAAAAAACTGCATCGCACACGTTTTTACCTAAAACACCAGTTTCGGGCGCACGCGCACATGCGAGCACGTGCCAAGAAAAAAAAGAAAACAAGTCCGACAGACCGAAAAAAAGACGTCTTGTGATTGTGTTTTGAAAATCGAATTTGACAGATAATGTGCGTGAGTTTGGTCAGATGAAGGAGGAATTCGAACACAGAAACGAGGACGGAAGGTGAGATGTCATTTTTGACAGAACAGAATTTCTATACGAAAATTTTAAAATTTGACAGCTGTTCAAAGACTTGACAGTGGCAGCAGGTGGCAGCCTGAGGCATTCTTATTTGAATAAGCGCAACTTTAATGCGTAAATAGCATACAAAAGTGTCCATAAAAATATTAATATACTTTAGTGCATATTTATTATTATTTACAAGGTTCAAGTTAATCGTTGGTTAAATAGCAATTATCATGCTGTCGCTAGTCGCTTCTATCTATATTATTCAAATATCCAATAAATTCAAATATCAAATATCCAATAAATAATGTTAACACAACACAATAAATAATGTTATTAATCAGGTTCTGAAAATAAAAATAAAAGTATATTTTTTAGATTTTAGAATCTACTGTTACGTTTACGCAAAAAAGTTTTATCTCTAATCTCGAACTACATTAGACGATGTTAAAAACCAATTATAATAATATCTATACATATAATAAAACTGTAGAAATGTGATTTCTGTACATTAAAGATATTTAAAAAATAATAAGCGGGGGGTGTCACTACATCGCTATAGAAGCCAAAAATGTGGTTAGTTTTTTGTCTGTCTGTCTGTCTGTCTGTCTGTATGTTTGTTCCACTATCACACGAAAACTACTGATCCGATTTGAATGCGGTTTTCGCAGATATATTTGTCTTCTTCCAACTTAACATCTGGTGTATAAAAATTTTTCCCCCCACCCCTCTAAGGGGACGAAAGAGGGGACAGATTTTGTATCAAACTTTTTTCTTTACCACGAAAACTACTGATCCGATTTGCATACGGTTTTCGCAGATATATTTGTCTTCTTCTAACCAGATGTTGACATCTGGTGTATAAAAATCCCCCCTCCCACCCCTCTAAGGGGACCAAAGAGGGGGTCAGATTTTGTATCAAACTTTTTTCTTGGACTTACTTCATATTATTAACTGTGTTTTCCAACTTTACATCTGTTGATAAATCCCCCCCACCCCACCCCTCTTAAGGGACAAAAGAGGGGGTAAGATTTTGTATCAACTGATAAAGTAGAAATATTTTAAATGGCAAAACAACGTTTGCCGGGAAAGCTAGTTATACAATAATATTAGGTCAAAGCACTCAAGGGTCGACCTAAGCTGAAATAATTTCAAATTCGACGTGCATTAGTTACCCTTATTGGTTAAGGGTCAATTTTAACGTGTAAAAACCCCCATAAAAAGATAATAAAAGTTGAATATTAGTTGAAATCTGATTATAGCTACATTTTACAATCATAAAAAAGTTGGAATATCTATTACTAATTTATGTCTTATGGATAATTAGGTATATTTTTGTGTTACGATTAGGTTAATATAATGTTATCTATTTTGGGAAAGATTCCATGACTGAACTTAAGTTTCACCCACGTGTAAAGTTTTGGGTTGAGCCTCGGCTGTTCCGAGTTAAAAATATTAAAAAACTTAATAAACATTTTACATAAATACACGAAAAATGAAAAGAGACGAGAAATTTTAAATTGAAATTAGGCGGTCATAATTCGCGTTCCGATTTTTTGTCTGAAGTATTGTGGATGTGAAAGGTCAGCCTACTTTTAATATAATTGAAAAAATGCAAATTTTTCACAATACTGAGAAGGCGCATTGTAAATTTAAAAATTATTCCGTCGGAGATCGTGTAGGGGGAAAATTGCGTGGGCCGATTTTTGAATTTTAAATTTTCTTGTATTTTACATTCGAATGGATGAAAATTTATGAATTGTTATATTATATGGCATAAAATAATTCATGCAAATGAACTATCCTACTATCCTATTAATATTTTAAATGCGAAAGTCCGTTTGTTTGTTACCTTTTCACGCCCGAACCGACGATTTTGCTGAAATTTGGTATGATGATAGGTACTTTGTGTCCGGGAAAGAACATAAGATCCTTTTCATCCCGGAAAAATATACGGTATTTGGGCGCAACTGGTAACGAGATAAGATCGCTGTATACTGAACCTTTCTAACTTCTTTATTTTATTTAAGGATTAAAATTTTAAGAAATTCAGTTTATAATAGAACTGGTGCCAGGACGACCGAACCTTGCTCGTAGTTCAATACAGGAAAAATAAAGATGTAGGTAACTAAGGTTTCCAGGAAAAAACCTAGCTACATAAGTGGAAACTTGTAATTGGCATTCAAATTCTTACTTAAATAATTATTTTTATTGTTTGTATGCTGTAAGTTTTCCGAATAAAATAAAATAAAATAAAAATAAAAATAAATCGTTTTTTGTTCCCAAAATACTGGTTATTTATAATCTATAAAATATTATATTATATCTGAAAAGAATTATATAATATCTGATTTCTATATATTTAAAGAATTTGAATGCACAAACAAAGGTACCAGTCAGTGCGTGGAACACTCGGACGGAGGCTTGTAGGTCGATACCTGATAACTACTTACAGTCTAGGTATCTTTACAGTCTAGCTTAGCTTCAGTACTATGATATTTGGTCACGAAAATCATTGGAATTTATCCATAGGATTTGCAGTGAAAAGTTCTTGTATTGCTTAATTAATGCTTACACTATGCCTTATTCCACATCACCTTCTAAAAGTTTTTATTATCCCTTTTAGAATTTAAATTAAGCCGAATTTACATTATGAAACTTTTGTTGTGCGTGTTGGAATAGTTACATAAATTCGGTTTTAAAAACAGTAAAATTTTAGGCTCAGCAAAACAAGAATTTATATTCTATCATCTATGGTATAGATGCCGACAAGTAGACTCAAAATAGTCGTTGTGGTTTTCCAGATGCGGCGGTGACGCGATGTCAGTGGCGCCGGCAGTGAAGCGCGAGCATGAGTGCGGGGGGGTGGTGAGCGCCGCAACGGGGGGCGGTGGCGGGGGCGGGGAGGAGGGCGGCGGCAGCCCCGGCCGCAAGCGCCGCAAGCAGGCTGCGCCGGCGCGCGCTCACCCGCCGCCGCCCATAGACCTGCACGCCAAGATGGCCGACATCTACAAGAGCGCGCTGGCCTTCGGCGAGCTCGCCCTGCCCACCTTCGACCCCCTCGCCGCCTTCCGCTTGCTCCCCCGGCACGACCCCCCGCGCATCTTCAACCCCGAGGCCTACTGCGACCTCTGCTGCAAGGAGTTCTGCAACAAGTACTTCCTGAAGACCCACCGGGCCAACAAGCACGGCATCTACGACGGCGACCAGCAGCAGCAGCAGCAGCACCCGGGCGTCCCCCCGCCGCCGGCCACGCCGCCGCGCCGCTCCTCTGACGAGGAGTCCGGCGGCACGCCCCGCCGCCTGTCCCCGGACTCGGCGCGGCGCGCGCGTGAGGCCGCCTTCCAGCCGGACGTGCTGCGCCGGCTCGGCGTCACCAACCCCGAGGCGTTCTGCGAGATCTGCTGCAAGGAGTACTGCAACAAGTACTTCCTCCGGACCCACCGGGAGCGGCGCCACGGCGTCCCCGCGCTCCGCTCGCCGGAGCGGCTCCCAGAGCCCTCGCCCGTCCCGGCGACGCCGCCCTCGGCCCCACCGCGGTCCATCACGCCCCCGGAGCCGACGCCGCCCCTCGCCCTGCCGCCCGCCCTCGCCTACGACGACGACCGCCTCCCGGTGAAGCGGGAGCACGAGGAGCGGGACGACTTCGAGGCGGCGCTGCGGGACGGCCAGACGAGCCCGCTCAACCTGATCATGGAGGAGCGCGCCGCCGGCTCCCCGGGCTCCGCCAGCGAGGAGCTCCGCAAGCTGCAGACGATGATATCGCAGCTGAACGAGCTGGCCGCGGAGCGCCTCGCCGAGGAGCCGCCGGACGCGCCACGGCCGCAGTCCGACTCGCCGCCGCAGCAGGACGACCGCCGGTCGAGCGGCGGCGCGGCCGGCTCCAGCTTCTGCGAGATCTGTAACAAGGAGCTGTGCAACAAGTACTTTATGCGCACGCACATGCAGCGCATGCACGGCATCTCGCTGGAGAGCGGCACGCAGCTCGGCGGCGTGACGTGCGACATCTGCCACAAGGAGCTGTGCAGCAAGTACTTCCTGCGCGTGCACAAGCACAACACGCACGGCATCCCCGCGCCGCCCGCACCCGCCACCGCCGCGCCCGCTGAGGCGTGCCCGCTGTGCGCGCGGCGGTTCCGCGGGCCGCGCGCGCTGCGGGCGCACCTGCTGGCCGAGCACGCGCCGCCCGCGCGCCCGCCGCCGCCGCCGCCGCCCGCACCGCCGCGGCCGCTCGACCTGCTGGCGCGCGACAAGCCGTACGCCTGCTCCTACTGCCCCTTCACCACCGACGTGCTTGCATTCCTGTTCGCGCACGAGCGGGCGCACGTACAGCGCGCCGCCGAGCAGGCGGAGCTGGCGGAGGGCGAGGGCGAGAGCGGCGCGGAGGCGAGCGAGGCGGGCGAGGGGGAGAGCGAGGCGGACGGCGACGCGTACTCGTGTTCGCGCTGCGAGTTCCGCGCGGAGAGCTTCGCGGCGCTGGAGGCGCACGTGCGCGCGGCACATGGCGGGGCAGGCGCGCTGCTAGCCGTGCCGCGCGCGCCACGGGCGCCGCTCACGATGCAGCCGTTCGTGCTGGAGGAGGCGGGCGGCGCGCTGAGCCTGTTACCGGCGCTGGTGTTCCTGCCGGTGCGGCGACGCGCCACGCGCCGCGCAACCGTCACGCTGACGCTGACGCCGGCCTAGCCGGGCGGCCGGGCCGCTCGCCCGGCGCCGATCGCCGAAACTGACTACATGTAACGCTGTGTGCCTTCGAGCGATCGCCGATGCGGAAGTCGCGATCGTTCCCGAGGAGCCGCGGCCGCGCCGAGGCCACACCGCGCGGCCACCGCCCTCCCGGTTTTTGACAGAGTCTAACTTCGTATATTGAGAATTATATTCACGGGTGATATATGAAACGTTGCCGCTTATGAATCGGTTTATTTACTGTCTCCTCGACGTCGGGCCGGACCGAGACGCGGCCGCCGCGTCGAATTCGAGCGGAGAAGAATTACACCCTAGGTTAGCTACTATTTTATTATTTAAAGGATACGTATTTGTCCGTGAGCGCGGGCTCACGCTAGCGTCGTAGACCGGTGCGATGTTGATCACTGGGCCGGCGCCGGGCCGCGTCAGCCGCGTGCCAGGGAACCGCTCTACCTCACCTTAGGTTTTATAAGCTGTTATTGTATAAATATATTTTGGAGTTAAACTACACGGAGTACAAATCTAGTCGTATCGAGGCCGCGCCGTCGGTGTTGTTGTCTAGGAGAAGCACAAATACGTACGATGGGCAGTGATCAACATTAAACGTAACTTAGCGGTAGGTAGATGGGGCCCGGCCCGCGTTTTGTTGTGTAACACAGTCATTACGGGTCTTGTTTTGGGGCCTCCCGCGCAGCGTGAGGCCTCGTCGTAGGGCCGGGCTTCTTTTTGTATTTCTTTGGACGTATTTTTAAATTTAAAGTGTTACATTGAGGGAGTCCTCCCTGCGTCTCTCGCTTACGAGTAAAATTTCATACTGCTGAAGTATACGTTTTGAAGCTCCAGAATAGTACAAAATAGAGAGTATAAACATAAAAGATACGTAAATAGTATAAATAGCTTTAAAACACGTTTAAAATAGTTAACGGACGATAGAATATATTATGTTGCATAATATTATAAATATGAGTAAAATGTAAAAGTTAAAATAATAATAATATTATACAAAGTGAGCGGTGAGAGCAAGCGAGCGAGGAGTTACATCGGCTAGGCTGCAGAAGTGCTCTAACGCGCATTTTTTACATTTTTATATTTTTAAATATAAAAGTTAACAGTAATAGTACAAAACTAGATGTTAATCATTTTTACCACTACATAAGTTGTTGAAAATTACGATAGGTAGTAAAAATATAAAAGAGTATTTTCAGCAAGCGAGAGACGCGGGAAGCTCCCGGTGAGTTATTCTATTAAATCTAATTTGAAGACAGATTTATTTAAATTAATTATTCGGTAGATCATCGTGGGAGTTAGCTTGTACAAACCATGCAGCTTCTAATAAAAGTTCCTATATATGTATGTAAGTTGTAATTTAACACGAGAGGTCGCCCGCGGCACGGCTCCAGACGGACCGGACTGCCCGTTTAGTAGATGAGGGTCCGTGTAGTCACACATAAAATAACGATTACAATAATTAAATAATATTACGATTGTTTATCGAAGTCTGGCCACCGAGAATGTTCCTAAACGAGTTCCTTATGAAGTTCCTGATGTCAGTCATCTTCCTACTCGTCTTCCCGCCACCCTCCGTCCGGGGCCGAGCCGCGGGTGCGCGATACAACAAATTATATTAATAAAGTTTTAAATAAGAACGAAAAATGTACGCGTGGTAGCGACCGCTCGGCCGCCGACCTCCAGTGTTAGGGCGTGCGTTCGGAACCATTTGTTAGAGAAGCGCAATTTTTATTGTTACGGAGGCCGGCGCCCAACCGGTCGTGAATGTATGTAGTTAAATTTGTGTTCCGAGTTGATTTCACGGCGTAGTACCCGCAGTACTTAGGCAGATAACGTAGCGTAATTCAGTACAAGCCGATACAACGGAGAGCGGTGATACATTATACAGTACAAATTAATTATAAGTATAGATAACAGGCGTCACTACATCGGTTAGACATAGGCCACGCGGGTACTGCGCCTGCCAACTGTTACAGTCGCACTAGCCAGCACATCTCGTCGGGTTTTCCGACTTGAAGAGTTATAATGTTTAAAATAGTCGCTAAACTCGATGAGATAGCGTTATTAACTAAATCTGTTCTTATGGGTTCGAAAAAAATGAGTGTTGTATTATTTTATTTTTCCAAAGGTTGAAGAATTATTGTGATTCACTTTTTCAAGTTACCCGAATTTATAAATTTCTAGTCATAGTTTAAGAAATAACTCTTTAATTTAATACAAATATGCAAGAACAATCAATCAAATTGAAGAGATTGAAAGTATTTAAGCGTATCTTACTTATTTACTTAATTATTGCACCGTGATTACCTGTGTATTGTGTAACCCATTTACCGACGATAACAAACATTCCAGTATGTACCTCGATTACTTTAAGCTATGTTATATAAGGCCTTTAACACAAAAGCTTGTGTTATTATAATTTAAGTATTTTTTTCTTTGTACGACTACAACATCTTGCACACAATTTAATCGAAAAAAATAATGTTCGCTATTTAAACGTTATACAATAAGATTATTATGATCTGAAACACTTTTGTACTTTTATCCTTATAAAAATATGCATTGAATGCTTTTCTCAAAAACTAGGAGTTTTTAGGTTAAGTATTTAGATATCGTTGGTTACTGCACTTTTGCGCTAAAGGCCTGCCGCTATAGTCTGATTTTGTGTTAAGTTCGTAGTGCGACTGTATTTAATGATTGTCATAATTTTTCTAAATATTTATAAATAGCTGTGTTATTTCTAGTCAAATTATTTCAAATTTTTAATTTTACCAAGTGGATGTCGACTGAATAAAATCCAAATTAAAAATGGAACGAGTGAAAATAATATGAAACGGTTTACTACAGAATATATTTATATAACATTAAAGTAGTTTTAATACTAAATTGTTGGCGTCCACTTTTGGTAAGGAATATTTTAAAAGATAAAGAGAATTATATTCGGCTTCGAGGGGAAGCCAAATTTTTATGCTGCGGCATCGCTTAGTTCTCGATATTATGTAATATGTTCAGCTATTTCGATTTTTTTTTCTACCAGCCAGTAAGATTACGTACCAATTTTAAATTATTTTTTCCGCAGTACCACGATTGTGTTCAAATGTAATTTTTTTACTCCCATTGTGCAGAATAATTTGCATAAATTGTATTTTCTAAAATTGCATTGATTCACTGTTTTTGGTTTATAGGCAGTGGTTACGATGTCGAAAGTTGTAATAATTTGTGACCACTGACAGTATAAAAATGTTAATTGATAAGAAATTGGTAAGAAAATTTCAAGCTGTTAAAGATGATGCAATTTATTTGAATTGGGATTTTCTTACCATATTCAAAATTGGTCTTAATTTGTATTGTTAAGTATTTATGTTATTTTTATGTATTTTTTATATTTTACGTAGTATGCTGGCGTATTTTAGGTACTAACACCATTTTAAGAAAATTGTAAAATGACTCAGGGTAGGTGCTGAAATTCAAGAATTTAAGTATATAATATGTAAATTATTGTTGTTGATACAGTTGGCTCTCATAAAATATAATATAATAGGGTCCCGTTTTTACCCTTTGGGTACGGAACCCTAAAAATGGGAGAAATGTCAACTTTTTTTTTATATTTCCACCGACTTACAAAAAAAACTTTTAGTGTCAAGATGTAAGCGATGTCGTAGTTGGTATATGTTCCTAGATCCGTCTGTTGGTTATTTGTTCTCCATAACTACGAATCATTTCTACCGTATTCAATAAATTAAATATACAAATATATCTATGTTCTTTTCTTTATCTACCTTTCCTTCTCTATCACTGTTAATACTTAGGTACAGTATCCTGTAAAGTCCAGTCGGTATGTATATTGTATAGTACGATGTAACACGAACGTCGAACAGTGAAGGTATGCAGTAACTTGACTTTACGTTCAGTAACACAGATAATGATATTAGTGTCTAATATGCCGAAGTTCCGCGGCGGAAATTCCGCATGATTACGCCAGCAATGTCATTAAACGCGTACAATATAACGCGACGGAATTTCGGCATGGTGTGTTATTGGTAATTTATAATACATTGCAGGCGGATCAAGCCGAACTTCCGCTGCGGAACTTCGGCATAGTAGTTGAGACACTTAGTCAAATTATCAATTTCAAGGTAGAGCACCAGCTAGTAACTAGTGGCTCAGCCGTAGAGCCTGGTGATATACACACGGGTAGACAACGAAGTTTTAGTAATTCCCTAAACACAATAATTGTATAGCGTCCCAAGCTATGTAGCTGATCTACAAGAGATGTATTATAGAGGAGTATGTCTTCTCTATTACAACTCTTGTAGAGCAGCGCTGTTATTATACTATTGCCGCTTTGAGCTTTCTGACGCAAAGCAGAGGTGTACACACATTGTAATAACTAATAAGTTTGTCGAGGTCGTCTGTCCGTGTCTCTCCTGTGACAAACACCCAGATATTGTTACTGGTGAATTAATACAGATTACAGTGAACAGCATTTAGTTCACACCTAACTATATGAATATTTTTTATTCCCAGTTCACAAACTCTTTATTTTATTTTCCGAGTTTGTGATATAAAAACTATAAAAATTATGTTGGAGACCGTCATTCAAATATCTAAAAATTTACAGACTGGGGCATACAGCATACTGCATACGGCAGAAGATTCAGCCTGCTGCAAAAATATTGGTTTTTCATATCATAAAAACTTAGATTGATCTACAAATAAATAAATATTGAAACAAAAAAATATTTATTTTAAATTAAAAATGCACACTTCAAAAACAAATGCAGCATAAAATAAACACAATCTCGAATCAATTTCAGCTGATTTCCCTCGTCGTTCAATAAAATTATAAATAAATAACTCGTTTACAAACGCACCCTTTGGAACTGCGAAAATCCCGCCAAAATACTCTTAATTAAAGATTATATCCGCGTCAACTGTCAGCTTTGGAGTCACAGATAAAAAAATATATACAAAAAACTGATTTTTTAATAAAAAACGACGGCCATTAAAAATCGCGAGGGTCGTATTGTACGCCGCATCTGTCTATTTTTTGTTGGAAAATGGCAAAAATTGTTGAAAAATGGGTTAAATGTTGAGCATAATGGCAAAACATCGTGTGTACATGGGGTTAGCCGTGACGGTGTCAACTCGTCACCCTGACCCCAAGAGGGCGACACGCTTCTTTAAAATGTCGCTATTATATTCATTACTTTATAATCTTGTCCTTAATCTACAATTTAATTATCCATTAACTGAACTAGGCCTCGTTTAAAATTTTTTGACATTATAGTCATGGTTTCAGGTTTCTGGGTTGTTCTGTGTACTATCAGTAGATCTGAAATTGATTCATATAGGCCAAATGGATGGAAGACCTAAGTAAATTGGTCGCCGTATGTCAAGCCCAGCCACGACTAGTATTAATATTTAATTGTATTGATATAAACCGCCCAAATCACAAATGACTAGGTTTGTCAATTGCCTATGAATCAATTTCTTCGATGGTACATTGTTTTTTCAGTTTCGCTTGAAGAGTAATTCATATTTCCTCCTCGTTACTTCTAAAAACCTCCTGACTCTATGTAGCGGCTACTACAAAGAATATAGAGTTCTCAGTAAGGTATATCTTAAACTCTGTGGTTTGAGCTTCTGAGACTTAGGTAGTAGATTGTAATAACAATTTTCTGACTAAATATATAAGGTAACAAACAATGTGGTTTAACTACCTAGAAATTGACATAGTTTACTTTACCTACTGTTGTTGCTGAATGCTGTTATGATATTGTGAGAGCGTCCGTGGCCTAGTTGGCAGATCTTTGATTCACACAAGGCAAGTTAGTTTACAAGTGGTGGTGTGTACCAAATACCACATTATAAGTTAAAACTTAGGGCGCTCGTAGGTACGGTAAAGCAAAATATCATGAGGGAACGCTCTTGTCTTCTTACATATATCAGTAGGGGAGATTTTTTCAGTTCAAAAATAATCATCTTCTGTAATTTTCATTTTTTGGTAAAAGTTTTCAAAACTATACAGTTTAACTCGTTTAACTCTTCCTAGTAAACATATTAACACTGGCAGTTCCGCTGGGCGCTGGCTTTTGTTTCTCATGGAAGCAGGACCGTATTTATTTTTATGAGTATAGGCTGCTTTAATTTTGCCGCCCCTATGTACGAACTCTGCCGCGGGCCGCCATCCTGGGACGCTGCGCCCATTGCAACAGTTGCTGCAGTTCGTTGAAACAATGGTAACTCTATTGTTTTAATGAGCAAACGACATGTTTTGTACCAACATGTACTGAACTATCTACCTTAGTATTGTGGTTTGTGGTTTGAACAATAATAATATGTTTCATTATTTATCATTTCATAAGTTTATAACTATTTACGTAATGTAATGAGTAATGACTAATGTTTTTCAAATTATTATCCTGTAAGAGCTACTCATAAAAATATGTTAAGGGTCACATTAAACTGTCTTTATTTTATTGTATTTTTTAATATACCCTTAAGTAGGTACATAATATAAGCATTAAAGATATGAGCGGTTTTGCAAGTGTGCAAATAGCATATTGCTATTTGCACATAGTGCGCAAGGTGAGTGAGTGATGACTGTTCGATGTTTGAAAATTGGATCCCTGACACTCGCTCTATTCTCAGACCAAGTAAAAACTCAAGACAGAGCGCTACGAACAACAAAGTGAAGCCGATCGAAAGTACGCCAGCTGTGTATGTACACGCTTACGCCCACATACGCAAAACCAAAGTACGCCAGTTTTCGTCGTATATATCGCGACTCGTGACAGCAGCAGGCGTTTAGAAAATAATTTGTAAACACTTCAAATTTCAAAATGCCGAGCTGTGTTATGAAAGGGTATAAATATTATATTATATTTATTTTATCGATTTTAGGGTAATTTGAATAACATTGCGACACTAGCCCATACAGTGCGCGGCGCGCACACATGCTTAAAAAACCTGCTTCACTTTGTTGTTCGCAGCGCTCTGTCTTGAGTTTTATTGGTCTGAGGCTCTATTATAATATTTTCCAACTTCTAGCGAGGGATCGTGATCTATTTCAACCTCAATTTCAACTGTTTTAAAAATAATAAAATATTAATTTTGTTGCCGAATTCTTACTATTTTCTTAAAGTAAAGTTGCCCCTATACAAGTGATATCTACAATGCATTTGCCTAAGCTTAACATTACGAAAAGCTTATTGTAAGCTCGATCATAAAACTGACAAAAATTATTTGTAGCAATAAAGTAGAATAGAAATCAATAAAACGTAATGTAATTTTGCAATCAATTTTCGCCGATACGTCATTAAAATAGGATCGAAAGTGAACAGAATCATTATTAAAATGAGGGGCCCATCTTTGTTATACTTAAAATGCATTTTTCTTTACACAAAACCGTCGATTTCCCCTTAAAAACTAATGTCCCCAACCCCGATTTGCATTGTGTTTAAACTTTTTTGGCGGCAGATGGTCGGAGTAAATGGCGCGAAATTTTGACAGAACGTGTAATTTTTGTTAAGCGAAATTGACAGCGACGATTTTACGAAAAAACCTTGGTATTGCGTTATATCGAACCCTTTGCCAAAGGATTGAATTCAATTACGCGATAAAAAGTAATAAAAGGGTGTTTTTTAGAGTTTTTTTTGGAAAAAACCGGGGTCGAAATGTAGGTCACTGGGTGTACTTAGCGAATTAAAGTTTTTTTTTTTATATTTTTTCTGTCAAATAAAACGTGGCGCGCGTCTGTCACGCGTTCGGAAAAGCAAGGGTTTAAAAATAACAATGGCGTTTTAGAAAATGATTTAGAGAAGTTTTTTTACGCTAATCTCGTAACGGATTTCTAAAAATTACACTTTTTTGGAAATTACATTTTTACGACACAATGAGTGTCAAGATGGCGATATGGATTAGTTATTGATTATATATTGTTATTTTATGAAAAAGTGGTGATCCATTTTTAATGCGACATTTACGTAAACTCTGGGGTCAAAGTTACTTCTTAGTTGCTCTACTATGAAGCAGGTAATAGTGCACTACTTGCTCTTTTGCTATGCAAGTTAATGAAAAGCTATTGCCCGCGGCTTCGCTCGCGTTAAGAATTATTATTATATACAAACTTTTATCCCCTATTTTAACCCCTTGGGGGTGGAATTGATCAAAATCCTTTCCTAGCGGATGCCTCCGTCATAACATCTACCTGCATGCCAAATTTCAGCCCGATCCGTCCAGTGGTTTGGGCCATGCGTTGATAGATCACCATGTCAGTCAGTCACATTTGAGTTTTATATATTACTAGCTGTTGCCCGCGACTTCGTCCGCGTTAACATAGTATTTAAATAATAAATATGGACAGTTTTCCCCCTTTTTCTGGTCCCTTAAAGAAAGGGTAAAAACAGAACCCTATTTAAGGTGACGCCTTGATAATTTGGCTGTAGCGATGTCCATTTTTCTCAGCAATGACTAAGGCTAAGAAATTAAAGTTCACTGTCAGTATTCATCATGTCTTTGTCCTTGAATTACCCATAGCATAACACGATTGGTCAACTTTTATAACACAGAATAATCAATCAAAAAGACCTCTGTAAAAAAAGGGATTCCTATTTTGCCAATAAAGGAGAGTGATATAAGCTTCCAAAATTTGTACATAAATTGGTTCTAGTATACACTTTAATTTGTCCATAGCTTATATGAAATGTATTTATGGTTTTTAAATTACACGACAAAAACCATTTTGTCGCTACGCCCTTTCAATTTTTTGCTGTTCCATTGCTTGTTTTCTATGAGAGGCCGGGCCAGCCTCGCATAGAAAACAAGCAATCTCAAACACATCCAACACGGTTTTTTACTTTAACATGGCGTCACCTTAAGCAAATGTCAAACTCAAACGTCAATAAACTTTCATGTTTGTAACTTAAGAAATGATGGACTTTCATTCAAACTTTCAATCCTAATTTCACCCCCTTGGGCGTAGAATTTCCAGAAACGCTTAAATACATATCCATACAATTTTAATTAGTAGGCCAATAATAAAGTTTCATGTTTCTAACTTAAGAAATGACAGACTTTCATTCAAACTTTCAACCCCAATTTTACCCCCTTGGGGGTAGAATTTCCAAAAACGCTTAAATACGTATTCATTCATTTTTAATCGGTAGCCCAAAAATAAAGTTTCATGTTTCTATCTTAAGAAATGACGGACTTTCATTCAAAATTTCAACCCCAATTTCACCCCCTTCGGGGTAGAATTTTCAAAAACGCTTAAATACGTATCTATTCATTTTTAATCAGTAGCCCAAAAATAAAGTTTCATGTTTCTAACTTAAGAAATTACGGACTTTCATACAAACTTTCAACCCCTATTTCACCCCCTTCGGGTTAAAATTTCCAAAATTCCTTCTTTAGTGGGTGTCTACTTAATAAAACAACCCTGCTCGCCAAATTTCGTGGCTGTAACTTTAACAGTTTTTGCTCTGCGATGATGAATCAGTCAGTCAGTCAGTCAGTCAGTCAGTCAGTCAATAAGTGAGGACTTGTAATTTTATATGTATAGATTTAGATTTGAGCTTCTATGATGAAGGCGTTCGCTTTAATAGGATTTGGGTTATTGAATAACATCGTAGGAAAGTAAATTCTGTACATTGAATATTATTTGAAAAATAATATTTGCGACGTGATCTAACTATGCTTAAGGGCCGGTTATTCCAAATTCACGTTTCTAGAATGAGTTTTTTTGATAGAAAGCGTCATTCAAAAAAACTGAAAAATATATACATGTATAGATGCATCTTTTAACTAGTGCTTTCATTGGATAGAAACACAATACAGATAATTTGGCTCGATAAAAAAAAATCCGAAACAACATCGATTTTAAAAGCATTTTGAGTTTTATAGGACTTACAGAGACTCAATCAAAAAATAATTTGGACAGTTCGATAGCTATTAAAATTTAACAGGGAAATCATTGGATAGATGTTTAGTTATAATATTTGTATCTAAGTAAAACGGGTTTTTCTCCTATTTCGCCCTATCATGGACGCGGCGAGCGTCGTAACCGCCACCGTACAAGGCGCGCTGATATGAAATATGAATTTTATTGTAATGATATTTAGGTCGATATTCGCACTGACAGAAATCGACCTGCTAATTTACGAAGAACGGGCCCTTAAACGCGGATGAAGTCGCGGGCAACAGCTAGTTATTATTATAAACCGTGGCACAGAATATATAATAGTACTCCGTACAGAAGTTTATCTTAGAAAATGTATCCAACGAAATGTCTTCTTTAAATCTATAAACATATGGTACCATTTAGAATGACTCAGAGTTCAGCGCCTGTTCGTTTATTTACCTACAAAAATTTATTAAAAGCCAATTTCATTCTTATGCCTACGGATAACGATCCATATTACACTGAACCTATACATTGAGCGGCCCGCTCGAATGTACTATTGTGCCGCTAGGGCAGCTAGGGCTGAATGTACCAAAATAAATAAAAGCGGCCAAGTGCGAGTTGGACTCGCCCATGGAGGGTTCCGCAGCAGCAATAAGGTTTATTTTTATGAAATTAAAATATTTTTGATTTATTTTTATATTTCAGTCGATTTAATGAAATTTAGATTAAGGTTTACTATTTATGACGTATAAAAAACGGACGGACGGACGGACGGACGGACGGACGGACGGACGGACGGACGGACGGACGGACGGACGGACGGACGGACGGACGGACAGACGGACAGACAGACAGACAGACAGACAGACAGACAGACAGACAGACAGACAGACAGACATGACGAATCTATAAGGGTTCCTTTTTTGCCATTTTGGCTACGGAACCCTAAAAATACCTGCGCGCGGTGCGCTATTAATATTATCATGGTATTATAAACCATAAACTACTTTTTGTGATGATTAATGGAAATTTCTTTAGATAATTATTATATTCAGTTTAATGAGAGTAATTAAGTTAAAAAAAATGTATGAAAAAATTTTTTTGTATATTTATTTTCCTCAGTTCAGTGTACTTAGATATTAAGGTACCTAATCAGACCCCATTTTTTCATATTTTGCGGTTATTGTGATGGTTAAAACGTATTTTATGTGAAAATGTTGTATGCGGCTATAGAATTTTTATGGTACAGTCGTGGAGATGACTATATTATCTGTCATTTGAAACCAAAATATCCTCGCAGTTTGACTCCTAATTCTTTAATAGGAAAATCGCTGATATTTGTAATAGCGTCCTTAAAGGCCGTCACAGACCTAGCTATAATATATATTAATATATTTATAGCTAGGCATATTAATATATATTTTCTATACAATTTTCGCGTGACCACACACTCAACTATAATATATATTTCTGGTCTCAGTGTGTTTAGTACGGTATATTAATATATATTATAGCTAGGTCTGTGACGGCCTTAAGTATATTATTTTAAGGAAGTGACTAAATAAGTATGTCACCGTGGCAACGTCCATCGCTTATACGGCAAAACAACGGGACAGCTAGTATACTTAATATTATATTATTATGATTTATGTTTAATGTATTACCTATATAATGTAATAAATTTTCAGCGTCCTTAGGTAACCAAAAAAAAAGATAAATTTGTATCGCAATCAGTTTTTAAACATTTGAATACAGCACCATACTTTTTAGGGTGTTTCTTTTTATTTTCCATTTTAATAAAAACAGTTCAAAACTTAAAAAGTATGTCCGTCGCTGCTCGCTCGCGCGCGGCACAGCCCCACTGAATTATACCCTGCGCAAGGGCAGCCGCGCGTAGGTATATTTTCGATACCTACGCGCGGAGTGAGACAGGCCTGACCGTGGTCACAATACAAAATGCACAAAATGTAATTCCATGCAAATGACGAATTATTATTACTTTTTGGGGTTCATTTAAATTTGTGAAAAAAACTCTCAGCGCTTTTATCGTTCCGTACAATGTACTCTAGTTACAATAGACCGAGTAGGGTGACCATTAGGAGCCATATCGTGGGAGTATTACCGAAATCTCTAATCACGTTACCTATATAAACTGCGATATATAAAATACTAGAAGACGCCCACAACTCCGTTGCCCCAAAATTGGTTTATCGCAAGGAACCGCACATATTTCGGGGATAAAAGTACCCTATGTCCTTTCCTAGGAGTTAGGACTCAAAAGCAAAATCGGTATTGTCTCAATAAAATCCATCCTCTTGCGTCCATCAGAGTGCCTCGTAAAAATATATAGGTATCTTGCCCACATTAAATATACCTAGGTAGTGCTTCGCCACTGGATAAGACTACCGCATCGCGTCTATAGGTAGGTACTATAGCTATGTAGAAGAGCACGGTACTGTAGATTGTAGAATTTGTAGAACATAATAATGATATATTTATTGTTAAACTCAAGTACCTACGTCCATCAAAAATCATCTGATAGTTTCTTAGAAAACTCGAGATTTTTGTGCCAGTAATGTTTAAAAAAAATGCATTATTGTCATTTACTACATACGTCTACATTATTAATTTTGTTTAATATCCTGAATAACGCCAAACGCGTGGCCACCTGACCGGCGCACGCGCCGCCCCGCTTATGCATTTTATGCAAAAACGCAAATTTCGTCGAAATTTGAAACGGACCATTGTTACCCAAGACTGGATGAATAAAAATAATCGTATAAATTTAGTTTTAGGGGAAAAACGCATTCGCACCCGACTTACATTATACCGTGTAGAATTAACGATAGTTTTTATGCACGCGACAGTTTCGAATTAATAAGATTTTTGCATGGTCAAAAGTATCGATTTTGCATCCGGAGGGAGGATAATGTTCCATATTATATTTGAGGGCTTAGGTACAATCTGTAGTTGCCTTTCAAATTCGTAAAAATGCATGCGTACTGCGTAGTAGACAGAAATATATAAATAATTTTAGATGCCTTTAAAATAGTAGCTGTTTTAGAATTTCAACCTGGTATTTATGGGACTTTATAACTGAGTTGAGTTGAGTGCCACTGTTCTACACAGTAAACAGGCCACGAACACGTTTTGGTCTTGGTGTCGCGGGCTGCAACCAAAATTTTTTAGTTAAAATAATAACGCCCTTCTTCCGTTTAAGTGGCAACATTTTCATTACTTTCACGACGACTTTGGATTTGCCAGTGGACGTTAATTTTAAAATGGTTTCATTTGACCAATGATAAAGTCCCGGCGGGCCGTAGGTTTAGCATAGCTGGTCTAGAAAGTATAAAAAAAACTAGGCCTTTATTTACGTCCGTTGTGGATGATTTATACAGTATTTTCAGCGCGAAGTAACCACTCCTCAAATACTGTAGTGCCTGGGACAAGATTTTTAAATGTCCGTATGGTTGCCCAAGCGCATACGGCATTCTCGCAACATAGTCGGCCTAGTCCAGAGGAAAGAACTAGTCAATACGTCTGGGACCAACCATGTGCGCGTTTCCTCACGATGTTTTCCTTCACCGTATGAGCGTCCGTGGCCTAATGGGTAGACCTTTGGTTCGCACTCGCAGAGGGTGCAGGTTCGATCCCGGGTGGAGGCGTGTACCAATGAGACATTTTCTGATCTCAAGTACATAATACGGACGCTCGTACGGTGAAGGAAAACATCGTGAGGAAACCCGCACACGGTTGGTCCCAGACGTATTGACTAGTTCTTTCCTCTGGACTAGGCCGACTGTGTTGCGAGAATGCCGTATGCGCATGGGCAACCATACGGTCATTTAAAAATCCTGTCCCAGGCACTACAGTATTTGAAGAGTGGTTACTTCGCTCTGAAAATACCGTATAAATCATCCACAATGGATGCAAAGGCCTAGGTGAGCGTCCGTATTATGTACTTCAGATCAGAAAATGTCTCATTGGTACACGCCTCCACCCGGGATCGAAACTGCACCCTCTACGAGTGCTAACCAAACTAGGTCTACCCATTAGGCCACGGACGCTCAAGTATAAGTAGACGCTAGAAAGTATAAGTAGTAGAAAATAATTCAGATTGAGATTAAGGTGCTTATAGCATTTACTTCTTTACGCAGTCTAGTCAAGGACATTGAAATTGGGACACAATAAAAGGCGAATTATGATTCTCATAAGTTCTGTATTTCTTTTGTACTTTGACACTATTCACGATGTTCTCTCAAGGATGTGAATTTCGCTTCGCATTCACAAAAAGCAACTTAAAACAAAGCAGCAATATGGTAAAGTTAAATAAACAAGTTAAAAAAATTCATTGAAAATTCAAGAACCGATTACACTCCACTTTTGCAGACCAAAAATAAGCCAAAATATTATGTTCTGCTGTCTGCATATCAGATTCATATAATCGATCTTTATAATAAATATTTTCATAACTTACAATTCGTAGCTGCCTCTAGATAGGCAGTAGTAGAATAAACTCAATAGTACGGAAAATAATCCATTCGATAGTTTAAAAGTATGGGCCTGTTTCACCACTTCCTGATAAAGTGCCGAATAGGCTATTCACAACTTTTTGACAGATTCTCCATACTTAATCTGTCAAGTTAATTGGTGGAGAGCCTATTCGGCACTTAGCAGGAAGTGGTGAAACAGGCCCTTCACAAGATATAAAATGACTTACGTAGAAATAAATACTCATAGTTCCTTATTGCGAAGCTTCGTACTCATTCAAAAATAATAATTCGAGCGAAAACACACACAATTCATATCCCTCACATTAATAATAACAAAAATATATTATTAAATAATACACATTATTGCTAATTCACTACAAACTTCGTATAACAATAATTATTATCTAAAACACTTTGTTCAAATCAAATACAAAGGTATTCAACAATTTGAGGACAGAATCAATTTCATTGGATTCTATATCTTTTTGGTGCGTCTCCACAACCATTATCAAAATAGCCACATTAAGATTTGCTATAAATTATATATTTGTTATATTATAGAACTATTTATTTGTACAAACCGGAAAAAACTGCAGAATAGAATAACAAACTATATAGTGACACTAGCGCCACCTATTTTGTGCTTTGCCACTTTATTATAATATCTTTTAAATCTTCTCTATTGGTCTAATACATATAATATTCATGTTGAAGAATCGTAAAATTGAAGACTTAAGATCATCGACTTGAAGTATAACAACATAAAATAACACCAGTGCCTGTGTTAACCAGTGTATGTTCGAACAAGGATATTTACATTATAAATATCATAATTTTACTAAGGCACGATCAATTTTATAGTAGATATTTCAGTACTTATTATTAGCATGGGTTTATAACTTTATAACCTAATGTTATATACGTCCCATCGCATTGCGTTTAATAAAATAAAAAGCTAATAGTCATTTCGTACCCACAGCTTTTAAATATAAAATTGCTTTAAAATCCTTTTTTTTAATATAGTCATACCATGGACCAATGTATGATTGGTCCATGGTCATACGGAAATATCAATATATTATCTGATCTAATAGTAAGTACTATAATATACAAAAATATAATATACCAATAAATGTCATCTAAAAATATATAATATTGTATCACAATAATTATGCGTAAAGATACCTATTATTTGTATAATTTGAAGCTTATTTTAAGAGTCATTGAAAAATAAAGCACGCATGTTGTAACTAATAGGCTACTTGACCTAATTTTTTTCTTCATGCTAATTCATTCATTTTCACAAAATAAACTAATATTTTAATATTTTACACAGTATCAAACCCATAAAAATGTTGATTGAAAAATATGCTTTTTAAATGGCGCCGAAAACACAGTCCGCCATAGTGACGTCATATTTTTTTAACCGACTTCAAAAAAAGGAGGTTATCAATTTGACGCGTATGTATGTAATATTTCCAGAACTGCCCAGTTTTTGTATATTATGTTAATCTATAACAGCTTCTGAACAAATGTGCCAAATTTCAAAAGTGTATGTATGTATGTTTTTATGTTTGTTGTATGTATGTTTTTATGTTTGTTCGCGCATATCTCTGAAACTACAAGTCAGATTTAAGTGATTCTTTTTTTATTGTACTAGGTATTGTTCAACTTAGGGAATAGTGCAAGCTTCATCAAAATCGGTTCAGTAGTTTTGGAGATAGGGAGTTTTAATTCTCAATTACGTACAATTTTGAAGTCGGTTTTATCTTTTTAAAATACAGTTATATGAATGAACTGTTAAGTTTACAATGCAATATAATTATGTATTTTAGAGTCTCTATTATTGAAGATTTTTTTATGTGCTAAATGTACGAGTCCTAAAGTGCCCAAAAATTATAAAAGAATTAAATAAGAAATTAGATGTTGAAAACTTTTGGAGAAAAGTTTTGGCCATTTCATTTCCCGTCTACAATAAATGGAGATAATATATAAAACTGATGTTTTATTTGAATTATTCAAGAAAATATATTTTACAAATCTTTCTAGGCTTATTCTTATTATTTATGTACAAATAAACTTACTTAAAACGAGCGCGATAAATAAAAGATATTAAATTACGAATAAGATGACGTCACATCCAAATCGGAAGTACCGCAAAAGCGTCAATCATAAGCTTTTATTTGATGATAAGGGTGAAATATGGTTTCCTAGGCCAAGTTCTACTAGAAATATGCATTTGTTCAATGAAATTTAATATAGGTCAAGTAGCCTATTTAAAAAACATAAATTGATTTACAAAACTTCAGGTTTGTTTTAAATATTTCATTGATCTTATTATGACGGATAAAATAGCTCTTGATATCTATAAATAAAAAAAATAGAATTTTATTATTGTAATATAAATTATAATAGATAGTAAACGGAAATTTTTAGGGTTCCGTACCCAAAGGGTGAAAACGGGACCCTATTCATGAGACTTCGTTGTCTGTCCGTCTGTCCATCTGTCCGTCTGTCTGTCTCCAGGCTGTATCTCAAGAACCGCTATAGCTAGAGTTCTGAAATTTTCACAGATTGTGTATATCTGTTGTCGCTATTACAACAAATACTAAAAACAAAATAAAGTTAATATTTAAAGGGGGCTCCCATACAACAAACGTGATTTTTTTGGCCTTTTTTGCTCGATATCAATAATGACAACAGGGAGGCACTTGATGTTTTCACAAAGGCCTTAATTATATGTCTACTTCAATATTTAAGAATACAAAAAACATAAATTTTGGCCTATTTTTGCCCTATAGGTAACAGTACGGAACCCTTCGTGCGCAAGTCCCACTCGCACTTGGCCGATTTTATTTTAAATTAGCACCTGTTGATGTTAGCGACAGTCTTATTTTACACGGTGACCATGGTTGGAATTAATTATATTAACATATTTTGTATGTACCATCGAAGAAATTAATTCATAGGCACATTAGACAATTGACGGAACTACGTCTTTTGGTCGAATTATGTCAATTCAATGTTAATCGTGACACAGTGCGACCAAATTACATAGGTCCCCCATCTGCCTATGAATCAACTTCTCTGATAGTACATATAATATATTATATATCTTTCGCTGTTACACTAATGGAAACAATGAAAGATAGCTTGATCAACAAAATGATAATTACTGCAAATGTTTTCAGGCTAGACGGCAACACCAGCATAGACAGTAAACAAAAATTTTGTTTTAGGTTTGACAACGTTTCTGTCAATATTCTGATAATATGACGTGTAAAACATGTCGGATTTTGGTCGGATTGTTTACTGTACACGCTAGAAGCACCCTCTGTTCCGACATTTGCATAATATTCCCTATTGATATAATTCTGATAACAAAACACATGGACACCGGTACAGATAAGTTTTTAATGTACTTTTGTGGCCACGTTTTGGCCATATTCGGACATATTACTTATAACCTGTCCACACAAGCCAACTACACTATAACAACCATTGCGTTTTGTTGTGTATGTACAAATGTGTGCGTAAATATTTACAAAAATATCAACATTATAATAAATTGGTAACTTCATGTATTAAAAACAACTTACTTTACAAAATATACGCTTTTGGATGGCAAAAACACCACAATGTTACTTAGCGTAATCATAGACTAAGGAAAATATACTACATAATATAAAATATACAAATTTTCTGTATGGCGAAATACACTTAGATTTTTATAATATTATAACATTCTATAAAAGATATACAATTTTCTGATAATATATTTTATTAATGCGTCATTATATGACTCAGGAATATTTATATAAAAGGCACTTTTTATCACATTGTACTTAGATAGTAAGAATGTTTTAGTTCAACATTATTAGTTTGTATTGCAAATATTTCAACACCATATCAAATTATAATAATATTGCCATATCCGTTCGAAAGACAACAATATAAAAATCGGTAATATACTTATTAAGGTATTCTGACCGCAAGTCTTTTTTGTAATTAATAATAACTTTCATAGTTTTTTTTACATTTAACATAGTGTGAAGATTATTAATACACTGGTAAGACTTTTAGGTGTGATATGTATTGCTGTAATATATTTATCTTACGTATCTTACATATTTCGTCCAGTTAAATAGAGGTTTGACTAAAAATTGAACAAACCAAGCACCGACAAGCACCTTTAGTTTGTCACATCTCAAAATTTGGTGGCAGCGGTGGGATGGACTATCGGATTAAACATGAAAATATTATAATATTTATGTTTACGGATTATAAAGTTGTGTTTATGAATTATTGGTAAATTGTTATCAAATTCGTGTCAAAATCGTTTGGGGTCCTTTGAAAGGCTTTAATGTTTCGCAGAGTCATATTGAACAGGTAGACTATTGCTTTTCAAAGCTGACCTTTGAGACATTTTTACGATTTGACTCCAAGACACAGCAAGTTTCAAAGTCTCTGTAGCAACAAGGTTTGTATTCCCAATTGTGGGTTTAGTCTCATTAGGAGGTTCTTAAGTCCATCAGCACATCAGGCGCCAAGGTCCATGTCGAAGCAGTGGTGACGGTGGTGGGAGTGGGGGGCGTGAGGGGCGTGGTGCGCGCCCAACACCAGCCCGTCTCCCAGCCCGCCTAAGCCCAGGCCTAGACTGCCGTCGGATAGGGCGGAACCTGAAAAAGTGGCGTTATTTAGTGACAACTTCAACGACCATTGACACGATTTAATCCGACCAAACACGTAGGTACGCCATTTGTATGTACGCCTATTATTCACTGATAATACATTACGCAATATTCTTAGGCTATACTTACGAGATTATTACTTCTAGATATTATGAATGGCGTAAGTCTTCTTCAAATCCACTTTTCTGCCTTTATTGTCTACTAAAAAGTAGTAGAATTATCAACACTTACTGGGTGGTTGCGAGGACAGGTCTATGTGCAGCATGGCGCACCGCCCCACGCCCAGACCCAGCGACGTCGGCGACGAACACAACATCGGATCTCCTGGTAATAAAATATAATAAAAAATTCAAGTTTATAACCAACAAAAAAAAACAGTAAGAATAAAAAAAATCAACCTTTTTACTAATATACAATCGGATTGACAGATAGACAGTATTATTATTTGTTATCTAAATATTTTTATGGAAAATGGTATAGTCGCCTATTTTATATCATGGTCACCATACATTCATTTTTCACAAAGAGTAAAAAAATTCAATGGAAATCTGTCATTTCGTAAGAAGAAGAAAAACTATCAAATTTTTTTTCGCATTTCTATTGTGGCCAGGCCCAAACTTTTATGGAGCTGCGATCTCCTTTTTAAGTTATCATAGCTTATAGGTCAGAGAATGGACTGTACCCTGTGTGACGGGGTTGTGCGAGTCGTCGTCCATGAGGTCCTCTATCTGCGCCAGGTTGAGTACCGCGTCGCTCTCGTCGCCGCCCAGCAGACCGGGACTCGGGGACGGTAGCCGCATCTGTTATATTATGTTCACATTATGTTCTATATTATGTTCATATTATACATATGTTCTGAGATATTTTAAAAGGACTATATTTTGAGCTCTAATGAGTAATGACAAACATGTGCTTTTAAAAAAGAAACAATAGTTATCTTTAGTTGCTCACCAAGTCTTTATCTTATAAGCTCTAAGGTAAGTTAAGGTAGGTAACTGCTTAATCTTGTCGTTAGTTTAATCAACAGCGCAATGGTTTACAATTTTCGTTTATTGGAATTTCGGAAAATAACCGCGCCTTAAATGATTACTTAACTTTAATTAAAATAATATTTTTAACCAAAACTACAAACCCTTTTGTCAAAGATTTCATTAAAATTAAATAAAGAAATCATTAAAAGATTGGAGACGTAATTGTTAAGACGTTTATTTATTACTAGGCATCAATACGAAGGAGATATAAATGCAAAGGTGATACTAAACAAGAGATACATTACTAGTTCTCAATTCTTCCGATACTTTAGTCCACTGACCTTAATATCCTTGTGGTTAAACAGGTGCTCCGTGGGCTCGAGACACAGGTCGGGCTCCAGGCAGTCCAGGGACAGACCCTCGTCGCGGCTCAGAGGGGAACATCCGCCGAGTTTCAGACCGTCTGAGAATAAGTTGATGATGTATTTTAGTGTGAGCACATGATTTTGGAATCAGCAGATACCTAATTTGATTTTGAAAATTTACTAACAAAAATCAGCAGATACCTAGATTGCTGGGTATAAAAAACAATAGTATCATGTATACGATCGATTGCAATCGTATTGTTTTGGCTGTTACGTGATACGAAATTGCGATTTTGGAGCAATTATCGCGCAATAATTGCTATCGCATTGCTCTCGCAAGATACGTGATACGGCTGCCGGTAGACCGTAGCGTCACAGTGTAAATAACTACAGTGGTCCAACGAACACGTCTAGACAGAGCAATCGTGCGGGGCGTGCGGGGTGAGAGAGGCGCGGTAGCGATACCAGACTGCCATACACTCGTCCGGTACACGACAGCCGGGGTTGACGCTTTTTAATTTGATTGTTTTAAATGGGTTGCGACCGACAGTGTTTCGTTTGAGTTGTATGTACTATCAGAGAAGTTGATTCCTAGGCAGATGGGGGACCTACGTAGTTTGGTCGCGTTACGTCAAACCCAGCCTGTCATGATCACAATTAACATTGAATTGACTCGATCCGCCCAAATGACGTTGGTATGTCAACTGCCTAGGAATCAATTTCCTCGATGGTACATACTTATTTAAAATAGTTCGTACTACATATTGTGCTGTAAGAGACTGCATGTCGTGGTCGTGTTATATGTAGATTAACAAAAAATTGAGAAATTTCAAAAATCGGTCAAGCGTGAGTCGAATAATATCAAGCATAAACATCAAGATATATATCCGATATAATATTATATCAATTGATATACATATTATAATATATCATGCGATACATAGCTTTTGTATACACATTTGTATTTTTTATAATAAAACTCTTTATTAATACTTCTATATATGTTTTTTAGTTTTATTCCTAGTACTCTACATACACATACTACGAATAGGTACACAAAATGTAAAACAGATTTTAATAAAACACATTATTGTGACAACCCTGAAGCAATGACACAAAAGCGGCATTTCGCGCGACTTCAAAGGCGTTGGACCACTGTATCTATTTTTACACTGTGGTATAAAGGCTTGCATAAAGGTCAGTACCTAGTGCGTCTAGCGCGGAGAGTGACTCGTGCGGCGTGTCCCGCAGCAGGTCGGGCGGCGGCTCGCTCAAGTCCATCATGCTCGGCTCAGACTTCGGCAGTACCACCTCCTGGAAATTATATTGAACAATGTCATTAATAAAATATGTTTAAAACATAACTTAACGTGATTATTGTTATACAAGGTGTAACATACAGTGATAATACTTGGTAGCTCAAGCCGGGGGTGGCGGGTTCGAATCCCGCCGACGGAACAAAAAGTTTTCAATGTTCCCGGGTCTGGATGTGTATTAAATATGTGTATGATATTATAATAAAAATCTTAAATATAAGTATAGTATAAAAGTACTAAATATATTTTCGTTGTCTGGTATTTGTAACACAAGTCCTTCAGGTACTTAGCACGGGGCCAGACTGCCGTGGTGTGAAGCGTCCATAGATATTATTATTATTATTTAGGACGTGTCTATTGTGTCCCTTGTATAGATATTAGCTGTGTAAGTAGCAGCGCTAAAAGAGCTAATTTTTTTGTGGAGCAAGCGCCCCAGCTTCATGAGTTTCAGCGCTGTAACTTTCAGAGTTAACTCTATACAGGGCACTTATACACGTCCTAAAGTATTATCACATAGTTTTGTTACACTCGACTACGTCATTATTATTTTACTTATTTTTGGTATAACGTCCGTTTGTCGTTCGATTTCCAAAACTTATTATTTTATTTTAAAATTTTTGCACGTTGTTGTACCATTGAGGAAATTAATTTCTAGGCAGTTGACAGACCAACGTCATATTATGATCTATCGGCTGGGTTTGACGTAACGCGACCAAACTATGAGTCTATGAAGGTCTCCCATCTGCCTAGGAATCAACTACTCTTTACGTGCAAAGGCGGGCAAACCTTAGGGTGTTGCAGAGATAGTGAGGTGGAAAATCATATTTTTGTTCTTTATTACTCACCGGTAGCGGTGTGTGTGCGGGCGCGGGGTGTGCGGGGGGCGCGGCGGGCGTGGCGGCCGTCGCCGGTTCCTCTGGGTCAGGCTCGTCGCGCGGGGAGGCGCTGCCCTCGCCAGATACTGGCAGACCGTGCAGTCGCGCTAGACGCTCGAGCTCCTGAAATTGATTTAACACACGTCAATATGACTGAATACCAGCTGTGTGCCGAGTGTGAGTTTTTTGTTCTACATTCGATCGTGAACGCGTTTGGCGTTTACTAAGATTTTGTATGGGATTATCTCGCTGGGCTGGGTTCACTCCCGTGAGCATCGCTAGGTGGCGCTGTACAAATTCCATACTCACATACATATTCGTCTCACGATCGAATGTGAAACAAAAACTCACACTCGGCACACTGAAACTCATGTGTTTGTCACCGTGAGCACGTTTTTTTTTAATCTTTTTATTTTACAGAGGCTTTTAACACTCAGTGTTAATGTCAGCCTCATAGGTGAGCACGTTTACGAGGATTTGTATGACATTAAATTAGTACCGTTAGTCACTATGGGCCTGTTTCACCACTTTCTGATAAGTACCAAATAGGCTATTCACCACTTGACAGAAGAAGTATGGAAAATCTGTCAAAAAAGCTGTGAATAGCCTATTCGGCACTTTATGAGAAAATGGTGAAGCAGGTCCTAAGAGTGCTATTTTAACCTATCAACTACCGAACGGCCCATGTGGGCCGCGATAACAATAGAATAACAATAGATTTCCAAGAATCCGCGATCGACGGATCAAACCAATACAAATATGCTTACAAATTTCCGAAAACTGACACTCAGCCCTTCGAGGTTTTGTTCTGTCGCGGTCGACGCAAATAAAGTACAAGGTCACAGTTAATATATTATTATGTGCCTATGTCCCACTCTAAAGCATATAATATAGCTTATAGTTTCCGCTCCCGCTTGTCGTCGGCGACCAACAAATATGTATTATAGGTAAAATTTTATAATATTATTGGAACGAAGTTTTTATGGCGCGTTCGGCCTTGCGAAAGGAGGCTAGATTGAGCGACACTTGACCTCGACACTTTTTTATTAGTACCATAGTACCATACCATAGTAGGGGCAGACGGCGTTGTTAGTATTCCTGGGCGTCAATAGATGGCATTTTTTGGAACGATTATTTTTTATAATTTTAAAACTTCGTCCGGGTGTCCCTTGACACCTCTCAAGGTTTTTATTGTACTATTTTACTCCGGATCGACGAAGAGCCACCAGGCCTTATTAAATATTAAGCTGAATTTTAAATACCTGTATCCGTAGCATGAGCTTCCTATTATGAATCTCAATCTGCTTCCTTCTCTGCTCGCTCTGTTTGAGTCTGTTCACTTCGTCCCTTAAACACTTGATGTAGTCCACGCTGCTCTTGAGTATCGTGCCCTTGTTGGGTCGCACGTCCCTTATAACTTCGTAGAAGGGATCGTTGGTTTTAGGGAGTAGGGTACCCAGCTCCTTTATCCTGTCGTTGATGTTGAAGCGACGACGGCGTTCAACTGAAAGTAGAAAAATATTGTATCAAGATTCAAGAGCGTGTTAAGAAAAATATTTTAGAGGCGTATGAATATTTTTTACTTCGTTCAAAAATTACTTTTTGATTTGGTAAGGTTCTAGTTTAGGCTCCAGAGCCTGTAGTAAAAGTAGTTTGTGCTGCTTTGGAATACTGTATCTACGCATGCAATGCCGCGAAATATGGTACTCTTCTAACCAACGATGCTTCTAACATGTAACAGATTCGTATAAGAAGGGCTTTGGTAACTTTATATCGAGTGACAGATAAAAACATACAACTAAGCTTTATATTGTCTTCTACATCCACACTCACTGTAAAGGTGAAACCACACCATGCGAAACGACATTACGCGACATTTCACATTTCATAGAAAACGTCAGTTCCATAGAAGGTGAAGTCTCGTGTCGCATCAGTGTGCTATCTCCATCCCACTCACTCATGTTATGGTTGTCCTTCTTCTGCCTGTCCTTGGCGAGCGCGTGCATGTCCGCGTCGGACAGGTTGGCGTCGCCGGCGACGGAGCTCGCGGCGGACGGCGGCTCGGACGACGACAGTGGCTGCCCGCTGTCCAGCGACAGGATGTCTTCCAGAAACTCGTCCGCCTGGAGATGTTGGAATTATCCGTTTATGATTGTAAGGCTGCGTTGAGCGAGGTTACGGCGAGCTCACGTCAATGAAGCAATTCTATTGGTTCTCAAAAACACATTTCTCGCAAAACATTTTAGGTGGAAACGCAGCCTTATAGTTTAATAATGTTAAGATTTGGCGGCAAAAATAAAAGGGGAATGTGCAGTGTTTAAGCGGAGTGCTCGCACGGACATTCTATCAGATCATTGATTGAATATTGTACATGAGCACTGATTGCTTCCTTCATTCATGCAATTTTGCCAAGCGATCTGAAAGTTGAGCGACCTAAACGTTTTTTAAGCGGATATAATCATATTTATTACTACCATTTGCAAAACTACTCATAATATGGATAGGATTACCGTTGTAATTAAAAACAGGTTGATTTAAGTTAGGCACTCCGCACTGCATCCAGAGGCATTTCAGATTTTAGGCTAATGTTTTTTTGGTTAGTTTGGCAGCACTGACCGCTCCGCCCAACCAACCTCCAACCATCACAAGTCACAACATTTACCTCAGAGTTAGCCCCCGCGGAGCATATCCCGGGGCTGAGTAGACTGGAGGTGGATGCGCGGTCGGGGGACGACGCGCGAGCACCCAGCTCCGGCGCGCTCGCCACCGCCGCGCCGCGAACATTGTTGCCAACCTGAAAATAATATTGCCAACGTTAAAAAATAGAAGGTGTTGCCAACCTTATCGTGATGTTGCCAACGTTGAAAAAAAAAGTTGCTAGCCTATAAATATGTCATTGGTATTTGAGTTTAACTTGCAGAATATATTGTAACCTATGAAATAAGGTTACTAAACATTTAAAATGTGTAAGTAGTTAGTTAAGAGGGGAGGCCTTTGCCCAGCAGTGGGACACTGTAGGCTGCTTATAATAATAATAATAATAATAATAATAAGTAGTTAGATACGATTTATAATACACTGTTTATCCTTAATTGGTGGTTGGCGAGTGGCGACCAAGTAAGGTTTTTTCAGAATAATAATTTAAATTGCCAAACTTATAAAAAGTCAAAACATATATTTAACGAAAAGAACATTTCATTCCACAGAATTATACATAAATATGTTTTAGATTAAAACCTAATTGTGCATTAAAATGACAATCGAAAAGAACCGTTCCCAGGAAACATAATAATAACATTCTAATCATCACATATTTTTATCATCGTAACAAAATATGCTTGTGTATATTTCAAGCAGTATAATATTTATTATCTTTGCAAGGTTGAGGTAAGAAATACATATAATTATTTTTTAAAATAATCAGCCAAGTGCGAGTCGGACTCGCGCACAAAGGGTCCCGTACCATTATAGAGCAAAATTAGGCCGAAAATTGTGTTTTTTGTATGGGAGCCCCCCTTAATTTTTTATTTTGTTTTAAAATTATTATTAAATAAATATTAAAGTACACATATAACTAAGGATTTTGAGAAAAAATCAAGTACTACCTGTTGCCATTATTGAAATAGAGCAAAAAAGGCCAAAAAAAATCACGTTTGGTGTATGGGAACCCCCCTTAAATATTTTGAGAAAAAATCAAGTACTACCTGTTGCCATTACTGAAATAGAGCAAAAAAGGCCAAAAAAATCACGTTTGGTGTATGGGAACCCCCCTTAAATATTAATTTTATTTTGTTTTTAGTATTTGTTGTTATAGCGGCACCAGAAATACATAATCTGTGAAAATAAGAAAATTAGTCTAGCTATAGCGGTTCTTGAGATACAGCCTGGAGACAGACAGATGGACAGACGGACAGACATCGAAGTCTCAGTAATAGGGTCCCGTTTTTACCCTTTGGGTACGGAACCCTAATAAAACAGGTGTCTAATATTAAAATATTATGTTAATTAACTATGACATAATGCATAAAATACTACATCACAATAATTTATTACGTATACGGGAAAAACCATTCAAAACCTTTACAGAATAAAGAGACGTTACACTGTTTTGACTGATGAAGAAGCAATATAAGCACAAGAAATAATCTTGGACCCTGATTGGAGACATTAAATACCCTGAGATAACAGTTATAGAAGCAGACACAGAGACCAAGTTAATACAGAACAAGACGATCTAAAGTTCAGATCGATCGATCGATTCTAAACTTTTCCAAAAATTCTACACTCTACTCTACCTTAAGCAACTTTAAGCTTGCTACTAAGACACAAAACCACGTTTCAGAAATTAAAAAGGACATTACAAGCAAAAGTATTGTCTATGAAAAAAAAAACATAAATATAGGTAAGTAGATGACACTATTTGACAATAGAAATATAGGGGCACGGACAACATTGCACGATGTAAAGAAAGAGAGAGAAGAAAAAAGACTGGCAACGCACTTGTGTCTCCTCTGGTGCCCCCGGTGTCCACTGGCGGAGGTAATCGCTTAGCTGCGGCCCGTCTGCTCGTTTGCCAGTCTTCTTTAATAAAAAAATAAATAAAAAAAACTTATACATTACATATTTTAATACATAACTTGGTGAGGGTTCTAACGAGATGAATTTTATCAATTGCAAAAATAAGGGGCCACCTTTTGGCTAAAAAGAGAGGGAAGTTTTTCTTGAAAGCTTCTACTTTAGGTAGATTTTAATATCATCTACGTGTTATCAGACGGGCCTACATTCTATGGGGTAAAAATGTTTCTAAACTACCATGAATTTAAAGACTCTACCACATGAAAAATACCAATAAAATAAATCACGGCCATATTTTGCCTAGAGTCTATAATAAAACGTAACGTATTTGTTGTCTCGTCTCCCATGTTTTTAAAGACTCTATCACATGCAAAATACAGATAAAAGCAATCACGTTTTGTGGGAACATAGTCTCTATATTGCGTGAACTAGAGTCTATAATAAAACGTCTATAATAATGTGTTACCTGGGGTTGCGGTGTGAAGGATTCACTGAGGTACTGGCGCACCTGGCTCTTCTGTTTCTGGATCACGTGATACCGGGTGGGGTTCTCCAGAACTGTGCGCACCTGCAACACAAAATCATTTTCAATATCAATACAATAATAAAATCGGACAAGTGCTAATAGAACTCGCGCACGAAGGGTTCCGTACCACATACAGCGCAAATAGACATAAAATTGTTTTTAAGGGGCCCCTGTTCATTATTTATTTTAATTATATTAATAAATATTAAATTATGAATAAAATTTATATGCTGTTCTGAGAAACAGCCTGGAGACAGACAGACATACGGACTGACACCGAAATCTTAGTAATAGGGCCTCGTTTTTACTCTTTTGGGTACGGAGGTCTAAAAATCAGTATTATGGTGAATTAGACTATAGATTCAATATTGGCGGTTTACCTGTAAGACCTGTGGCGGCAGTTCGACGTGTGGCGTGATGCGCGGGACGTCCGTCGGCGCCGACTTCTTTGTCCGCTCCTCATTGTCCTTCGACACACCTCCTTGCTGGGCCTGCAACATCAAAGTTATAATGTTGAATTGTAATGAGCACTAAGGCATCCTGGGCTATGGACATTGGATAACCATGATCGCTTAACTTTCTTTACTCATCAGTCTTCTCTTTCTACACGTTTTTTTTAAATAATATTTGTTGATATCATGGACCAATATAAAGACGAGGCTGCATTATGGCTGTCTCATTTGGACCTGTGTTTGTAGATTTAGATCAATATTATACTTAGTATAACTTATAAGTTGAAGCGTAGTGTGTAATTAATAAAAACCGGCCAAGTGCGTGTAGGGCCACGCGCAATATAGGGTTCCGTAGTACCGTTAGTTTTTGAAAATTTTTGTATTGTCAATGAATGTACATTTATAACATGTTTTACAATACTAACAACATCATCTCAGTTACTTTCAAAGGAATTTGAATGAAAAGTTCCTTTATACTTCGCCGAATACATTTTTTTAGTTTATCCACTATTACTCAATAACTTATGAAGTCTTCTTAGCCGTGATAGTTTCCCTTTTAAATTCAGCATATTTCCTACTCCCGTGAATTTTTTCACATTTCCAGAAGCAACCGTTTAGTTTCAAAGGGGGACACTGGACTCTAACGATTTTTTCCACTTTAAAACTTAATATTTCACAAATGGATCCCTAAATCGGAAAATTATCTATGAATACTCATAATATTTTTAAAAAACCTATCCAACGACACCCCACACGATGGGGTGGGCGCGAAAAAAAAAAATTCAACCCCGCTTGATGTGTAGGGGAGGTACCATAAAAAAATATTTTATAAATATTTTTTGTACCATTTTGTCGACATTATTAATATGTGTATTCATGCCAAATTACAGCTTTGTAGGTCTTATAGTCTCTGAGCAAAACCGCGGACGGACAGACAGACAGACAGACAGACAGACGGACAGACGGACGGACAGACCGAAACTGTAAGGGTTCCTTATTGACTACGGAACCCTAATTATGTATCTACAGTGAAGCAAGCAATGCTGGATGCAACTGACGAATTGCAAGGAATTTGTACGTGTACACTGTACAATGTGACCCAGGTGTTTAATGCCATAATTTAATCCCTTATATACTATAATTTTAAACTGTGAGGTAATAGTCTAATGACTAATCATTCTAGATACATAATATTTTATACTAATTAAGCCGAATTTTTAAATTGTACCAACTCTAGATTAAACTGCTATTTTTGACGTTTTATGGGTTAAGACATAAGTAATTATGTTTAAGAGTGGGTTGCCCCAACTTACTTTAACTATAACTTTATCCATAACAAAAAGTCCTCCTTGTCAAATCCCTAGTAAAAGTCCGTTATAGACCATAGAATTATAGACGCCATATTTGACAATAACCTTAACTTTAACTACGCCTCTGGTGCAACCTAAAGTTATAGTTAAAGTAGGTTGGTGCAACCCACTCTAAATTTTATAAATCATATAAAATATAAATACACAAATACGTAATATTAATAGCGTAACATTCGGACGCATAAACAGTAACCCTGCGGTCTTTCAGGCCCCAGGCCCATGAGTACACCAACAAACTATAAGGTAATTGACCTGTAAAGATTCTCTGCGCAGCTGCTCCTGTGCATGTTCTCTCATCAATTGCTGCTTCAGCTGAGTGCGAGAAGTCGGCGTTAGAGTCTTAAACGTAGGCGGGCTGAAACAATAGAGACATAATGTTAGTTATACTGAAATTACAATCATGCTATCATGTTTAATTAAACTATATAGTAAAAATAGAGATAACAGAGAAGTCGTGTTAGAACTTAGAGATGTAGAGATAACAGAAATGTCTACTATCTATCATCTTTCTCTACTGGACGACGCGACGTTTGGATGAATGGTACAACTTACACCTTCCGTCCTTCGATCATAAGATTTATCAAAGTAAGTTTAAACTAACGGTTGGTTGATTGATCCTGTCTTACAGGATTTGGATCGGTGAGAAGGAATGAAGGTTCAAATGCTCCCAAACATTACAACTTAAAGAGAATAGGATGCTATTTGGAAAATCTTCAACCAAAATCTAATCACCGATCTTTGCTGGTAAATACCTACAAAACATAATATTGCATTTGTAAACTCATATTTCCCAGCAATAAAATAGATTCCAAACGATTTATAATTGTTGTAATCACATATAGGGACAATGTACTTATATGAGTCGCTTAAAGTGAAAGAAGCAGACTGTATGGTTGATCTGGGTCAAGTTAAATCAAGTGCAACATGGAACGAGTTCTGCTGACTGACACAATAGAACATGTCCACACAGGTGGGCCTCATACGCTCAGATATTATATCATAGTATATTATGCACCACAAGTATACTGCGTGACTAGTGAGACATGTTCGTTACTCGAGGACGTGATATTTGGCTATTATATTAGTTGGAAAAAAAATTATAAAAAAATAATATCAATTGATCACTGAGTAAATGTAGCTTCATCATTTTATTCATCATGTAGCTTCAATCGGTTTGACCCGCGTGTCGCAAGTAATACAATATTTAGGACGCGCGTCTCGCCAAAATCGCCGCACGCAGCCGGAATCCTCAAGTGATGCGTGAAATCTGCCTGTCCTTACGATAAAACAGGCCGACCGTTTGGGCCGAAAAAGCTTTGCAAAAAAAAGTTTTGTTATAATGATAATTGTTAATTGATAACATAATTTATTATAATGCTAAAAAGCAAGCCCGTATTTAAACACAACCAAATTTGATACTTATCAATAATTGTTATCATACTACGCATCATGAAAATTGAAAACGATCTGTTTACAAGAACATTTCCAAACACGATTCCAAATTTTCGTTGAGATCGGGTAACTTTATAATTATACGTAAATTTATACAACCTTCTCTTTTTTTTATCTAACTTCAATTTTTCCTTTTTAATAACTTTAAAAAATAACTTGTTTCTCCACACTAACGCTTTCTGTAAGGAAAAGTTTGCGATTTGGCATCAACCACCAGGTGCGTGCGCGCATGCAAATAGACATTTTGATGTCACTTAACCGACTATGCGAGAGGAATAGTAATGAGTTTTCGCCTAAATTTATCCTCATCGTTACGAGCGGTCATTATTTACACAGAGTAATGAATGGACTGTAACGCGTCCTTGTCGAACTCTTTAAAAAACAGTAGCTTTAATAAGTCCTACAGTGTGAGTGTAAAGGAAATAGAACTTATGTTAGTCAAGATATATCGTATAGTAGTGACCATATCTATTGAGAATAGGAAATGCTTTGGATATTCAATAATAAAAACATAATTTACAATGCAGTGACGAAAGCTGTACGAATCGGCTTCTGCTTGTTGTAGTTTTATCTACAATTTGTTTGAGCCAAAAGACTTAGGAGAGACTAGCTTTTCCAACCAATACAGCCAACACTTGGATAATGGATATCACGTCCGCGCGAACGAGCCTGTGATCTCGCGGTGTAGCGGTCAAAACGCTTGTTCACGCGGTCCAAATCAAGCCTTTCATAAACATAGCGCCATCAGCCAGTACACAGTGTAGTAATTAGTTTTGACACATATACCACAAAATATGTGTGTCACGAGCCCATCGTGACGTGCGGCATTCCCATTAGCCGGGCACAGCTAAATAATACTTTATTAGTACGTGGCATTGGTGACATGATCAGTAGCACCAACCACCATAACGGCTGTAACCCGAATTTGACCCAAATTTGACCAGTGCAGATGTGTGTCGATTCGGGTATAACAATTATAGCTTCGAAGTTCGAACCCTTTACAGTATGCTACTGCAAATCTTTATTTATATTATAAAGCTTAAGAGATTGTTAGTTACTTTGTTTGAACGCGTATCTCAGGAACTATAACTGGTTCAGTTTAAACATTATTTTCGTGTTGGATAGTTCATTTATCGAGGAAGGCTCACAGGAATCACATCATGACAGTCAAAAATTGTATGGCTCTGGTGTGACTTGTGACAGGTCTGAAAGGTGTGGGCGATTGCTGGTAGGATTGCGGTAGGTTATATGATATCGTACCCGCAACTCTGCCTTAGTGGAGCACGATGGGTTTTAGTGAGTAGACACTATGCCAGGCGAGTAAGACATATCCCGACCGATATCCCCAATCCGCCGGGGATTCGTAAAGCATTTCCCCATGTAAAAAAGGCTCTGGTGTGACTTGAACATTAGTGGAGGATTCGGGGCATCGCTTTATCCTGAGATGTCTTTGCTCTATCCAAAGTAATTTTTATATCTTTGGTTTTTATTGCAAAGTGTACTGAAATTTGCTAACATTATGTTGTGACGTATAAAGCTCATATTATGCAATATTTGCATATTTCTATAGCTGGTCCTTGGTAGAGCTGCGTTAACGTGTTGGTCACGAGAGGTGCTCTGATGAAAATCTCAAACACTGCTAGTTTCACGTCATATAAGCAAAAAATGTTTTATAATATCGGTGTTATTTGATCTCAATATTGGCTGAGATAATCTGTCTTGAAATCCATTCTAATATTATTATAAATGCGATAGTGTGTGTCTGTCTGCCTGCAGGCTTAGCATGGTAACCATAGAAACGGTTTCTTTCAACGGAAGAATAGACAAAGTGACAGACAGTGGAAATCCGCCATTTTGTCGATAAAATCTGTATTGTTAGTACTTATGTCGATTCTTTCCCATGTCAACTGTTGTTATGCTAGCTCTGCTGGTACCTCTTGAGTCTTGACGCTTCAACCGCTAAACTCATTTAGCTGAAATTTTGAATGGACATTGGACATACTTCGAAGTTTGAGTCCCGGGGAGTAACATAGGATACCTACTTTTTGTGCCGAAAAAATGTACGGTTCCTGCGCGATAAATAAATTTCTTCGTAACGAAGTTGAGGTCGTCTTCTTGCATTATTATTTAAACTAGTAGCTCTACTTTCTTCCGGATCAAATAACATCACGTGACGTTTAAATTCCAGAGTTTGATATACAATAGGCAATATGAAAATTAATAGTTCAAAGATTTTTCACAGGATTTGTGAGTTGAAATCCGTCATTGCCTAACGTGGTAAAACTGTCGTAATTAGCGGAGTCACTCGTGTGCTCAGTGCTGGTGAGCGTGGGAAATGAGAAGTAGCGAAGGTATGTGAATCACATCTGCTAAATACATCATATAAATCTGTAGTCTAGTAAGTAGAATTATAAAATACTAGCTAATTATGCTCCACAAAAAATTTCACCTTATATTGTTTTATTTCCTTCGAGAAAAATTAAAGACTCAAAATTGAAATAACCTACATAAAATCGACATAATATCACAAGCCAGTAATCGGACGAGACAGTATTTTTTCCTTGGCGATAAGATAACATAGGCGCTATATCGGCAATAAACGAATGTATACTGACGGACGGTAGGATCGACATTCCGGTGCTTGCGCCAAGATTGTGGGCTGTAAATATTTTGATTTGATTTTGACATATAGATTAAATATATTTCAAAAATAGGATTAGTATAATTTAGAGAGCAAGATAGAAATATTATGATTATAGTAGAAATAACCATTTTCAAAACTACCATTCAGAGGTGTAAGTATCAAAAACATCGTCGTTTGAGTTTTGACGCATTTAGGGTCTACGAACATTGACCATCAAAAGACAGTACCTACAGCTGAAACAATATTATAGTCTACCAAATCACTTTTCAGCTTCATTGGACGTGACTTATATTATAAGTTATAACTGAACTATCTTCTGCTAGATACCGATCTTCGTGTGTCTAAACAACACAATTCTAACCTAATTATTGTCATAGCACATTCATTACCCAGCAGTTCCCACCACGGGGACTTTGCTTTAAAGTTCTATGAGAATCATCCTAATGTCGTTAACGATGCGGTTGTATCACAGGTAAAACAATAATGAACGGCGTAACTCTCACGCGATTCGCCGTGCCCTTGGCCATCGGAAGAGCGTCGTTTGACGCGTGGCTGGAAGGCCGGTGCAAATGAACGACCTGCATTGTCCACACTACGCGCTCGCGTCACGGATCTAATGATTGTTGTGTACTAGTTTTAGGTAGGTACTAGGTATATAAATAGAGCTATCGGTTTAGATTCCATCACAGCCGAAGCCGATTAGTCTTACTGTCAGAAACTCCAAAAACTCCGAAAACTGCTCCGAGTGGACTACAAGTTCAAATTTTTAATTCAGATGTGAATTTTCAGGGACAATTTTACACTGATTACCTGCCTGTTAGGGCGCTTTTCCTGTGATATGGTCCGATTGCGGGTGACAACTCTTCAAGTCTTTTATTCGGTTATCACCATAACCATTAAACACGACGAAATTTAAATCTTTTTAAACTGATAGTGAAAATTGCATTGCTTATGAAATTGTTGAGTAAATGAAGAATTATCTCATTATTCATACAAACTTGGTATCTTGTGTCTTTCTTTATCTATGAAAATGTAAACTGTGTGACTTACATACTTATCCAAACTTAAAATTTGCATCGCGATGCATGATAATGGTATATAGGTACATAGTAATTTGTTAGGTATTTAGGAGCTAAGAGTAGCTCAGCCTCAGAGTATCCTATTGCCCACTAAAATATTAGAATGAAACAAACGCTTTAGTGAAATCACTCGGTTTGATGTTTTCGTTTTCTTTCAGTACTTCCAGCAAAACTTCAGATGCTTTCAGATTCATTTCATTTGTACTGAAAGATGCAAATAGGACCGGTCTGATTGGACAGCCTTAGGTTACCTAAGGCTGTCCAATCTACTAGAGGCGTACCTAAGTTAGGTACGCCTCTAGTAGGATTTTATATCTTATTTAATGCCCGACAAAGACGCATGAAAGCGTACTCGAATACAAAATGAAGGACTAAGATTAACAAAATGGATCTGAAATTCGCTTTAGGTATATTTTACTAATTTATAATTTACAAAACATACGACTTGTAGAATTATCAAATGCTCAATTTCATAACCTTTCCGTTTCATGTAGTTCAGTAGTGTTTCATAGCTTATAGCTGCAATGTTCTACCGTCTTGACCGAGTTAGCTGCCAATTGCCATAGAACAAAAACAGAAGGTCGACCAACAATACGTGCTTGTGTCGAGCAAGTAGGTCTTCACTGAATAACTTAATATATTAAAATGTATTGAAGTGAACAACTATTGTCAGTAGACATTATCTTCATGTATTAAATATCAAACCTCGATATCTAGGATAACTACAGCTTCTATCCAGTTCGGATTTTATGAAATAGCAAAAAAGTAGGTATTCTTATAAGGTACGTTTTTGGCTGTTTTTGGTCAATCAGAGCGCTATATAAAAACGAGACTGCATCGAAAATCAAAGCTTTATAAAAGCTGTATAAGAATATCAGAATCGATGGTTCTGATAACCCTAAAGCAATATCCCTAAAAACTTTGTGACAAACAGTAACAAGTGCGTAGAACCAATTTTGTCACTTCAAGGTCCAAGATTAAAGGCATCTTTGAGAGTCCTTATCTCAAAAATGTACAGTTTAATTAGGCTCGCGTGTAGCTCCTTGTCACACGAAATAATTAACAATACAATTGGTACGAATTGTCCATGAGAAATATTTGACCCAGTGAGTCAGTGGTATGCCAAATGTTTTGATGCCATTAAATAATCAACTGCGTTCCAAGAAATCGTCTTGGATAGACGAAGCGATTACAGTCGCGGTCAACGATATTTTGCAACCGATTGTTTCAGAAAAACTTCAACAAAGTAGTAGGTAAAGGTAAGGTACAAGGTTCGTTTGAAAATTGGAAACTACGACCTGTATATCGAAGACAAGCGAACAAGAACTAAGGAAAGTGTCAAGTGAACATAATATAAAAATAAAAAAGCGGCCAAGTGCGAGTTGGACTCGCCCATGAAGGGTTCCGCAGCAGCAATAAGGTTTATTTTTATGAAATTAAAAGGTTTTTGATTTATTTTTATATTTCAGTCGATTTAATGAAATTTAGATTAAGGTTTACCATTTATGACGTATAAAAAAAACTACTGGCTAGATCTCGTTCGAACCAATTTTGGTTAGTAGTTTTTATAGTAATCTACGTCATATATTTTTTTAGAATTATCATACTTTAGAAATTAGAGGGGGGGGGGACACACATTTTACCACTTTGGAAGAGTCTCTCTCGCAAACTATTCAGGTTAGAAAAAAATGATATGAGAAACCTCAATATGATTTTTGGAGACCTATCCATAGATACCCCACACGCATAGGTTAGATAAAAAAATTTTTTTTTGTTTCAGTTGTACCTATGGGGACCCCTAAAATTTTTAATAATTTTTCCATTTTTGCATCAAAATCTTAATGCGGTTCACAGACTACATCTAGTTACCAAGTTTCAATAGTATAGCTCTAATAGTTTCGGAGAAAAGTGGCTGTGACATACGGACGGACAGACAGACAAACAGACAGACAGACAGACATGACGAATCTATAAGGGTTCCTTTTTTTCCATTTTGGCTACGGAACCCTAAAAAAGGGAAGGATGTAGCCTTAGCTTTGGAGGCATCATCTACTAACCAATCCGGCTAGACCGAACTTCGCTACGCAACAGCTCAACGCTGTTGCGTAGCGAAGTTGGTTTGCAAATGTGGGAAACAAAAAAACCAAATCATCGCGTAAACACCGAAATCATTGAAACATCAAATAGTTACATAATTCGTGACATTGGCTGCTGATTGTCGCCGCATCATCAGCGTAATGACAGGAAGCCTACGTTTCCGCGTGAACACAACAGTCACCGTCGCCGATACCATCATTACTGACCGGCATCATTACGATGATGATTATGAATAATCTCTGATTAAACGATACGATCGGACGCGGAGGAGTCCCAGCGGTTCCCATGATCATTTGCGATTCTTTTGACCTTCTTATTATTGAGTATGAGCAATGAAACGGCTGAAACGCATGTATAGTTATGCGGCTTCTAATACAAGTGATCATGAACGAGTTGAGTGCAGCAAGCACGGTGACTATGATCGTGACTCAACGTGAAGAGATACTCAACTAGGCATGCAGCCTACTAGTGGAGGAAGGAGGGATTGATTGGTATGCATCGAAAACTAACTTCTTTAAGATTCTGAATACTGCGTGAGTAGCGCAGGCGCAGTCATACCACGCAAGAAATAACTTCGGCTAATATGTCTAGTAAAACGGGGAATTCACGTAAAGAACTACCCTGAAAGTAACATAACTTCAGACAAAACACCAACTCTAAGGCTGCCTTTCCACCAGACCTGAGCGGAGCTGTGTTGCGAGGAATGTGTTTTTGAAAACCAATAGAATCGCTTCATTGACATGACTTTGCCATGACATCGCTCAGCGCGGCGATGCTATTGGTTCTCAAAAACACATTCCTCGCAACACAGCTTCACTCAGCTTTGGTGGAAACGCAGCCTAAGAGGGGAGCTCGACAAAACTGAGTCAGCTCAGCGTAATCGTAGTAAGCAATTAGTCGTGAATGGGAGTGAGGATGAATGAAAAAGCCAAGTGCTGATTGTATGCAAATACAACGACGTGACAAGGCGGTAATAACCCTCGTCCGCCGATGGGAGATAACGTTGCACCATGACTTGGTTTTAACTGCCCCGTGCATCGGGAAGGAAGCAGTGAGCGTCCATCATCATCACTTATGATTCTTATATCTGTAATGCCACGTTTGGGTGATGGTATTTCAGGTGTTTCCTTAATCCTCTTAGCCTTAGTTGACTATAACTTTTTAGTCGTAGACTGGCCACCTAGTACAATATAATTAAATAGAACATGGTCGAGTCTTCGTGGCCCTGTTGCAGTAGGCTCTCCAGACTAAGTTCGTTACTGAGCTGTGTCGAAAAAACAAAAAAGTTTTATATCATGATTGGATAAGACAATGCAGGCTGATCATCAAAGTGTCTATGAAGGAAAACTATGCTTGTTTTAACCAAAGAAATTGTACGGAAACATAAACCATATCCATATTATTATAGAAAATTTACTGCTGAAATTGAAACTACTTATTATTATTGCCAATTAATACCCAATAAGGACGATGATGCAAATTACTATAGAAATGGGGTGAATTAACTATACTGAATACATATTACCAATTTATACAATTTCAGCGAAAATTATTTTGACGTGAGATAAGACTGAACAATGCATTATTAACAAGTTTATTGAACTTTTAATTGTATTTTCAGACATACAATTGAAAAGAAATTAGGTAACGAAAACGTACGACTAAAAATTAAATTAAATTATTTGAATATATTATTTTGAAAATTTTATGGGAGAGCATAATATTATGGTAGTTATTTTATATTTAAAATAAACCTTTTGCTCAACGAATTACTACCTTTAAAACTTATTGAATATAATATATAGTATTTTAATAATAATGAAAAAAAAATTAAAAAAATGTTGTTAGTTTTCTTCAAGCTGATATTAGACGGTTCATTTAAAATCATTTAATAATTTGGACAATCACCCAGATTTTTTAATAATTGCTGCATTTATAATCGATTCAGCATTAATGTTTCATCTTATATGATCAGACGCGTAATACCCTATAAAAGATATAAATTAAAGATTCTGCTATTTTAATATTGAATTTTACGCAAAGTAGCAGAGGGCGCAACTAGCACATGCAGTAAATAAACTGACATGTTGCACACATCACATCAGAATATTCACAGTCTAAACGTTTTCAAACGTCGAACAAAACTGATTACTGTCTGTGCTGGTATTTTATTTCACACGAACTGTATCTAAATTTTATCGAAAGTATTTTAAATTAAAATAGCAGCATTTAAGGGCTCCCACACAAAACTGCAAATTCGCATCGCATCGCATCGATATGTCATTTTTATTACGAATTTTGTCGCAGATATTTGCGATGCGAATTCGCAGTTATGTGTGGGAGCCCTAACACAAGACAAAATACTCACTCTTTCTTATTGTTGACTACAATGACTAGCTTCACTTTCCGAGGGCCCTTGGTCATTTTGCAGATGTCCTTGCAGTCCTCCGTAGGGCCCTTGGTCACGATTTTGAACAGGGGAATGTTTCTTTTTATATTACACTAGAGCCCGATGGCTTTGTTCATAGTCACCTCACGCACATCTTCCCTCAACTCAGTCCAGTTCGTCCGAGGCACATTTTATTCAATAAATACTCGTAATACATCACTGAATAATACTGATAGGTTCACTTTCACTGTTTTATCACTAGCCGGTGTCCTATAATGGGTACTCAGTCAAATTGTCTTCGATATTTTCGACAGCGGAGTTAGATACTCGGCTTCGTAAACGCTGACGCTTAGAGACGCTTTTTCACTTAGAGACGCGCCAAGTCCAACTGCGCTGTCGAAATTATTACGTCTAAGTGTGCTGATAGTTTATCGAAGATTTAGCGGATAAGGCCAAACATAATAAAGGATTACGCGATTTAATCAATGCATTCGTAATTCCAGATATACACCGTTCACGTGTGCGACGTAGGGCGCGAAAAGTTTCGTGATTCTTTAAAATTATGTAACGTTACGTAAGACGAGCGAGCCTAGCGACAGTTTTTATCGAAATGGCACGACACAGCGCATCGGAATCATGTCGAGATTTACAGATGATGTATTATGATGAATGACAGCCTCGCGAGATAACTCGTATCAAATATTTAAGCAACGTCAAGGCGGTTGGAATTTTTGTTGTAAAACATAATACTTATTAAGTAGAGTAATTATTTCGTCACTGAGCAAACCTTTCGTCTGGTGTTTGTGTAAAATATTAAGTTGGCTGATGGGACGTGGTTATCTGTCGACGTGGCACGTTGCCTGTCGTACTGAAATGTTTCAGCACAGACTTCACATGTTTATTTTGCACCGAGCTAAGAACGAAGCTGCTCACACGAAACAAAATTTTCGAACCTACTGTTTAAGTAAGTGTCTAAACACACTAGGCCGAAGTTACGCGGCGTAAATTCAGAATGATTACGTCCGCAATCAGCAATGTCAAACGCATACAATATACGGACGGAACGCGACGGAATCGTGTGTCATCTCACTCATCGGTAATTTAAAATACATTGCGGGCGTAATCATGCGGAAAATCAGCCGCGTAACTTCGGCGAGTCTTATAAGAACGCAGAACTCTCTGATTTTCTTTTGTCGGTTCTAGCTACTTTAAACCTGAACCATGTCGATACTCGATTGATATGATAAAAAGGCTAATCAAAATGATAATTATATTGAATCACGCCGCATCGTAAACACGGTCTAGGTTCTGAGAACCGCGTTTACTAGAACCCTCGTGTACGAGACACCTCATTAAAATGCAGTGTCAGAACTAAATTACAGAATATAACTCAATCCATTTTAACCTGAATACTTATAAACAATATATATATAGAAATTCGACCAAATGATTTTTTTGCTCGGTTATGTTATACGACACAACGTTATAACGTGTAGAGATGTAGGAAAATGTCATTTTACGCGGTACGTCGAAATGAGGCATAAAATGTACACAAAAGCAATAAATTGATAAATATTAAATAGTGCAAGTTGCAACACCGCTTCACATTTTTGTATTGCCATTGCGACTGAAAAGATACTGTCGCTCTATGAACTTTCGGAACAAGTCATAAAAGAGGAAGTGAGATGGCATTCTTTCTCTTTCGATACTTATCATCCTCGGTGATGCAATAGTGGAGTAAATAGTTGAATTTCGTTACAGATAACGTGTAATGAGGAAACTACGAGATCTCCTTAATGCCGGTAATCTCTACTTAAATAACTTTACGACTTTTATCTGTGCAACATTTTTTCATTTACAACTAAAATTATTAAAGACGTATGTAGATTAGAGCTTACAAGAAGAGAACATTTAAAACTATTCCTTGGAATATAATTCAACATTAACACAGCTCTAGCTCCAATTTAGATTCTACCAAACAACTGACCTTTAAATTTTCAGTTTTCAGTTTTCACCAATCATCAACGACTAACGTTGGTTTGACATTTTGTGAGAATATCATGTCATAGTTTTAATAAACCAAAAATACATCGAAATCTTATCGAATATTTACATTATTAAAATAGAGGGAACAATTTGAAAATAAAGAGCAAATAAGAAAACGAGTGATTCTGAAGCAGGTTCGTTTCTGACGAGCATCATTAAGTCGCTTCCATGCAAATTAACAACTTAAGGCTTCGGCCAAACCTGCGCGTCAGTAACGCGGGCGGCGGGACGCAGGACGAGAGCGTCTGCAATACGAAACTGGTGTGCACACCTGCGCGACTACGGTGCGAAATCGTAGATTATTTCCACTTCCACTTGCCGAAGGGAGCGGGACGTTCGCTCCCGCTTCGCAGTCACGTAGGTTTAGACTTTAACCGTAGCTTAATAGGTCGAAAAGAAAGCAATAGATAGCTTTTACGACAAAACCAGAATTTCTAACATATGTGTCAGAAATTCTGGTTTGGTCGTGGCTATCGATACTGTACTTATCTATAAGGCCACGTTGGGGTATTGAGGTATGTCCATTGACATATTAAGTATCGAATCAATCAAAGCGATACCATCTAGGCTGAGATAAATTGTGACGACGTATAGATTGTATTGGGCATGTCGATTTTACCGTCGCCACGCCACCGTTACAGATAGGAGAAAGAAAGAAAGAAAGAAAAATAATCGGCCAAGTGCGAGTCGGACTCGCGCACCAAGGGTTCCGTACCGGTATAGAGCGAAAGTAGACAAAAAATTGTTTTTGTATGGGAGCCCCCCTTAAATATTTACTTTATTTTAATTTTATTATTAATTATTAAAGTACAAATACAATTAAGGATTTTGTATATATACAGTAATTAACCAAGTCTTGTTGATTACAGAACCCTAAAACGGAACCCTAACCAGCTGATTTTTTGTATATTGGTAGGTTAATAGTTATATTATTTAAGAGTAACCTTGTCCTACAAATAAAACAATCCATATTTTAGGACCATCAAGTCAAAGTATGAAATCCTTTCTATCTCTGATAGCTACCACTTTCAAGATTTTTCGAAAATAAAAATGTTGTTCGTCTTATCAAAATGTAGCTACTCACAAAAAATTAGCTTGTTAGTAATCACAAAAAAAAAATTGTTCTAGGGCACCCTGACTATGGTAGTTAGCAATCAAAAATTGTTTTTGAAAGACCCTAACAGCAAAGCAATGCTTAAAAACATTAACTTAGATGGGTGAATCAACTATTCCTTGCACGCGATCAAGTTTTTTTTCAAAAAATTGAAGCATGCTTTTTTACTAATCACTATATGGAATCACCTTAATTATACATTTAATTTTATATCAGTAGTTTCAGCACCGATTTTCGTTGACTTTTTGAGCGTTTTTTGTGAAAAATACGTAAAGTTAAATTAGTTGGATTTAACTTAAATATAATAAAATATATTGATAGATCAAAATACTTTAAGCATAGACAAAGTCATAATGAATCAGAAAAGGTCTTCCAAAAAGGTATGAAAAGTGAGATTAATATATTTTTCATGCTTCTCTTTATTTAGTTTCAACTTTTCCTTGTACCGTTTTTGCTTCTCTGTAGCACTTAAACACAAAAAAATGCAATTTTTTGTTATTTTATTTTAGGATAGCTAACAATTCTAAAATAAAAATTTTATTTATTTTATTTATTTAAAATAACAAAAAAAATGTTTTTTTTCTCTTTATATTTTTTGTGGTTGTGTAATGTTCAAAACTTGGAAAAAAAAATTATTTATTTATTTTTATTTATTTTATTTATTTATTTATAGGTATGGTAGCTGAAAACGGACGTAAATAACATTAGTAAACCAAACGGTTGGCAAATTTAGTTTTTTTTAAATAAATTATCTAAGTAGTAAATTGTCTCCTGGGTAACGACAGTGGAACCGTTACCCAGGAGACATTTACACAAATTTTATTTTTTGTAGATGAATATAAGAAATCTAAAAATTTCAACAATACTCAGGAAAACTAAGACATAATATCCATATATAAGCACAAAAATTTATTGAAATTATTAATATACTTACCTTAATTTCGATGCTACCCCGCAGCTCGACAATAAAACACGCTGCCTCACTCAGAGTCTTAGATGAAATTGCCGATCAATTAGCGAAAATAAAGTGACGTGACGAGTATCAGGTGAAACCCAAAAAGGCTTCCTGCTGGTCGAGGTGTTTAAAGGCTGTGTCTGTCGCACTTACCCCACCTTATGTGTCGTAAGACAGCGGACCAGCGTATTTTAGTTTTGGTGGGGACAAATTTGTTAAAGCCAAATTATCAAATAAAAAAGAACTTAGTAGCCTATAATTGAAGATTTATGAAGCGTTACACATTCAAATACGTAATCGGATTGTTAAAACAGCCTTCGCTTTGGAACTTTTGTCATAATATTAAATTCAATACATCGTTTTGTCAAAAGGACAACAGAAATTTGTATGAAACTGAATTTTCGTCGGCGGGGACATGTAAGTTATTTATTTTTCAACAGAAAATGTCTAGCAATCCCTACGTTAATATGATGGCAGTAGTTTTGATATACATATAAAAGCAGTTAATTATTATTATTGCCAATAGTTTTGTGACCAGAGTATTCCAATTGTGAGGGTCAGGTTTTGGCAAGGAAAAGTTGATCCACCCAGATAAGTAATCTCTATCTCTAAGGTGGCTATTTTGTAGCCTTAAATTTTTATTACTTTTGAACAATTTTTCATAGAAAGAGAAACGTGTATAATATCGCATGATCTAATCAAATGATGTCGTTTTATTTATTATCTAATCTAATGGATCTACTGCGACAAACCAGCTACTAGATAATTCACAATGCGGGTCATGCATCCAAACGTTACAATGAGATACATTTTATTTTAGCACAACTTAATAATTAAAAAGCGCTTGTTTTTAATTTAACTTATTGATATCACTCAAAACGAACGATATTTCGTCGTTCTACATGTCTCTCAAAAAATAAATTTATCTGCGTATAAAAATAGACTTTAATGTAGAAAGTTTCTAATAATATTTCTGGTTAACGAATTTTAGTGACATCTTGTAAACAAGCACTGTTATCATCAGAAGTGAGTACTATTTGAAATTTTCTGCACCAAAAATTGTTAAAAAGTCGCATGGGGTAAAAAACTAAGCTCAGAAATTGGAAGAAGGGAAAATATAATGCAACACACAATTTTTTTGTATAATAGACGTTACAATCATCGTATATATTATGATATTGCCACAGTTTCAACTTTCAAATAAACATAAAATAATCTAAAAGGATCAAGAAAATAATAACTACCCACTAATAACATTTTTATTTCAATGGTAATTTTCTTAGTAGGTACTAGCTGTCCCGGCAAACGTTGTTTTGCCATTTAAAGTATATTTTCTACATCATCAGTTGATACATGTTTTACCCCCTCTTTTGTCCCCTAAGAGAGTGTGGGGGGGGAAGGTCATACACCAGATGTTAAGTTGAAAAACACAGTTAATACCTAATATGAAGTAAGTCCACTAAAGAAAAAATTGTATACAAAATCTGACCCCTCTTTGGTCCCCAGAGAGGGTTGAGAGGGGAGGGGGGGGGGAGGATTTTTATACACCAGATGTTGAGTTGGAAGAAGACAAATAATATAATATATCTGTGAAAACCGTATGCAAATCTGTGAAAACCGTATGCAAATCGGATCAGTAGTCTTCGTGTTAAAGAAAAAAGCTTGATACAAAATCTGACCCCCTCTTTTGTCCCCTTAGAGGGGTGGGGGGAAAATTTTTTATACACCATATGTTAAGTTGGAAGAAGATAAATATATCTGCGAAAACCACATTCAAATCGGATAAGTATTTTTCGTGCGATGCTGGAACAAACATACAGACAGACAGAAAGAGTGACAGACAGACAGACAAAAACTAACCACATTTTTGGTTTCTATAGCGATGTAGTGACAAAGGTGTAATTTCGGGTGTCATTTCATATCTTCTAAGTACAGAATTTTCATTTCTACAACAGAATATTGTCTTCCCCGCACGCGCTTTGGTGACGCCCACTATCGTAATATTTTAATTTCGCCATAATTTCAAAACCAAACGTCCAATTTTAATCATTCAAAGACCAAATATTATCTACATAAACTGTACTTAGTGATAAAATAATTTATTTTGATAAGGATTAATAGCGTGAGTAAAATATATCCGTTTTAATGTAGTCCAAAAAAAATTCAGGATTTTTAAAAAAATAAATGGTTATTGTGCCTCACTCGACATAGATAGGTATAGTGTGTCGCGGACTTTTTTGTAGATATTTATAAGATCTACAATTACTTAGAACATTTTATGGTTCTATCTTTTATAGTTTAGGCAGCGTACGCAAAATAAGTAACTTTTCTAGCTGATTTTTTACACCTTGCGTCCGAAAAACTCAAATATCTTACGGAACCCTACTTTTTTCCAAAATAAAATGTAGCCTATGTTCAGCAGAAATAATGTAAGATTCCAATAGCAAAAGAATTTTTCAAATCGGTCCAGTAGTTTCGGAGCCTATTCGACTCAAACAAACAAACAAACAAACAAACAAACAAATCTTTCCTCTTTATAATAGTAGTGTAGACTAGGTACTGTAATAAATATAATTTATATTTATATTCGCGAACAAAAAAAAACTTTAATAGCAGCTGTTGATAGCGTAAAAACCCGCGTCTCAAAATACTTGAACATGTAAGTCTCAAGTATTTTAGGAAGAGATATGGAGATTAGAATGACGGATTGAGTCTCAGTTTTAGATAAATTATCAGATCTAATGCTACATAATATTTAGCTTTTAAGCTATGTTTTGACTAGGCAAAATGTATTCTGGTCTTTTTAGGGTTCCGTACCCAAAGGGTAGAAAGTAATACTAAGATTTCGTTGGCTGTCCACCTGTCTGTCTGTCTCTATGCTGTATCTCAAGAACTGCTTTAGGTAGACTTCTAAATGTTTTTCTTTCATTTAAATGGACGTGACTTAACAATAGAGGAGAGACACTGCTAAGTGCTAAGCCTATTAACTTAAAATTTGGAGCTAATGTTGTATTATTCATATTTTAAAACAAGGCAGTTATGTGATAAATAACAATATAATGCACAATATGTACCTAAACGATCCAAAACAGAATACAACCTGGCGCAAAATTTAACATTCTTAAAATAATATTACTAGCTATTTGACCGAGCTTTGCTCGGTATTCGATAAAACACGAATAAAATGACATTAAATTATTATAAAAATAATTCCTAGCTAGATCGATTTATCGCCCTCGAAACCCCCTAGGCCTATATTATACTAAATTTCATGAAAATCGTTGGAGCCGATTCCGAGATTCCATTTATATTATATATACAAGAATTGCTCGTTTAAAGATAATATATATCTTTAAACGAGAAATTCTTGTATATAGGCCAAAGAACTGACGTTTTGAGCATACTCTTTTAATTTTATACAATTTCTAATAAAATTACGTATCTGAAATTGAGTGACAAACTAAAGGAGATTACATACTTTTAAAATTAAGTATAATATAATATATTGTCTGGTGACAGCGAGTTACCCAATTTTTGTAGAATCACTTCAATCAGTATATAAGATAAGATTTAATGTGACTTTTTCCCTGATTTGGCTCCTAAGTAGTTTTTTGTAGCTAAGTGATATAGAAATATAACATGTAAAACAATGAAATCAGTGTAAAGAGACAGAAATGTGTATCGTGGTGTTGTGATAAAGCACTGCAAATAATTGATAAGATTGCATCAAAGACGTCGGACAAACTCACTTGACCTACTGAAAATGTGCACCATTTTTATGCTAATAACCAGAAATATTTGATCGAAGCTAATAACTAAGTAAGATAATATTAAGTTTAATACATTCTTTGTACCCCGATTCTGCTCTTTACTCAAAATTTAATGCAGCTCCGATAAGGTTTCGATGAAGCCTTGAATTATATTTTATCAAAGATCTGTAAATGTTCAACCAACCGTAAGGCAAGATTTATATTATGCGAACGACCGACCGCGCCGCTAATTTACAATTATTGCTTGTTATCTCGCGGTGTAGCGGACAAACAGCTTGTTCGCGCGGACGTATATGAATCCTGCCTTATCTGCCACTCACTAATATTGTGTAACAGGTATTTACGTGTAATAGGCCGCACATTGTCCGAATTCTGATCAGAAACAGTTGAATTCCGCCGGACCGCCACCCCGCATATTATCCGAAATATCCTTCCGGCGAGTTCTAGCTCACTCGGCTCAGTACAAAATGTAAGAGACAGCGCGGACGTTCAACTGTTTCTGATCAGAACTGTCGTACAATGTGCGGCCAGGCTTATTAGCATTAGCATATTTTTGTGATAATTATTATTATCACAAAAATATGACAGGTGGCGTCAATTTGGCGTCAGCGTCAATTTGCTGAAACGTCTGCACTACGTTATCTACGTGATAATACCTACGGCTCTTTCATAATACTAGAGATCGCCCAATGGTCGAAATTCGACCTTAGTTTCAACGACATTAGGACTACTATATAGATTTTGTAAAAAAAAATTTACTATCATATTTTTTTTCAAGTCTTGTCTCTGGGACTCAGCTGAACGCAGATTGGCCGTGTAAGCATTGTCTAATAGTATTCAAGATTCAATAAAAAAAAACTATAATCCGTTTTCAATCTGTCAACTTGCTGTCAACAGACTTCAACCATAAATAAAAGAGTATAATTCGTATGTATAGGGTTGTCACTCAAAAATCTGCCATCTTTCCTAGTGTGTGAGTTGTAAATTGTAATGTGTGTAATGTTTTATTTGTTAAAAAAATTTATGATACAAGCATAATTTCCAACACCGCACAGTGTATTTTTTGTCCGAAAAATTGGCCATGCCAATTTTTATGCCATTTAGGGTTGTCGATATTTCTATACCAAATTTTTCTACTCATTTGAACTTTGTTTTCTTTGAGCATATAAAAACCTACTTCAAATATTATTAAACTATGTGAACTATGCGGTGACAACCCTATCCAAAATAATATAAAATTGAATAACTCCGATGCCCCGCCTCATTTGGATCCCATTTTTTTTTGGGTTATAAGTATCAATAAAAAGAATACTTCAGTCTTAGTTTCAAATCCAAATATGAAAAGACATGACGTTAAAAAAATTTAAGCATAATTTTACAAAATCAGTCATAAATACGTTATCTTGAACAAATAAAGCCTGGATGTTTTTCGCTATCGTAGGGCTTTTAAGACACTATTTAGACCAATTAATAAAATCTTAAAAGAATATCAAACTTTTGAGCTATAACTGTTTCTATGTTTTTTTCTGGAAACCATAGAATTTTCTTTCAAGTACTAATTTGCATTCTTCTATTTGAAATGGGCAGTCGGGTGTTCTCGTCCTGCATTTATAATCACAAATCCTATAAAATTAAGTAATAAAAACGGCATGGCCAATTTTTTGGACAAAAAATACACTGTGCACCGTGGGAGAGCCATGCTTCGGCACGAATGGGCCGGCTCGACCGGAGAAATACCACGGGCTCACAGAAAACCGGCGTGAAACAGCGCTTGCGCTGTGTTTCGCCGAGTGAGTGAGTTGACCGGAGGCCCAATCCCCTACCCCTTTCCCTTCCCTACCCTCCCTTATTTCCTTCCCTACCCTCCCCTATTACCCTATTCCCTCGTAAAAGGCCGGCAACGCACCTGCAGCTCGTAAAGTTGTGTGCCTCGTCTCAAAGTTTAATAGCTAAGAAACGTTAAGGGTGGGATGCACCAGAGGCGTTGTTATAGTTATGGTTATCGTCAAATATGGCGTCCATTATTGACTTTAACTAGAGATTTGGCAGTTCATTTAACATTTTGTTATAGTTAAAGTAAGTTGGTGCAACCCACCCTAAATAATTCATTTTATCATATTCTATACGTTAAAACGGGCGCACTTACTACCTAATGGTAAGAGCTCCACCACCAGATTCATATCAACAAGTCGTGAGCAACGTAGCCAAGCTATTAGAACGAACGAAAAGCTTATAATTTCACGCCGGTTTTCTCTGAGGACGAGTACGTACACGATTATTATCAGTTTCAGTTCAGCGTGCTGTCAAATCAAAATGTACCTATCACTGTAAGATTTGACGAGTTATCAGCTTATCGGTACAGTAGAGTCACCTTGACGTACAGTTACTAATAACTGAAACTTTATCAAAATTTGACTTACAAAAATACGTATTTTTAAAATAAAAACATCTAAAATGGCTTTTTGGGATGGGTAAAATTAAAAATTATTAACACGGGAGGGAGAGTAGACAGACGGCGTCGCGTAGGAGAGGAAGTTATCCCCTATCTACCGCGTCGCGAAAAGGCGTAAATCTATTCTGGCCCTTTTCTTCTGCCAGCACACCGAATTATAACTTTTTTTTTTAAACAATTAAACTGACGGAAGATTTTACAAAGACAATTACAATTACATAGTAATTGTAAACACTGTTACGAAACAACTGAAAGTGAAATGCATAAAACTTTATAACGTGCTGTTGCTACGACGACCGTAGCGCCTCTACAATGTAGACCGTGCTCGGTGCTACATGTGGTGCTAGTTGCTACACGACAAGATCAGAATGAATTGAAACATATAACATATAACAGTTATATATATTATGGGGTCTCTTATTATACGCTTTTTATTAGCTTCACCTGTATATTTGTTTGTAACATGTTTGTAACCGACTTCTTTGGGCGCGATTTTGACCCACTTTAAACGGCCAGATTTCGTTCAAACTTTGTAGATTTATCGAGGACCGATGACAATATACTAATTTGATATAATTATTCCATTTTTCAAATTGTATTGTTTGTTTGTAACCCTTTATATAAAAAGCGTATTTTTAGTTTTTTTAACTATTACTTATGTAACTATGTTTCGATTCACTCTGATCTAAACTTAAATAATTTGTAGTATTCATATACTAATTTCTTTTTAATTTGATTTTATATATTTCTTTTTAAATTGTAAATACTTGTTTTGTTTTAATTATATAATATTAGACTATCAAATTGAAAAGTTTGTGTCGAGTTTAAATTTTTTGGTTTACCCTTGGATTAAAATTAAAACGGAGTATAAAGAAATGGCTGTAATAAAGTCAATATTTTCCTTTAATAATTTATCACTACATTATGGGCCATGGGCGTATATAAGGGGGGGGGGGGGTCCGGGGGGTCCGGACCCCCCCCATTACTATCCATCTTACTTGTCCAATCGACAAAAATACATTATGTACCGCTCCGAAATCTTTTATTTCGGAGCGGTACATAAAATTTAAATTGGCGAGGTACGTGTATTTTTTAGGGTTCCGTACCCAAAGGGTAAAACGGGACCCTATTACTAAGACTTCGTTGTCTGTCCGTCCGTCTGTGTGTCTCCAGGTTGTATCTTAAGAACCGCTATAGCTAGACTTCTGACAGATTGTGTATATTCCATCGATCGCGGATTCTTGGAAATCTATTTTTATTCTTTTGTTATCGCGGCCCACTTGGATCGTTCGGGAGTTGATAGGTACCAACAAACGTGATTTTTTGGCTTTTTTGCTTATTATCAATAATGGACACAGGCAGGCATTTGAAATTTGCCTCAATTATAATGTGTACTTTAAGAGCGTTTACGTCGAACGCATAATGTCGAGTTTCATGTAATTCAGTGCAACTTTATTCACACAGAAGCAAGTGCGTCTGTGTGCGTGAGTTGGTTCATTATAGTCAAATCAAAAGATTTTGATCCGTGCGGAATGCGGATGCAATGTCGATGCGAGTCGGCATACTATCACTACTAATCCTAAATCCACTAATGCATTATGTTGAATGTTTTATGTTACTTTATAAAACATAAAATGAGTGATATGAAATTTTGGGCAAAGTTGTAATTTTATGTAGGTACAATAAGGTGATTGTCATAGTGAGACACAATTATTATCAAATGTTTATCATTGTATTAAAATAAAAAAATCGGATTTATATTATTTATTATTCAAGTGTAACCCTATTAATATTATGTACGCAAAAGCTTGTATGCATGGACATAATATTTTGTTACACTTTCACGCAAAAACCACTGAATGGATTTTAATGGAACTTTACAACAATATAGCTTTAAATACATCAGAATAACACGCAACAATTTATAAACCACTGATCTCTACTATACAAGTACGCTGGATAGCTGATATCCTTTGAAATTACAGCTATTCCTTGTGCCTATTTGAAGCTGAATCAGCGCCCCCATTATTCGGGTAGAGAACTAAATCTGACGTAAAAATGACATTTGAAAGCCGCTATATTGGCGCTGATAGCAGTAATGAGAGTACTTGGAACTAATACTAGTGATGACAACTGTTGTTATTGGTTGTGGTTACGTCAAATTTAGTTCTCTACCCGGGCGCTGATTCCGCTTCAAATAGGCACAAAAAGCAGGTGTGTATCAGCTATCCAGCGTACTTGTATAATAGAGATCAGTGTTATAAACACATCGTGAAAATCCAAGATGGCCGCCGCCGCGCCGTAGCCGGCCGGTAGTTGTAAGAAAAATTGCAGATTACACATATTTCTTATTACTACCTCAATATGGATATCAAATGAAAGGACTTGATTGGTAGAGAGGTAAAAAGCGGCCAAGTGCGAGTTGGACTCGCCCATGAAGGGTTCCGCAGTAGCAATAAGGTTTATTTTTATGAAATTAATAGGTGTTTGATTTATTTTTATATTTCAGTCGATTTTATGAAATTTATTAGATTAAGGTTTACCATTTATGACGTATAAACAAAAGCTACTGGCTAGATCTCGTTCAAACCAATTTTCGTTGGTAGTTTTTATAGTAATCTACATCATATATATTTTTTAGAATTATCATGCCCCTACTTTAGAAATTAGAGGGGGGGAGGGGGACACACATTTTACCAATCTGGAAGTCTCTCTCGCAAACTATGCAGGTTAGAAAAAAATTATATGAGAAACCTCAATATTATTTTTGGAGACTTATCCATAGATACCCCATACGCATAGGTTAGATGAAAAAAAATTTTTTTGTTTCAGTTATACTTATAGGGACACCTAAAATTTTTAATAATTTTCCATTTTTGCATCAAAATCTTAATGCGGCTCACAGACTACATCTACTTACCAAGTTTCAATAGTATAGCTTTAATAGTTTCGGAGAAAAGTGGCTGTGACATACGGACGGACAGACGGACAGATAGACAGACAGACACATGACGAATCTATAATGGTTCCGTTTTTTGCCATTTTGGCTATGGAACCCTAAAAAAATGATAATATATTTTTTTATTTCGCAACATAACTGAACGAAATGCAGGCAGAAATGAGTGTAACTGAAATGGTATAGAATAATTATTTAAAAATCAAAAGCACAACAGCTTTTCAATAGGTAAACTTTTTTATTTATGTTATCAGCTACATATTCCTTTTTTTCTTTTCAATTTTCATCCACTATTACGGAAATCGGAGGTTTGCATGATTTTTACGGTCTAGGCATTCCACTATAAGCCCAATAAAGGATTCTGAAAAAAAAGGGAATTTATTTGATATATTTTATTATGATTAATGACGGCATAGCAAAGAAAAAACTGCCATTAAAATTTAAAATACGTTCAATTCAAGGTACCTTTTCTTAGTGTTGGTTTTCACATTCATCTAATATTCTTATTGTTTTTACCTTGGAAGTCGGTTAAAATTTTTTGTTAAAAAAATAATTTCACCCTTTTTAGTTTTTTAAATATTAAATAACATAAATGTCAGTTGCAGATACATATAATTTAGGCATGAGACTAGCACCTATTAACTGTACTTAATTTCGGAAGTCGGAAGTCAGTCAAAAAAAAAAATACTGCTATTCAAATACAATTCAAGGCACCTTTTCTTCGTGTTGGTTTTCACATTCATCTTTTTCCGTTGTTGTTTCTTCAGTTGATTTACTTTTATATTGCCTGAAATAAAAACACAAATAGAAAGCACACAAAACACGTTATTTGTAAGTAATTCAATGAAAAAATAAGTTGAAGTAAGGATAACAGTGATAATAGCAACCTTTTAGCCATTCTTGCCTTTTCCAAGCTTTCCAAATTTTCTACATTTTTACGCTTTCTTTTCTTTCTTAAATATATATTCGTTTTGTTTCCCATTAGTTCTGTAATGTGTTTTAATAGTAAAATTATTTTCCGACATAAAAATACATACATAAAATGTATTATATTACTTACTAACAAAATAAAATATTTACTTACCAAACAACCAAGATTTTTCAATCACGCTATAAATGTTCACTACTCTAGTATGCGCGACAAAGGTCAACAAAGTTCATTCGCAGCATGGAGCGATACGTCCACCCTCCAGCAAGCCTCGCGGCGGTCTGATTTCAATTGCTTTGCGCGCAGCGATTTATAGTAAGTTTTAAAATATTTGTAGAAAAAAAATAACAAAGTATTTGTTGATATTTAAAAAGTATACTTTTAATTAAAGTGTTCTTCTATCATATGAAGCTATTATTATATTGAAATAAGTAAGATAAATAGGTAAAAATAAGGTTTTAAATCCTTGATATTTCTCATTCTTTGAATTTAAATTACTTATAGTTAAATACCTAAATGAAATATTTTTTTCTGATAACTATTTGCTTAAGGATCTTGTCAATAGGTTATTAGTTTTTTCTAATTAGATCTGTCGCTGGTTTCGTAAATTTGAGGCTTCGAAACTGATACTATAACGGAATTTAAGAAAACCTCTGTTATGGTATCGAGATTTAATGTATAAATACTCTATAAATCGTATTTTTTTCTCTGATAACTATATAGACAGTGAAATTTCCTATAAAAATAAGTTACCAACATTTTTATAAAGATAAGTGGTTAATGATTTTTTCAAGTTTGAAAAGTACAGTTTTAAGCCAAATTGAGCGTGAAAGGTGTAAACGCTCTTAACAATTAATAATTTACTTACCTAACATTAAAATAAAATAAAAATTTTAGGGGGGCTCTCATACAAGAAACACAATTTTTGGCCTATTTTGGCTCTGAACGGTACGAAACCCTTCGTGCGCGAGTCCGACTCGCACATGGCCGATATTTTCTATTAACAGTAGGTACTAGCTATTGCCCGCGACTTTGTCCGCGTTAACATACTATAATAACAAAGATGGATAGTTTTCCCCTTTTTGTGGTTCCTTATACGAAGGGTGAAAACGGCACCCTATTTAAGCAAACGTCAAACGTCAATAAACTTTCATGTTTCTAACTTAAGAAATGACAAACTTTCAACTCTAATAATTTAACCCCATTGGGGGTAGAATTTCCAGAAACGCTTAAATACGTATCGATTCATTTTTAATCAGTAGCTCCCAAAAATAAAGTTTCATGTTTTTAACTCCTTAGAAAATAAAGAATATTGCTCGGCAGCATTCTTAGACATCCAGCAGGCTTTTGACAAAGTGTGGCACAAAGGCCTTCTATATAAAATAAAGAGGCTTCTCCCTCATAATTACTTTCTTCTCCTCAAGTCCTACTTAAAAGACAGAGTATTTCAAGTCAAAGAATCTGACTCAAGGTCTGGCTTTCATGAAATCAAAGCAGGTGTACCGCAGGGATCAGTCCTCGGCCCCTACCTCTACTCTATCTTCACCTCAGATATCCCGACACCAGGACATATTAAAGTGGCTACCTACGCAGACGACACTGCTATCTTGGCCAACCACACGGACCAAAACATGGCTTCATCTATGCTTCAGGCGGCACTAGATGAAATAACTAAATGGTTAAGCAAATGGCGGATAAAAGCAAGTGCAACCAAGTCTACACACGTGACCTTCACCTTAAGAAAGGATAATTGCCCCCCCGTGACCTTAGCCGGCGAACCACTCCCACAGGCTGACTCTGTCAAATACTTAGGTATTCATCTAGATCGTCGCTTGACATGGAAACAACATATAAAATCTAAAAGAGATGAATTAAACATCAAATATAAAGATCTCAAGTGGCTTCTTGGACAGAAATCAAAACTAAACATAAACAACAAATTATTGGTATACAAATCTATCCTCAAACCTGTTTGGACTTATGGAATTCAACTCTGGGGTAGTGCTTCCGATTCCAACATACAAATATTACAAAGATATCAAAACATTATTCTGAGAACGATATCCAACTCACACTGGTTTATACGTAACAGCGAAATCCACGAAGTTTTAAAAATTCCAACCATCAAAGAGGAAATATCTCAGTCTTGTACCAAATACAAGCTTCGCTTGGATACCCATCCCAACGATCTTGCTCAGAATCTTCTGAATAAAAGATGTCACAAACGACTGAAACGTCATAACATTCTAGACCTTGATAAGAGATTCAGAGAATAAAGGAAATTAAAATAATGTAGAGTTCCTGTCACTGGATAGGAATCTCTGAACCGCCAACATCTGTTCACCACATCTGCTTATAATCCGTGGATTGATCGCAGATAATACTCGGAAGAAAAAAAAAAAAAAAAAAAATGTTTTTAACTCAAGAAATGACGGTCTTTCAATCAAACTTTCAACCCATTTAGGGGTAGGTTTTCCAGAAATGCTTAAGTAAGTAAGTATCTTTTTGTTTTTAACAGTGGCCCAAAAATTAAGCTTCATATTTCTAACTCAAGAAATGATGGACTTTCATTGAAACTTTCTACCACAGTTTCACCCCCTTAGAGGTAGAATTACCAGAAACGCGTATCCATTTACTTTTAATCAGTAGCCCAAAAATTAATTTTCATGTTTCTAACTCAAGAAATGACGGACTTTCATTCAAACTTTCAACCCCTATTTCACCCCCTTCCGCGTAAAATTTTCAAAATTCCTTCCTTAGTGGGTCTCTACTTAATAAAACAACCATATTCACCAATTTTCGTGGCTGTAACTTTAAAAGTTTTTGCTCAGTGATGATAATCAGTCAGTCAGGACATGTTATAGTACTATAGATAACAATTTTTACTGTGGAGCGTGTCCGTAGGCAGAGTAGGTACCGCGATGCGTTAGTAGGTCGTCGCAGAGGCGCTGGGAAATGTGCAGTTCCCGTATTTTACTGTGGAGCGTGTCCGTAGGCAGAATAGGTACCACGATGCGTTCGTGTCGTTGCAGAGGCGCCGGGAAATGTGCAGTTCCCGTATTTTTTTTAATTTCTTTTTATTTATTTTTTAAATTTGAATATCGGAATAATTAAATTTTAAAAAATACTTTTGATTTCCTAAACACGTTACCTATAATTTGCTGCTGCGGAACCCTTCATGGGCGAGTCCAACTCGCACTTGGCCACTTTTTTACGTTAGGGACCCCCCCCTTATCAAAGCTATATATACTATAATCCCATCAACGAAGATATTGTTTCAAATCTGGATTACTGAAATTTTTATCGTTAATACGTTAATGCGTTGGAAAATTTACATCCAGCGTACACATTCGCAGTGTTTTTGATAACCTTACACCTATATTTCTTTTTAACCGACTTCAAAAAAAGGAGGTTATCAATTCGACGCGTACGTATGTAATATTTCCATAATTGCCCAGTTTTTGTATATTATGTTAATCTATAACAGCTTCTGAACAAATATGCCAAATTTCAAAAGTGTATTATGTATGTATGTTTTTATGTTTGTGCACGCATATCTCCAGAACTACAAGTCCGATTTAAGTGATTCTTTTTTATTGTACTAGGTATTGTTCAACTTAGGGAATAGTGCAAGTTTCATCAAAATCGGTTCATTAGTTTTGGAGATAGGAACTTTTAATTCTCAATTACGTGTAATTTGGAAGTCGGTTTTATCTTTTTAAAATACAGTTATTATTAAATTATAAAAACTTACAAGTACAGTTACAACATTGCTAAGTATTTGGTTGGAGACTTGATATCGTATTATGTAACTAAGAAACTACTTAGCATAAAGTTCCCATATATGGGGAACCTGCAGTCGGTTTCATTCAGTAATGAAGAATTAGCATAGGTCACCGTATAGCCTGTACCGAATAAAGAAGTTTAATACATACTTACCTTTAATATATACCTAATAAATAATAGACGAAGAATGTGGTAGTTAAAAATTCTTTGTAGTTTCAGTATAATTACTGAAAGCATGCAATTTCTATTGTTTATAATTATAATTAGCTTATCACATGTGGGTTACGATATATGGAACAAATAGTAGATACTGTGTGTGCCAACAATAGAAAAATAATCATATAATTATGTCTTGCTTTGAGGTAGGACGCCGACAAGATAGAAAAAAGTAAATATTAGAAAATGTAAAATTGAAATAGATAAATGTATATAAAAATATGGTTCGATTTTTGGCCAAGGAATTAATTGCACTTGAAATGAATACCCAAAATTCAGTTTTTATCAAAATTGAGATCGCAAATCTTTTCAGCATTTTTCACTTTCATACATATTTCGTTTTCATAAATATGAAGAAAATTGTACACAAAAATGTGACCTTCACCAGGTGAAGCCTTCCTCCACAAAGGGATTATTCAACTCAAATTGACTTTTTAATACGAACCTGTATAATGCCTGTATGGAGCATGTACTCGTAGCATATTATGAAATGATTTCCCCTAAGACCTATACTTTGTTGTTTCACCTACATTTTCTTCAGAGGAAAACTAACCGCAAGACTGCTCAGTGAGCTCACCTTGAGGCTATCTCGCCACACATCTATCACAAATGACACCTCGCCTATACAGATTAGAATGATATTTTTATCTCAAAATAACAATGTAATCTCGGTTACAACACGATTCAGTTAGGTGTTAAAACTAAGTTTTCCGTACACTTCGCAAGCGTTGTAAAGAGCGTAAATTTTCAAAGCAATTATCTATACTTTTTATATTAAAAAGCTGAGGGGTTTGTTTGTTTGAATGCGCTAATCTCAGGAACTACTGGGTTTAATTGAAAAATTCGTTTTGTGTTCGATAGTCTATTTATCGAGGCCTTCCTCGCTTTTTTAGCGGAACGTCTAGCACAAGTATTTAGTATGTAAGGTTTAATTTCTGTAGTGTGGTAAATCAACCTAAACGCTTTATTTAACAGAAAATTAAAAGAGGAGAAGTCCAAGGCAAAAATTGGTCCTGAAAACTCATGTTTTTTGTTGTCAGACTGAAAAAACCGGCCAAGTGCGTGTCGGGCCACGCGCAATGTAGGGTTGCGTAGCACCGCTGGTTTTTGAAAATTTCTGTAAGGTCAATGAATGTACATTTATAACATGTTTTACACTACTAACAACATCATCTCAAAGGAATTTGAACGAAAAGTTCCTTTATACTTCGCCGAATACATTTTTTTTAGTTGATCGACTATTACTCAATAACTTATGAAGTCAACTTAGCCGTGATAGTTTTCCTTTTAAATTCAGCATATTTCCTACTCCCGTGAATTTTTTCACATTTCCAGAAGCAACCGTTTAGCTGGTAGAAGGGGGGGACACTGGACTTTAACGATTTTTTCCACTTTAAAACTTAATATTTCACAAATGGATCCCTAAACCGGAACATGATCTATGAATACTCATAATATTTTTAACCTCTCAATACCAGTAAGGCCGGATCCGGCCGAGACAACAATAGAATACAATGGCAATTCCTAGAACCCGCGATCGACGAGAAAACCTATCCAACGACACCCCACACCATGGGGTGGGTGCGAAAAAAAAAATTCAACCCCGCTTGATGTGTAGGGGAAGTATATGGTAAAAAAATATTTTTAAATATTTTATGTACCATTTTGTCGGCATTATTAATATGTATATTCATGCCAAATTACAGCTTTGTAGGTCCTATAGTCTCTGAGAAAAACCGCGGACGGACAGACGGACAGACGGACGGACAGACCGAAACTATAAAGTGTTCCTTGTTGACTACGGAACCCTAAAATGTATTACGACAACTTTATTACGCAATATTTTTCAGCAAATTTTGGTACAATATCAGTTTTTTGAAAAACTATAGTCGCAAGTCGCAACCAATTTGACGTTACGTAACCACTAACCATCCATACATGCAAACTTGAACGTACATAACTGTATTTTATAAAAAGATAAAACCGACTTCAAAATTGAACGTAACTGAAAACTAAAACTCCCTATATCCAAAACTACTGAACCGATTTCGATGAAACTTGCACTATTCCCTAAGTTGAACAATACCTAGTACAACAAAAAAAGAATTACTGAAATCGGAATGGTAGTTCCAGAGATATGTGAACACAAACATAAAAACATGTATAAATGATACATATTACGTATACATACATGACATACACTTTTGAAATTTGGCACATTTGTTCAGATATACACTAACATAATATACGAAAATTGGGCAGTTCTGAAAATATATCATACATACGCGTCGAATAATTAATAACATCGTTTTTTTTAAGTCGGTTAAAACAACACTGCAAAACAAGCGTATAGACATTCAAAGTTACGCATTAAATGATAAAAAATATTATTACGGAAACTCCTCAACTAAATGTGAGCAATTAGTAAAAACTGTCAATTTTCTAGACAATCGATCATATTACACCGTGTCCAGTACATATGAAGTATCATTAAGACGGTCATTTTTAATGGCCGCTACTTGGCAATTCGACATGCGACGTACGCGCAGCGCTGTTTGATGGATACTACACATTGTCTTCTGCCATTGAGCTGTCTAGCCGCTAATAGTCGCGTGGTAGAACATCTGTCATTTCTAAACACGACCCTGAAAGATCGCTCAAACGTCTCACTGGAAATTCAGTTACAATTTATAAGAATTTTACCATATTATGCATCTCGTTTTAGCACTTTTCGCTACACTCTACAGCCATTATGCTTAGTTTGCTCGTGTTTAGAAATCAAGCCGAATAAGGTTTTGCTTTATGTCTGGTACCTACATCCTTAGTTCAAGTAGAAGAAACCGGTCGTGTATATTATAATTCTCTAATAAAACTATTAAAATAAAGTGGAATAAGTGCAAGGAAAGTGTATAATTATTTAATCAAATAGAAGTATTTTGTTTCAGTTATTACTTGTTCAGAATATATTAGGGTGTTTACACACGGCGCCGCAGAGGCAGCGGCACCATCACCGCGGCGGTGTCGCTCCATTACCTCATCCTTGTATTTCTACGTGCCCTTACACACGGCGCCGCATCGGCAGCGGCGCCGTGTGTAAGGGCCCATTCCGCCCATAGAAATACAATATGGAGCGGCACCGCGCCGCGGCCGCCGCGGTGGCGGTGCCGCTGCCGCTGCGGTGTAAACACCCTTATTGAGTCTGATTACAACTTCAACAGAACACTGATAACAACACAAAAAACGCCTTCTTAGTTATTTGATTTGAATAATAAATACTAGGAATAATCTCATTCCTTTCGGATTTAAAAAAGATGGATGAAATAATATTAAAGGAATCTAAAATTTACAAGAAAATCGTAATGTTAGCATTTAGAATATAAAATATCAACTGTCCACCAGCCACTCGAATCAGTCGAGGGGGGATTTACCAGAAGTGTAGAGCTGTAGAGTTGTGGACAAATCGTTACTTGGCGATAAACAAGGACAAAGGTACACCATATAACACACGTGTAAGCCTTATAAACTTTAAAATCCAGTTACTGCAGTTTTTCTGGCAGGACTTTATGATTGGAATTAATACGTTCTTGATTGGAATATTATCTAAGGCGCTGTTGAATACATCTGTCAAAATCCGCAAAAAAATCGGGGATCTGATAGTCAAAAAACCAAAAACCAGCAAATTGATGTACTCATAAAGCTCAATATTTAGATTCTATAAGAGTTGAAAAGTTGGCTAAAATACAATAGTTTCAAAACTCAGTTAGATATGGCACCTGGTAAATGTAGACAATAAAGTCTTTATACAACAAAAATAAGACAGTCTTTAATATTCTTCTTCAAGATATTAAGTCAAAGTATCATGTTAGATTTTCAAAGAATTTGAAAATAATATTTTGTTAGAAAATGCAACCACGAGATATCGCTTCCTACGTAAAACATGTTGATCACAATCATTAACTAAACATAATAATCAAAAAAAAGCGGCCAAGTGCGAGTTGGACTCGCCCATGGAGGGTTCCGCAGCAGCAATAAGGTTTATTTTTATGAAATTAAAATATTTTTGATTTATTTTTATATTTCAGTCGATTTAATGAAATTTAGATTAAGGTTTACTATTTATGACGTATAAAAAAAACTACTGGCTAGATCTCGTTCAAACCAATTTTCGTTGGTAGTTTTTATAGTAATCTACATCATATATTTTTTTTAGAATTATCATGCCTCTACTTTAGAAATTAGAGGGGGGGGGACACACATTTTTCCACTTTGGAAGAGTCTCTCTCGCAAACTATTCAGGTTAGAAAAAAATGATATGAGAAACCTCAATATGATTTTTGGAGACCTATCCATAGATACCCCACACGCATAGGTTAGATGAAAAAAAAATTTTTTTGTTTCGGTTGTACTTTACTATTTATGACGTATAAAAAAAACTACTGGCTAGATCTCGTTCAAACCAATTTTCGTTGGTAGTTTTTATAGTAATCTACATCATATATTTTTTTTTAGAATTATCATGCCTCTACTTTAGAAATTAGAGGGGGGGGGATACACATTTTTCCACTTTGGAAGAGTCTCTCTCGCAAACTATTCAGGTTAGAAAAAAATGATATGAGAAACCTCAATATGATTTTTGGAGACCTATCCATAGATACCCCACACGCATAGGTTAGATGAAAAAAAAATTTTTTTGTTTCAGTTGTACTTTACTATTTATGACGTATAAAAAAAACTACTGGCTAGATCTCGTTCAAACCAATTTTCGTTGGTAGTTTTTATAGTAATCTACATCATATATTTTTTTTTAGAATTATCATGCCTCTACTTTAGAAATTAGAGGGGGGGGGACACACATTTTTCCACTTTGGAAGAGTCTCTCTCGCAAACTATTCAGGTTAGAAAAAAATGATATGAAAAACCTCAATATGATTTTTGGAGACCTATCCATAGATACCCCACACGCATAGGTTAGATGAAAAAAAAATTTTTTTGTTTCAGTTGTACCTATGGGGACCCCTAAAATTTTTAATATTTTTTCCATTTTTGCATCAAAATCTTAATGCGGTTTACAGACTACATCTGCTTACCAAGTTTCAATAGTATAGCTCTAATAGTTTCGGAGAAAAGTGGCTGTGACATACGGACGGACGGACAGACAGACAGACAGACAGACAGACAGACAGACAGACATGACGAATCTATAAGGGTTCCTTTTTTGCCATTTTGGCTACGGAACCCTAAAAAGTGCGCTAATTTAGCATACGTCACACTTTTATCATTATAATTACTATTATCTAACATTTGATAATTAAATGTTTTCTGAAATTGTGTAATGGATATTATAAGTTGTATATAACCTTATACCTATAAATTTTCGCAAAAATTTTTAAGTCCCATCAATCTACTACCACCGTATCTTCAACACTTGTATCAAAATTCACATTAAAACCGTTTTGATTAAGTACGACCGTAAAAACTTTACATGAGGCAAATATTTATTATCTATATCTTCTTATACATAAAAATGGATTTTCAAATGTGTTAGTCACGCTAAAACACGAAAACGGCTGAACGGATTGGGCTGTTTTAGTCTTAAAATATTCGTAGAAGTCCAGGGAAGGCTTTAAAGTGACACGAAGTTCATTGGGACAGCTAGTAACTTACAAGTTATAAGTAATCTAAGTAATGATAGTGGTATAATCGCCTAAAAACGATCTCTCGAAGAGCAAATGCTCAAGACGTCTGTAGTCTGAATTTAAACCTGAAAACCTTTAGGGCCTGTTTCACCACTTCTTGATAAAGTGCCGGATAGCGTCCCCGTAGAGCTAAAACTCACCAGATAGCAAAATGGCCAAAATTTAGAAAGTTCTTGAGTAATGAGTATAGAGATACTTTGAGTCTCAGGAAAGGACCTAGGATACTTTTTATCCCGGAAAATGTAGATACGGTTCCCACGCGATATAGTCATATAGTTTTAAAATAATATATAGGTCTACCAGATTCTGATGGCAAAAAGTGCGAAAGTAAATTGAACCTAGCAATACCGGGGTAATTGGAATTTGGAATAAAACATTTTGATCCTTTTTTTTCCTTATAGCGGCTGATTCTGTGTGCTAAACATGCGAATATATAAATTTATCAAATGATCAAGGATATTTTTTGAAAATCGCTGTCGAAATTTGCCATCAGATTCTGGAAGACTTACAGTAGTAAACACTACAATATAAGTACCTCTAAGTATTGTAGTATTTTACAAACACATATAACACGATTCACAGACTACCATAATGATAGGTTTTAGATGAAGGTTACAACTTACAACTGAAGATCTAAAAGGTCATGTGGACTGATAACGTCTTCAAAACGTGCTTTGATAATAATTATTGTGGTTATTTGAAGGAGTTATTCTTACACAGTAAAATCACTATATTATAATATCCTAATATGCCACCAACTACGCAAAACTAAATTGAGTGGGTTGCACTAACTTACTTTAACTATAACAAAAAGTCAAATGAACTGTCAACCCCCTAGTAAAAGTCCATTATGGACGTCATACTTGACGATAACCTTAAATTTAAATTTAACTACGCCTCTGGTGCAACCCACCCTTAGAAAAGTAGGAAAGATGAGTTTTCGTACAGAGACTTGTCAAATTTTGTAAACCGTAAAAACCGACTTGTAATTAACGAATACGAAGACCGTGCGCACGCGAGTGGAACCGAAACATAATATTCTAATGCAAATTAAATCAAAACAACCTTCGAGAACACGCGGAAAACGCTTTACTTTCGAGATGCGAGCGAGTTACTTACGAGTTACACACACAAACACAACACAACGCGTCGCAGGCAGCGGACTGACTGATTACGGCCGCGACGTTATCGTGAAAAAAAAATAACAAATATTACAGTATTTGACTATGATAGTATTGATATAGTAGTAGTCGGCAATTCGAACGTCGCACACCGCTGAGACGTACCTAAGTTGAACGCGGCTTAAGAGTCAAACAAAAAAAGTTTAGACAATGAATTTTTCCCCGGTGATTCTTACGGCCGCGCTCAGACTTTCAAATACAATAAATTAAACTTCAATTTAACGAAGACTTCGACAGATAATGTTTGGGGCTCAATATGTCAAAATCTTCATTTAATTACCGTTAAGTAATTAGTTTAATTCGTCTCTGAGAGCAGCTGTTAATCTTTTGAGTATTTTTATACAAAATGTTACTTTATTAAATAAAATAATAATTTATATGTTTTTAATTAACTTTATTAATATTAATCATTGATTTAAGATTTGAGGGTTGAAAACTCTATGTGGATAATCCAATCCTAGATATTAAATGTATTAGGGAAAATTCCGATTCTATAATGATAGTTTCAATAAACTATATTTTATTGCTTTGCAGTAGCTATCTATACTGGTATAAAGATTATTGGAAGTGACTGATATTTTGTACACTTACAAAAAATAGATAATAATACACACTAGCTAAAGTACTGCGATTGTTATAATATCAAAATAACTAATAAGCCAATGGGTCCCGCCGCGCCGATCGCAAGTTTTAGCTAAGCACTGCATAATGCAATATGCATTCGACTTTCATACAAAATACTAGTTTTCAGAACAATGACGCATGCTGTCTAGGGCTTTTTTACTTGACTTTACCTATTCAACACCGTTGTTGGTCTGTTAATGTTTTACGTAAGCCGAACCTGTGATTTTCCAATTTATATTTTTTTAAGCGTTAAAGTGTAATCTTTAGACTTTATACCGAGGTAAAGTTGAATCAAACGTTATTATAAAGCCCAGTCAAGTAACCAAAGTACGATATTTTTTGTGGTCCTAAATACTTGCAATTCATAGTTCTTGTTTAGGAAGAAGTAATAAATCATATTATTAAGACATAGAAATAACTAAATTAAAATTTTGTGATAAACTCTAGCTTGGCTTTTAAACATTGAATTTCAATATTTTAGTTACTTATAGTACTTAATTGGTGTAAGCACTAAACATAGAAAGTACAGTCGCCTACAAACCCGCTGCTGATTTCGTAGCCTAAACTAAACCATTTTGATCTTATTGGTTTGGCAATAGGGATCAAAAATAATACACGCGTATATCCCGGATTGTACCTGATGTTCAAAGGTCCAGCGGCAGAGCCTTCCTGGAAGCCTAACTCGTGTCTGCGTCTAAACTGGTTAGCCTAAACTTTGTTGTACGTGTTGTATACAAAAAACCGCAAAATATAATATTTTTGAGAAAGATAGACATTGCCACTTTCAAACATGCGATGATACAGTAGAAGAAAGAAAGGATAGAAATATTTATTATCTACCGACAGATTTATTTCGTCCATATGTCAATTTGTCGATACTCGATTCTACTGAAGAAACCATTTTTAAGGCCTTGCAAAGAGTGACGATAGTAGAAAAGTTAATCGAATTTTAATGGTCGAAAACTATTAAAATAACTTACCTAGTACCATTTTAGTAAACATATCGTCTGGGATAAACCGGCCCTTGGAAAGTCCCTACAGTACTAAATATACAAACACAATGTCCTTATGAGTCACTAGTCAGGCTTTATCTGAATTACATAAAATAAATAAAAACAGTATGAGAACGGAACAGTAATATTAATTGCAAGAGATCATAAAATTGAAAATGTCACCAGTTTTCAACATGCATGGAGAGTGCATTTATAAAGTTCCTTAGTTTAATAGGTCCTGGGGGGTTATTATGAGCTCTTATATCCAGCCAGTTTACAGGCCAATTTACAGGCCATTGCATAGACACGGCTTGTAAACTGGCTGGAAACTGGCTGGATATAAGAGCTCATAATAACCCCCCTGTCGTTTAAAGTTGAATATTAAATTACGAGCCAAATTATTTTCTCTATTATTATTGATGAATGACTTTATTATTATTTAGCACGAGCTTTTGCCCGCGGCTTCGCTCGCGTTAAGAAGTATTATTATATACAAACTTTCATCACCTATTTGAACCCCTTGGGGTGAGAATTTATCAAAATCCTTTCTTAGCGGATGCCTACGTCATAACATCTACCTGCATGCCAAATTTCAGCCCGATCCCTCCAGTGGTTTGGGCTGTGCGTTGATAGATCACGTCCATGTCAGTCAGTCACCTTTGAGTTTTATATATTTAGAATATATAGATTACTAATATGTATTCTGTGGCAGTAGATACTATTATGCAGCAGAAGCGCTCGCTAGCAAAATACTGGATTGGGCCGCCTGGATTTTCTAGCAACCAGTAGAACTGGTGTTTAAAAAAATATTGGCTTAATATAGGTTTAATTTCATCCATCATCCAGTAGTAACTCAGTAGATAGCAACAACATTCGCTTAGGATCTGTACACAGTTTACACTCCATATCCAATACGCGTAGGTACCAAGCAAAGCCGCCAAAAACCAGTAAGTGTAAGCGCAATAGATATGGCCATGTAGAGCCACATTGGCCAACATGTCAATATCAATATTATCGCAGTAAATACTTAGCACGTCGTGAACTGACAATTTGAACGACGAAATAGGCTATTAGGTTTAAAAGTGAAACCACCCATTCTAGAGTCTAGCCTAAAATTCAAAAGTCACGAAAAATTGCAACATGTCAAAAATAAGACTCTACGAGTATGGTCTAAGCTACGAGGCTAGATACAAAAGTTTGTGCAAATTATGATATTTATCATAGTATGTTAAATTTTGTGACCCACCTCGTGGTTTAAGCTGTTATATGAGTTGATAAGGAAATAGGGTCTCATTAGCATGAGTCTAGGTAGCGCCTAATACTTAATACCTAAACACCGTTTAAATATTTTAAATCTAAAAGTACCAGAACCAACATTTAACTTGATCTACTTTATTGCGATTTTAGCAGCGCGGTTAAAACGTAATACAATATATTAAAATTAGTAGCATTTATAGCCTATAGCCGGCCATACCGATTATTAAAATTTTAGATCGATTTTCTTTTTAAATTGAAATGTAGTATAGTTTGAAATTGAATCCTTCAGTTGCTCTCTTATTAGATGTAGAAACAAAATTTTCCGTAGGTTATAAATATAGTATCTAGGATTTTGAAGAATTTAGATAAGCACACAACATTATCATAAACATTTTATTATCTAGAATTTCTACAGCAGTACAAACATGTTTTACTTTTGTAGAAACATTTTTAACCCCTATTTTAAGTTATGTAAATTACCCACAAAAAATTATACAGTGAAAACTAACATGCAAGTTTTCAGTGCAAACTGAGTTTTAATTTTTACTAGTAAAGTAGCTTAACTGACAGTCAACTTTGAAACTCCCTTAACTATGACTTGAAAAATACGTCGTGTGCAATTCTATTAGCATAGTAGCACATATTGCTATGTTTTTACTATATATTACATAATACAATGCTCACTCGTGACCAACCTCTTTACGTCTCAACAAACGTGACTGAATCGAATCTTTAGGATGTTCTATAAATACTCTAGGTTAGTTAATACGTAAAGTACTGTACTTAGTTTACAATTATCTTGCATTTAGTTTAAATTACTATTACATCTATTGAACGGCATATAAATCTATACATATAATAAAATCGTAGGAAAGTCAATTCTGTACATTGAATATTTTTGAAAAATAATACTTGGGACGTGATCTACAATCGATATGTAAGCCAAAAATATAGTTTTTAGAATTTTTGTCTGTTTGTCTGTTTATCTGTTTGTCTGTTTGTCTGTATGTATGTCCGGGATAAACTCAGAAAGTACTGAATGGATTTACTTCAAATTTTGCACGAATATTATATAGAGGTCGGGTCAACACATAGGCTATATATTATGACGATATCACCTAGGGCGGGGGGAGGGGCTCAAGTTTCAATATTTTTAGTTTTTTGCTCATATCGCTGAAACGGTGCGTTGTAGAGAGAAAATGTCCGGTACGTAATGAAAGCCCATAAAATTTCCTACAAATTTCTCCTTCACACTTTGTATCTATCTTCACTCCTTGCCATGCTATGAGCTTTTGTCTATCTTTTCTATACAAATTTCGAGTGTCGTTTGATTAACATGCTGGGAGTTTTGGCATCGGTCTTTTCTGGGGGGGGGGGGCTTCGCCCCCCCCCCCCCCACCTCCCCAAATTTTGCTTCAAACAAAGCGGTGTTGCGGCGTTATACATCTATTTTAAGAACAAAGTTAAAAACTAAATTACACATACGGTTTTCCAGTGTCGTTTGTTTTTACCCCCCCCCCCCCCCCTTATTCCTCATGAAACTTTTGGTCATAATTAAAAGGTATCGTGGAGTTTGTATTGCGTCTTAATTATCCTTTGTAGGAACAAACTAAGTCATCTATTTGGGACGTGATCTACTATACTAACGCGGACGAAGTCGCGGGCAACAGCTAGTAGGCAATAAGGCTCTAATCACACGGACTATTTGTGATCGTTGGAGTGGGGCGAATGATAGTTATAATAATATAAAATTATAATATGTTATTATAATCCAGATTATAATTATATATTTATGTTTCAAGTAGGGAGCAACTTAACGATAATGAACTTTAGTCAAACACTATTGACTTCACAAACTGGAAGAAAATGCATTTGCCCGTTTAGGAGCTACGCCGCTCCGTAGCATCGTAGCTACGGCCTACGAAGTAAACCAACTCTGAAAATCTAAGATTTTTTAAACCAGGCAAAACTATCTAAGCGTCATTTGTAAACGCGCACACGGCACAATGTAATAATATCTTCATAACACAGAAACTCATCTAAATAAGTAGGTAACGTTATCAAAGATATAACCAGGCGCCGGGTGAGTGACAGTGACGAATTGTTACAATCTCGCAGCCTCCAGATAAGATATGAATACTCCAATAAAAATAATACAAGAATTCATACAGTTCAGGCAGAGAAGGCATGATATACATTTTCATGCACTAATTTTCCTACCTGAATACTTAAGGTAACGCCGCGTTAAAGTAAAAAACCGTGTTGGATATTATTTTTTGATTGTTTGTTTCGGCCTCTCGTAGAAAACAAAAAATGAAACAGCAGGAAATGGAAAGAGCGTAAGCGATAAAATGGTTTTTGTCGCGTTATTTAAAAACCATAAATATATTTCATATAAGCTATGGGCAAATTATAGTGTATGCTTGAACCAATCTATGTACAAATTTTGGAAGCTTAAATCTCTCTCCTCTGTTGGCAAAATTAGAATCTATTTTTTTACAGAGGTCTTTTTGATTGATTATTCTGTGTTATAAAAGTTGACCAATCGTGTTATGCTATGGGTAATTCAAAGACAAAGACATGATGAGTACTGACAATGAACTTTAATTTCTTAGCTTTAGTCATTGCTGAGAAAAATCGATATCACTACAGCCAAATTATCAAGGCGTCGTCTTAAGAGGCACTAAATTATTCTACAAAGCAATGAAAGCAAAGTGGGAGCAGAGGGCGCTACTAGCACAGACAGTAAATATTGCGACCAAAATCGGCCATGATGCAAACACCATAATATCAGATTATTATTGACAGAAACGTTGTCAAACGTCGAACAAAACTTTTTGTTTACTGTCTATGCTGGTGCTGCCTCTAGCGTGAAAACATTGCAGTAATAAGTATTGACATGAAATCGTGTCTGAAATCTGAATTAAAACGGGATAATAAACATATAAAGTTTTTCATCCTTAAACTTATTCTCCATTCATGTCGTAAGATATTCATCCCTATGATTCATGTTCATAATGATATTATGAACAAATAAAATGTAATATATTATGTCGATTTAAGTATTCATGAACATAATTTACATTTTCTTAGAAAATGAATTGCCATTTCATATATAAACTACTTTGTTTTGGGGTACGACATAGTAATAAGATGTTATCTGGAATATAGAAGCAAACAGTATCAATACGAGAATTTTATCTAAAGAAGATCGATTATATTATTATTCATTATAGATGAAGATATCAAAACAATAAATACAACATTTGCTATTATGATAGCTCACAGTTGTTAAGCTAACGAAGGTCAACACAACAATAGGTAATATTTTATTTTATTAATACCAGTAATGGCGCTTGAACGTTTTTGCCGTGTACACGGTCTCTCGGCTGCACATAAGTTATTAATAAAATTAATTTTAGTGGGCACTTCAATTTGTGCAAAATAGTCTATTCTTGAAGATGGTTAGTGCCATAGCAAATTTGGTCATGACTGGAAGGGAGAGATTTTAGGCCTTGCTCCTGTGTTGGTTACATTACAGGGCATTGCAGTGTTTTTAACCTTTTGTGATGGGACTCCCATGGTACAGTGGTAGGAAATGTTTCGCGACTCTTGCCCCCCCCCCCACCTTTCAATTTTTTATCATCAATGTATGTTTACGAAAATATAACTTTTTTTTTTAATCTCCGACTTAATGTATCAATATTTTTAATTTTTTAACTAGAATAGTAATTCTTTCAACCTGTGGCGACCACCCTACAGAAGCTTTTCGACCCTCCACGACCCACAGGTTCATAAACACTTGTGTAGAGAGTTCAATGGTTTTATACCAAAAATGCCTAACCTTAACAAAGTTTTTACTTCAAAACAACATGTGCACACTCTATCTACTGCTTTAAAAGTACAGTTTCTATAAGGATGTCGGATAACCTTATTTGCCATAACGATTATACAGATCGTGTCACAACTGCCCTTCTATATCCACGTGTATACTGTATATCCTAGGTCTAGATATAAATAGTATTTTCTATAGACTGTACGTCCTGAAACCAGACTTAACTAGACGCAGCCGCCGTCTACAATATGGCGACTTTTTGCATGATAATTATTGCTAATGAGATCGTGACGACCTCACTTTTTACTTTTTAAGTGATTTTCTGAAGCCAAGGACGTGTCGATAATAGATTTTGATACAATAGGAATCAAGATGACCAATTGGACTTCCTATTTTATTCTTAAGATTTTGTGAAGCGGAAAGGCTATTTTTGGTTAGGTTGTGAGAAACGTAAATTACGATTAAACTTCAATTTAATAAAGAGTTTAACAGATAATGTATGGGGCTTAACTCAAAATGTTAATTTAATTACAGTTAAGTAATTAATATTCGTCTCTGAGTGCGGCAGTAAGTATGCTGAAGTTAAAATATGCTCTGAAACTCTATCTACACGTTAGACTCATGACATTGACACTGGGGTGGGTTTTGGGGACACAACGCAGGCTAGTTAAGAATTTTTTAGGTTATTTTAACGCTTTGGACATCTTACCTATCATAATATGACATTTGTATTAAATTTTCTAGTCCGTGGTCCATAGTCCTATCATAATATTATGATCCTAGTCGCACCTTTTCTGTAGCCCTACATAGGCTGCTATTTATGTATCCGGAACTGGCCACTTACAAGAACAATATTTAAAAAGTAATTACAACATTTGAAAATATAACTCTTTGGTTGAAGAATACATTTTGTTTCATGTGACTGTCAATTATTTTTCCATTGTGGCGTCATTTTGAAAATTGCGTGTCTTCATTTGCCATGGATTTAACGCGTGAACATTTTCGTGCAATGATTTACTACGATTTTCGGCGTGGGCTAAATCAACAACAGTGCTTTATTCAACTCACCGCAACTTTTGGAGATGAAGCACCATCAAAAACCACTGTTTATCACTGGTACAGTGAGTTTAATCGTGGGCGGTCTATGCTCACGGATGAAAATAAAGAAGGTCGCCCAAAAACAGCTGTTGTCCCACAAAATATAGATGCTGTGCGGGAACTAATAATGCGTGATCGTCATGTTACATATCGCGAGATAGAGGCGTCCTTAGGCATAAGTATGACGAGCATACATAAGATATTACACGAACATTTGGCTGTAAAAAAAATATGTTCGCGTTGGATTCCGCACAACTTGACAATCGATCAAAAACGGGCTCGTGTCGATTGGTGCAAAAAAATGATAAAAAAAAGCGGCCAAGTGCGAGTTGGACTCGCCCATGGAGGGTTCCGCAGCAGCAATAAGGTTAATTTTTATGAAATTATATTATTTTTGATTTATTTTTATATTTCAGTCGATTTAATGAAATTTAGATTAAGGTTTACTATTTATGACGTATAAAAAAAACTACTAGCTAGATCTCGTTCAAACCAATTTTCGTTGGTAGTTTTTATAGTAATATACATCATATATTTTTTTTAGAATTATCATGCCTCTACTTTAGAAATTAGAGGGGGGGGGACACAAATTTTTCCACTTTGGAAGAGTCTCTCTCGCAAACTATTCAGGTTAGAAAAAAATGATATGAGAAACCTCAATATGATTTTTGGAGACCTATCCATAGATACCACACACGCATAGGTTAGATGAAAAAAAAATTTTTTTGTTTCATTTAGGTTTACTATTTATGACGTATAAAAAAAACTACTGGCTAGATCTCGTTCAAACCAATTTTCGTTGGTAGTTTTTATAATAATATACATCATATATTTTTTTTAGAATTATCATGCCTCTACTTTAGAAATTAGAGGGGGGGGGACACAAATTTTTCCACTTTGGAAGAGTCTCTCTCGCAAACTATTCAGGTTAGAAAAAAATGATATGAGAAACCTAAATATGATTTTTGGAGACCTATCCATAGATACCACACACGCATAGGTTAGATGAAAAAAATTTTTTTTTGTTTCATTAAGGTTTACTATTTATGACGTATAAAAAAAACTACTGGCTAGATCTCGTTCAAACCAATTTTCGTTGGTAGTTTTTATAGTAATATACATCATATATTTTTTTTAGAATTATCATGCCTCTACTTTAGAAATTAGAGGGGGGGGGACACACATTTTTCCACTTTGGAAGAGTCTCTCTCGCAAACTATTCAGGTTAGAAAAAAATAATATGAGAAACCTCAATATGATTTTTGGAGACCTATCCATAGATACCACACACGCATAGGTTAGATGAAAAAAAATTTTTTTTGTTTCAGTTGTACCTATGGGGACCCCTAAAATTTTTAATATTTTTTCCATTTTTGCATCAAAATCTTAATGCGGTTCACAGACTACATCTACTTACCAAGTTTCAATAGTATAACTCTAATAGTTTCGGAGAAAAGTGGCTGTGACATACGGACGGACGGACAGACAGACAGACAGACAGACAGACAGACAGACAGACAGACAGACAGACAGACAGACAGACATGACGAATCTATAAGGGTTCCTTTTTTGCCATTTTGGCTACGGAACCCTAAAAATACAACCGTGGTACGTCAAAAGCCGTTTATAATATCTACACAGGTGATGAATCTTGGATCTATGCATATGACCCCGAAACTAAACAACAGTCAACGGTGTGGGTGTTCCAAGATGAGCCGAAACCAACAAAAGTTACTCGTGCAAAAAGTACTTTGAAGCAAATGGTCGCCTGTTTTTTTGGAATTAATGGACATGTGGCTACAGTGCCATTAGAGAATCGTAAAACGGTTAATTCTGAATGGTATACGACCATTTGTTTACCAGAAGTCTTTGAAGAAATAAGAAAGGACAACCGACAACGCAGAATCATATTACATCACGACAATGCTAGCTGTCACACCTCAGCTGAAACAACTCAGTTTTTGGAGGGTCAAAAGATCGAATTGACTGGTCATCCGCCGTACAGCCCTGATTTGGCACCTAACGATTTCTTTTTATTTCCATACGCGAAGAACAAATTACGTGGTCAACGTTTTTCGAGCCGCGAAGAGGCTGTTGATGCGTTCAAAATGCACGTTTTGGAGATACCTCAATCAGAATGGAAAAAGTGCTATGAAAATTGGTTCCAGCGTATGCAAAAGTATGTCGATCATCGCGGCGAATATTTTGAAAAGCAATAAAACCATATTAAATGATATATGTTTGTTTCTTTTTTTAATTCCGGATACATAAATAGCAGCCCTCGTATTACAAATGTCATAGAATATAAATTTGATTGCGTGCACAACATGAGTAATGGTCATGCAGAGATAGTGATTAGAACATGACTCGTGGTCGGCCTCGGCGACTGTCCCCGATCATCAAAAACAGGATACTGAGACTACTATTAATTGAAATCCATACTAATAACATGCGAAAGTGTGTCTGTCTGTCTATCTGTTACTCTTCACGCCCAAACCGCTGAACCGATTTTGCTGAAATTAGGCATGGAGATACTTTGAGTCTCGGGAAAGGACATAGGCTACTTTGTGTCTAGGAAAAATGTACGGTTCCCTACGAGTTTCGGCGCAACGGAGTTACGGGCGTCATTTAGTTAAATATACTGAGTAGATAGTAGTAGATAGCAAACAATTTTTTATACAACGGACAACCAGTTATCTCGGCAAATTCCTGATGCTTATTTCAAGTTACACACAAGATGGTTCTTCTAGCTGCACGTGCACACTGTCCGAACGAAGAAACATTTGACAAGGTTTGAAAATCAAGGGTCAAATACCGATACTGGTGCCACTGGGGCGTAGACGAACTAAAGTACAATTCGTAATTCGATTCGACTTTAAATTTTAAAACTTTCATGCGCGATATCCAATAAATGGGCGCAATGGTAAGCTTTGACCAATCAACGCGGTCCTCGAGTTTTTCATATCCGAGTCGAACGGGAATTGTGAATCACCCCCCTGAAACTGTTCAGGATGTGGGCCGCGGGGCATGCCACCCTCCACGTAATATTTTCCAGTGTATAAAGCTTGACTATATAATATATTATACTAAATGTATGCTACGAGTACGCTACGAGGGTCGATTTTACAGCGGTCAAGCTATAACTGTTTATAAACTAACCATAACACGTCATCTGGTGCGTATTATAATAGTCAGACAAAAGATAATAAACTGCTTTATAATTATTATAATATAAATAAAATAGACATTATAAATCCCGAACTCAAATATTTATTGTGTGCAAATAATATCAAGGGTGAGCAATTCAAGTTAGAAAGTACAGTTCGACAAGGCTTTAAAATTTAAATGAATATTATGTCAATGATGTCAATATATGCGCTGCTGGTAAAGTAGAACAGTCAAAAATGACGTTTTTGTATGATAAAAGGGTTAGTTCCTTTTCTCGCCACGTTCATAAACAGCCTTGTCAAACTGTAGTTTACATTCAGAAGAATAAAATATAATCACTCAGCGAAGTCTCGAAACAAAATAAATGTTCTCTTGTATGATTTAATAATATAATAACTATATTTACGAGAACTAATTAAAAGCATAACAAATAGAGCATAACATAAATCACAATCTTGAATGAAACTGTAATTCAAAGTTGTGTAACATCATACTAGAAATAAATAGCCATTGATCGTTTGAATTAAACGATCGACGCGGACGCGTTTCCATCGACCAACACGGCACGATTCTGTTGACGTGTAAGAAAAAAAAGGCCAAAAAAATCACGTTTGTTGTATGGAAGCCCCCCTTAAATATTCATTTTATTTTATTGTTATAGCGGCAACAGATATACATAATCTGTGAAAATATCAAATCTCTAGCTATTACCGTTCTTGAGTTACAGCCTGGAGACAGACAGACAGACAGACGGACAGACAACGAAGTCTTAGTAATAGGGTCCCGTTTTTACCCTTTGGGTACGGAACCCTAAAAAGAAAGACAGATGTGTATCTAATATCTATGTATTATTGAGAAAGATGCCGTATGTAACGGTGAAATACGATTAGCAGCGCCCTTGATTCAGTGAAAAATGAAAAAAATAATGGGCCAAGCACGAGTTGGACTCGCGCACGAAGGGTTCCGTACCATTATAGAGCAAAATTAGACCAAAAATTGTGTTTTATATGGGAGCCCCCCTTAATTTTTTATTTTATTTTAATATTATTATTAAATATTAAAGTACAAGTAGAACTAAGGATTTTGTGGAAAATTCAAGTGCCTACATATTGCCATTATTGATATAAGAGCAAAAAAGTCTAAAAAAATCACGTTTGTTGTATGGGAGCCCCCCTTAAATATTTATTTTATTCTGTTTTTAGTATTTGTTGTTGTAGCGGGAACAGATATACACAATCTGTGAAAATTTCAACTCTCTAGCTATTACCGTTCTTGAGTTACAGCCTGGAGACAGACAGACGGACAGACGGACAGACATCGAAGTCTTAGTAATAGGGTCCCGTTTTTACCCTTTGGGTACGGAATCCTAAAAATACGAAATTCAACTACGTCTGCAATGGTTGCGGTTACCAGATTTGTCTTCATTTATTAGGAAGCGCCTTTAATCCTAATATAATAGACAAAATTGATATTGATCAAGCAAAAACTTTGTGGATAAGTTTTTTTTCTAAAAGTGAGAAAATGCAGGGTTACGACAAACTTAACTCGTCACACTTTCATTCATACACAGTACACACATACACACATAGAAACCAAGTCTGTACTCTGTAGTGTGCAAACCCTAGATCGCCACTAACGTTTCACAATGTTACTGAAATATCCGTCACGTGTTCATAGAAAGAAAATAAACTTTGGAATGCCGTGGCCCGAGTATCAGTGGAAAGTGGAAACGTGCACCATTGAACAGTGCTGGGTGGTCATGCAACGCGACAAGTGGCCCGATTTCTTTAAGGTGAAGGTTTCGTTTGGAGCGAGATAAACACTTTGTATGACACATAAGGATAATGTATGGTCTGTATTATGTAGACATACTGACTTCGTGTTAGCACAGTATAAATGTCATACAGTAAGGTAACTTAGCTCTGTATACGGCTGAAGGCAAACCCAAGGTGGTTTTAGTGGATAAACCGAAGTCGGGAATCCCACATACCCCCGGGGTGCTTCAGCTTAACTGAGGCACATCCCCAACCCGGGGCACCCATAAAGGGTTTCCCCTGCGCATCAAAACAAAAAGGTAACTTAGCTCTAGGTATCTTTTAAATGTAGCTTGTTCACCATAATAGATGTAACTATTACTGCCGTACACACTACAATTCACTACATTTACCTATCAGCTGTCAAATTCTTTACAGTTCTGTACAATTATTTACAGTTGAATAATTAATATTCGTCTCTGAGTGCGGCAAGGCAGATACTACGTTGTAATACACTATGTTTTCGATACTTAATGCTATCTGATAGGTAAAATAGGAGAGGAAGGGGCTCTGTTAAATTTTTAATATTTTAGTAATAATTGGGGTAGAGCCTCAGTAATCAAAGACGGGTCGTTATTGGTGGTCAGGCGGGGACATTTATAAAGTGTAAGCGTCCTCGATTAACTCTACACACGTTTACTAGATTAAGTTGAAATGAAACGATTGACAGGATAATGATTAATGATTCTTGATATTTATTGATCCTTGATAATAATTATTATGATCGTACAAGTATCTACAATACGGTCTCCAGATTTGTCGAACGACCTTAAAGTTGTACGCGGCCTAGATGAAGATGGTCTACTGTTTTCATATTTACACTGTAGTATTAGCTTGCTCATGGTAGAAACTAGAAACTTGAATGTTGCGCAAGGTCAAGGTATCAAAGATTTTTCGCGAACCACTTTTATGTTATTTCAATAGGTCAATGAAGGTTGCTTTTTAGGGTTCCGTAGTCAACAAGGAACCCTTATAGTTTCGGTCTGTCCGTCCGTCTGTCCGTCTGTCTGTCTGTCCGCGGTTTTGCTCAGAGACTATAGGACCTACAAAGCTGTAATTTGGCATGAATATACATATTAATAATGTCTACAAAATGGTACATAAAATATTTAAAAAATATATTTTTTTATGGTACCTCCCCTACACATCAAGCGGGGTTGAATTTTTTTTTCGCGCCCACCCCATCGTGTGGGGTGTCGTTGGATAGATTTTTTTTAAATATTATGAGTATTTATAGATCATTTTCCGGTTTAGGGATTCATTTGTAAAATATTAAGTTTTAAAGTGGAAAAAATCGTTAAAGTCCAGTGTCCTAGAGGGGATAGATAGAGGTTTCCAACTCTCTACGTTGGACCAGTGATAATGGTTAATAATGATATAATATGTAAATAAAATATAATCAACACATCGTCAACGTACACAATCGTCTCTACTTGTACCCCACTATAAACTCATATCGCCTGTATTAGCACAGAATAATATATTAGTACAAGTAGTATTAGTCATTATTCACGGTGGAGCAGAATTAGAATAGCCAGAAGTATCTTGATGACAATCAACTAATTAAGTAAACGATAAAGTCAACAAGTGACTAGAACTTGTATAAAAACAAACAAAAAGGTGGTAAAACACAAAACCACAAGGTCACAAAACCACGATCACTTTTGTCACTTTTAGTGCTTACCGGCCGAAGCTAATCACTAATTACCTTAGTTATCGAACTAACTTAGAACTTCTATTTGTCAGTCTGGCTAAAACTCGAGAACGGCTGAACCGATTTGGCTTATTTTAGTCTTGAAATATTCGTGGAAGTCCAGGGAAGTTTTATTTTTGGTGGAAAGTGATACGAAGCTCGCTTAGTCATCTAGTCTAGTTCAAAATAAAATCTAAAACTTCGCCAATTCTACGAAAGCAAAAAAAACCTGTCAGTAAGAAAACACTACAATGAGCATATTTATTTCCACTATCAGCCGTCTGATTTGCCTGGCCCGTGTAATCGCGGGATTACTTCTTATCGACTGAGTCAGGTGTCAGTGCGCATGAGCGTACTGTTGGTTTAACTGTGTATGAAAATATATGAAAACTACTCAATTATTGTTGTACAGTCAAAGATATTATATAGACTAGTTAGCGAGCTTATTTGGTAATAAGGCTGCGTTCCCACCGGAGCTGAGTAACTCTTGTAAAACACATTTCTCGCAACGCAGCTTAGCTCAGCTCCGGTGGGAACGCAGCCTTAGGCTTGATTCAGACCGCAATGCGACGACGCGTAGATGTGCATTTCTAAATTAGTATGGATTTGACAGATTGGCATGTTGCCTCGCGCAATTGAAATATCATGTCAAATCCATACAAATTTATGACACGCCTCGCCTTGCCTCGTCGCGTTGCAGTATGAATTGACCCTTAGGCTGGAAAGCGTCCGCCCGAACGCGCGGTTTCGCGGTTACACAGCGAGATCTCAAACAATTGTTTGTAAATATCAGCGCGACCGTGCCGCTATTTAATTAAGTCGTTAGCTGATACTATTGCTTATGACGTACGTAGCAACTATTACGCTATTAATTAGTAATCTGTGGTGTAGGCTGTAGCGGCCAAACCGCTCGTTCGCGCGGACGCATATAAATCCAGAATAGAATCAGGCCATTTAGCCAAAACTTTTTCGTTATCGCTTCGTTATAGAATCGCCAACCAAAATGTATGGAATTGACTTATGCGTTCGTTAATAATAATATGACGGTGACGTTCGACTTGTCTTATGTCAATTCCATACATTTTGGTCGGCGATTCTATAAAGCGATAAAGAAAAGATCCTGGCTTACCCCCCAGTGCAGTGGTGCCTCCTTTTTTACCGGTTCTGGACAAAACAATAACAATTACACAGCCACACCAAGCGTCATTTTCCTCAGCTCGGCCCCAGTGCAAGTAATTTCATCACTCTAAACGGAGTGGTAAGACGAGCCCCGCATGATAAGCGCCCGCTCGCCCTGACCCTAATGTCGGCAGGAAAAATTCAGGTACCTACGAATAAAAAGTATAACATGCGGCGCAGATAAACAAACTGGAACTAGCTTAGCCCGCGGCTAGCTTATACTAATATCTTTAGAGGCTAGAATTTAGATAGATGGATTTTTTTATATTTGTACGCGCCTTATGGAATACAACTATACCATCGCCCACAGAAAATTAAATATAGAAAGATCTTGATATTTATGTCTGTACCGTCGCCCATGGACATTTCACACTAGCAACATCAGAAGAGTTGCATCTGTCCAACATTATTGTCCAAAACCTTACACGTAGTTAAACAAAAAGACATATCAATGCCTGACGTGATTATTGCATTTTGTATTATTGTTACTAATTAGAAGTGCCAGTAGTATAATATTAATAATTAACTACATAATAAGTACTTATATTATAATAATAATCTTCGGGTTTTCGGATTTGAGTCAGACTTGACCAGAAACTGACCGAGATAATGTTGAATGGTAGCTATTGTCATGGACTACTCATAGAAAACCAGGGTTTTTTGAATATTGAACAAGAAACAAAATAACCTCATTTTTTTGAAGTCACTTAAAAAAGATGTATAATATAAACTTTTTACATGTGGATATTGGATAATCCCATTTATGTGACTTATGTAATGGCTGGTATACATTATTCCAGTCCAATAATTCAATCCAGCGCTGGATCACTACTGGAATAATGAAAACAGTCACTGGAATGCACTTCGAAAGCAATTTAGTAATTTCCAGTGCATTCCAGTGCCCGCTATAATACATACTTAATATAAGAGACAATCAATCGAGGTTAATAATTTTCCCTGGTAACTAATATATTAACTTTGATTTAAAACCACAAGTTTAAACATAAACACGGAAAATAATATTAATATGTAATTTACTGGTAGGTGTATTAGTATTAAGTAAGTACTAAGTAGGTACCTATTTACTCATTATAGAATTTACATTTCCACAATAAACAAAATATTAACTAAAAAATTTATTTTAAAGTCTTAATTTTAGCACGAAGAAGGCCAGTTTACATTAAATACAACGTGACGAAGAGATGCGATGCGACCTCAGGATGCGACGAATTTTTAGTGCCATTCTAATTTGGATGTCATATCCTAGTACCACAAAAATAATTCAAGATAGAATCGATCGTGTCAATTTTTGCTTTGCTTTTAGTTAGAACAAATAACTTTACCGTGGAAAGAAATACCTCCTTTTGACCGATTCTCTTTCGTACTTCTGTTTTTACAATTAGGCACTGCACAATGAGGCATTTTTTTTGTTTCAACTTTCAATCTTGCTCACTTGTGCAAGATTGAAAGTTGAAACACGCGTACTCCACCCGCTTAGCGGTTCTATCTTGAATTATTTCTGTGCCTCGTACTAAATACTATATAATATTATATTAGCTCTCTAACCCTACTAAGTCCGCATCCGAAACATTTATTTAACTTTATATATAATTAACAACATAGATGACCCAGTGAACTTTGTATCACTTTCCTCCTAATATATACCTAATATGTTATGATTTATATACCTTCCTTCTTTATTTGGACTTTCACGAATATTTCAAGACTAAAATTAGCCAAATCGGTTCAGCGGTTCTCAAGTTTTAGCGAGACTAACATTATTTTATATTGAGATTCTAATGTAGAGTTTGCTCTACCAAATTGTGAATCAAGAACACTTTCTTACCAATTTGCAATATCCCACACACAACAGTATAGAAACCAAATAAACTTTATAAATACTGCTTGCCGCGTGTAAAAACCCCATAATGTGCAGTCGATGCCCTGACGGAAAACAGACGCAGAGTTATTTCCACAACAAATTGTTCTGTTACCGATATACTCGGTACCTGTGGGATGATTATAAATTGCATTTCCCTGGAAAACTGTTGTGTATATGATGTTATTATGAAAATGTATACAAAGTTCTAGATTTTCAACTTCAATGCACACCAAAAGTCTTACCGTCTTGTGAAACTGAAAATTTTCAAAGGTGAAAAATTATTTTGCGATGCTGTGTTCTTTTTTGGGATAAGTAAACAACATGAAACTTAGTCAAGACACGTGACCAAATAGAAGGCAGTTAACGGCCATTGCGGCGTAGGAGGGAAAGAAAAAGAAAAGGCTCTCTTTCTACCGCGCGCCGAAATACTTTTGCTTTATCGTTTTTACTTCAGCTGCCGGCACTCCCTGAGTGCAAAATTTTTTTCCGGGATAAAAACTAATTTATGTTCTTTCCCGGAAATCAGACGTTTAGCGTGCAAAACAAACACTGTTTACACCATGGCATTCCTCATTCATAATTCAAACATTAGTGATGAATGAATATTATCATACTATCTTGTCAGACGAGTTATTAAAATTAGAACAGATATAGCAAAAGGTGGCTTTTCGATCATTGCCCCATGCCAAGGCGACCGACAAAAATACAAATAAAATGCCACTTTATGACATAGGGTATAGGTTTCATTTTGCTCTACGCAACTACAAAGCAGCGGCGGCATTAAGAGCCTGCTGCTAAAACGCTAGCCCCGCCTACACATCCCTCTATCCGCCAATCGTGATACAATGATTCCATGAATCGTGCTCCCGAGCAATGTGCTTTACGCTGCAGCTAATAGTGAACAATATCGCGTAACAACGGTCCCCGCATTATAGCACGAAAGTAAAGGTCGTAAGTCCCAGAACTGTTTTTTGGTGATTACTTAAAAACTAAATACAATACAAATATTTCCGCTAGCTATTATTTTATAAAGTGTGTGATTGTGGTAGTGCATGTTATTTAATGATAGTAACTCAATAAGTGTAACAGATATTCGTTGAAAAGCTCAAAAATATTCATAATTTCGAAAAATAAAACTATCGAGTCAAAATAAGTGAATCGTGTTTTCCGTAAGTTAAATATCAGATAAATATACAATGATTAAATAAATCTCAATTTCATTGGAGTCAATCGTCTACCGGGAGTGTAATACTTAGTAGAAAACACAGCAAGAAATGACAGCCCGGTCTTAATCACTAGCGGCTAGACCAATATCGGTAGAAAATTAAACCTATAAGCCTAGGTCATAAAGTGGCATTTTATCAAAGCGCACGGAGTGCGCGGCCAAGTTCCAGCAGGCCGCGCGCATGCCGTGCACTATTTACACGAACGGTTTCGACGCACTTTTGACCCCCTTGTATCTCAGTGCCTATTGCGAGAGCAAAGATAAAATTTTACCTACCTAATTATATACTAGTACTTACGCAATATACCAAATTTCATAGATATAGATTTGTTAGATCCTGAAATATTTCCTTGTAAAAATAGCTAATTTTGGCACTGACTCACTGACCGGTAATCAAAATCTCTGGGCCACTTCCAGTTGTCGTAGCGTTATGAAATTTGGCACACAGGTTGTTTTTTATATGTAGATTAACAAAAAATTAAGAAATTTGAGAAATTGGTCAAGCGTGAGTCGGCTCATCTATGAATTTGAGATAAAAATCGGTATTTAAAACCTCTAGGCCACTTCCAGTTGTCGTAGCGTTATGAAATTTGGCACACAGGTTGTTTGTTATATGTAGATTAACAAAAAATTAAGAAATTTGAGAAATTGGTCAAGCGTGAGTCGGCTTCAAAACCTCTAGGCCACTTCCAGCTGTCGTAGCGTTATGAAATTTGGCACACAGGTTGTTTGTTATATGTAGATTAACAAAAAATTAAGAAATTCGAGAAATTGGTCAAGCGTGAGTCGGCTCATCTATGAATTTGAGATAAAAATCGGTAATTAAAACCTCTAGGCCACTTCCAGTTGTCGTAGCGTTATGAAATTTGGCACACAGGTTGTTTATTATAATTATGTAGATTAACAAAAAATTAAGAAATTTGAGAAATTGGTCAAGCGTGAGTCGGCTCATCTATGAATTTGAGATAAAAATCGGTAATCAAAACCTCTAGGCCACTTCCAGTTGTCGTAGCGTTATGAAATTTGGCACACAGGTTGTTTGTTATATGTAGATTAACAAAAAATTAAGAAATTTGAGAAATTGGTCAAGCGTGAGTCGGCTTCAAAACCTCTAGGCCACTTCCAGTTGTCGTAGCGTTATGAAATTTGGCACACAGGTTGTTTGTTATATGTAGATTAACAAAAAATTAAGAAATTCGAGAAATTGGTCAAGCGTGAGTCGGCTCATCTATGAATTTGAGATAAAAATCGGTAATCAAAACCTCTAGGCCACTTCCAGTTGTCGTAGCGTTATGAAATTTGGCACACAGGTTGTTTGTTATATGTAGATTAACAAAAAATTAAGAAATTTGAGAAATTGGTCAAGCGTGAGTTGGCTCATCTATGAATTTGAGATAAAAATCGGTAATCAAAACCTCTAGGCCACTTCCAGTTGTCGTAGCGTTATGAAATTTGGCACACAGGTTGTTTGTTATATGTAGATTAACAAAAAATTAAGAAATTTGAGAAATTGGTCAAGCGTGAGTCGGCTCATCTATGAATTTGAGATAAAAATTAATATGTACAAGAAAATACACTGAAATAAGATGAGGAGGAAAGAAACAAATTGGTATGATTCCTTAAAAAAGTATTGAAATCTCACCAAAAACATACCTGTTAAAACGGGGCCAAGTTCCTATTCACTAATTGTTCGCCTTAAAAAAGAGTTGAAATCCAATTCAATGCCAAGTTTAGATGCACTTCCAAATCGATCATAATCATCTTCATCAACAGCCTGATCTTAAATACTTCTAAATTTGAACTTGGCAGGTTTTCATGCTAGTAGCACTTGATAATTATTGTATAATTTTTAAATTTAAATATAAGATATCTATGTGATTAAATTAACCTGCCAAGTTCAAATTTAGAAGTATTTAGGATCAGGCTGTTGATGAAGATGATTATGATCGATTTGGAAGTGCATCTAAACTTGGCATTGAATTGGATTTCAACTCTTTTTTAAGGCGAACAATTAGTGAATAGGAACTTGGCCCCGTTTTAACAGGTATGTTTTTGGTGAGATTTGAATTTACGTCGGCCGCGGTCGCATGCGGCAAGGATCGGAAAGTCACCTTAAAAGACTTTTAAAACTCTGTGTGATGTGTCTTTCAAAAAAATCTTAAATTTAGACCTTGTAAATTGCATGGTATTTTTCTGTAACAAATAACCTTTATTATCGTGTAAATTACATTATCTACACTACTATTATAAAGAGGAAAGATTTGATTTTTTTGTTTGTTTGTTTGTTTGTTTGTTTGTTTGAGTCGAATATTAGGCTCCGAAACTACTGGACCGATTTGAAAAATTCTTTTGCTATTGGAATCTCACATTATTTCTGCTGAACATAGGCTACATTTTATTTTGGAAAAAAGTAGGGTTCCGTAAGATATGTGTGTGTGTGTGTGTGTGTGTGTGTGTGTGTGTGTGGGTGGGTGTGGGTGTGGGTGGGTGTGTGTGTGTGTGTGTGTGGGTGTGGGTGTGGGTGTGTGTGTGCGTGTGTGTGTGCGTGTGTGTATTTTGTGTCTGTGATATATTATATTGCTACGAAAGTGTGTATTTCATTTATGGCTGCAACACCATCGCTCGCGGAGTCTCTACAAGGCCTTTGCGTAGCCCCAGGGCTCCGCGGAGCACACTCTGAGAATGGCTAAATTAGAATAAGGATTATCGCTATAATCACCTAAACTCTAAAGATGCAAATCAAACAATGAGTAGGTATAAATAATAATAATTATACCAGTCTGAGTAGTTAAACTGTTGGCAATTAGTAATAAAGTACCAACTTGTATTGTTGCAATTTGACTAAACAAATAAAGTTACTAATTTTATCAAATTAACTTTACTTTAAAGTGACAATTACTTTAACAAGTCTGTGGTTGTTAAATATCAACTTATTTAATAACTATTTTAGTACAAACCCCTAATTATTATTTAAATTACTTGTCTTCAAATTATTATGACATTAATTATGTTTTTATTAGTTAAATCAATATTGTCCTGTTGAATCAGTTGCTTCAAACCAGCCTGCAGGTCTGTTTCGTACAATATAGTAAATATTAAAACCTGTTTAATTATGTACCTTAAACGGAATATTTAATGGGACTTACCGATAAGTAAGTTACGTAGTGGGAACTTACAGTAATGAGTCTACATTTCCGGAAAATTCTTTTACTTTTTAACTCTCGCACTCAGAGACATACAATGATGATAAAAGTTCAATAATCAATTGAATGAAGAGTTTGAGATGGGGTTTAAGTATGTCAAAATGTTCATTAATTAATTACAGTCAAGTTATTTATACTCGCCAATTTCCACATGCTTACAATATAACACAGACGAAGAAGAATGCTGGTAATGTTCTGAGAAACGAAGCATATACTGGTAACGTAGAGACCTTCATAATCTCGATTACTCGTATCACACACAGGTGGTATCACTGGTAGGTGTAACCAATTAAATGGCTACCATGAATGAATGACTAGGTCACTAGTGGTCGTTTCCACTAAGCTAACCTAGCCCATATTATATCGAAAATATCAGCTAAATCGGTTCACTGGTTTGGGTGTCAAGAGGTTACAGAGTACAGACATATACACTTTTTCATTTATAACTAGATAGTTGCGGGAAACGTAAATTTTTCTAGGATATAAAGTATCCAAAATTTCAGCAAAATCGGTTCAGTTGTTTGGGCGTGAGGAGATAGTAGACATACAAATTACAAACAGATAAGTATTACAGAATCGTAAGAACTTACTGGCGCACTCAGAGACGAATATTAATTACTTAATTGTAATTAAATGGACATTTTGACATAAGCCCCATACATTATCTGTCAAACTCTTCATTAAATTGAAGTTTAATCATCATTAAATATGCGACCGTAAGACGTATAGTAACCATAGTGTCTTTATGTAGAGAACGTCACATGACAAAACACACAAAATCAATTGCCATATAGGGAAAACCAAGTTCAATTTCTCGGTAGTCTAATACACAACAAACACGAATATCCTGCGCTGGCGCAGATAGTGATGATTCAACAACTCTCGCTATTAACGATAACACGCATTTCATGGGTTTACTGTATGATTTAACAAATGATTTTAATCATTTATGAGTTATTATTACGAATGCTATGAGTAACATTGTGAACTTTGGCAGTTAACATTAAGGTTCAGACCACACTGACTAGTGAGCCGTCTAAACAGGCTAAACTTGTAGAAAGAAGAGGCGATAGGTTATTTAACCTCTTAAACCAATAGTGATTTTGACTAACTTAAAAACACTATAGGGCCTTCCATTGATACGTTAGGCTTAAGACTGAAGAAGGAGGACCAAAAACTCACCAAACATGATAATGATGGTGTTTTTTCGATTGCTCATGGAAGACAGGAGGGGTAATAATCGAATAACCAAGGAGTCCTGGGGATAAAAATTGCTCAAAAACATGACGTGATTACTGGAAGGCCCCTAGACCACGGAGACAACATGGAGACGTTAAGCAAAATGCACCAGTTAGGCGTGGAGGGGGTCACGGTGAAATCGTCTCGTAATTGTTCAAAAAATTACCTGTCATACCGTCCGACATTGCTACTTAATCTTTATTATTAGTGGCTTGATCGATATCCGAACTATTGATCATATTGAGCGAGTTGTTTTATACAATTTGTAGCAAAATAATGTGATAATAAAGAGTAATAATATTTATCCGTATTCGATTTGCGATTTTAATCTACTGAAAGTCTAAAAGAATCATTGAACACATTTTAAGTAAAAAAAAACAGAATGCGTTCCTAGAGTGGAGGCAGAAATGAAAATGAAACAGCAGCAGAATTGTCGTAGCGAGATAAACAGAGGGGTATATATTTTTCTTCTCCTACGCCGCCGGTTTACCTTCTCTACGTTACGAATTTTCGATACGTCACATCATGTCCTGACTCCTAGCAAAAGTTTGACGGTTGAAAACACTTGTGAAACACCTGTTGAACAGTTGATTAGAAAAAAATTCAGTACAAAATGGTGTCAAAACAACTGTTCAACAGATATGTTTAAATCTTTTGTGGTAAGACCATTAAAGTTTAACATTTTCTACCTAAACCAAAAAACTGCACACCACCACGCCTAGCCACGATACCTAGCCTAGCCTAGCCTATACCACGCCATAAGTTTCCAGCCACATAAAAAATTCAATAAGACTGTAGTATACTTAACCCATTTTAAACCAAGAGCTTTCATTAGAACATAACTCGAGAAAGAGCTTAGCCCGGGACAAGGATACATAAACTCGCTTGTAGGTCAGTGCCTTAATCGTAATCTTATCTTGTTTTTGTTGGACGAAGGTTGCGTTACAGTTAATCTGACAGTTTAGCTGAGGTCAGTGTTACTGTACATTTCAGTTTTCATTGTAAGTATTCATGAAAGACGAAAAGCAAAGGAGGTTGGCTAATCTCCATACATTACTGCCCGTCTGCCCCCGTAACCAGTGCCGATTGCCGAATTTATATTTTTTATGAGTGTAAGCCACTTTATTTCCGCCGCACCATTTACGAAATCTGTCGGCTTCTTATGGTAACTGACGCCCCTCTGGCACGCTGCCGCCTCTAGGCCGCGGCCTATACGGCCTAGTCCGGTATTTAAAACACGCTGTTACAAATAAGTATCTCAGGCTGAAAAGATTTGTGAAGAATTAGAGTAACGTAACACAAGGTACGTGTAGCCAAATAGAAAAATTTCATGTTCAATGTTCAAAACCTAGATGTTTTATATTCTGATCCAAATTTCATCATGATCGGGCCCTCTCTCGATATGAATCTCAAGCCTCGAATGACTCTTCGATCTCAATTCTCAGGCTGTCTTACTCGCGCTTAATTTACAACGTGTAGATGCGAGTGAGACAAGAGACAGAACTAATACTATGTTATACCTAATAATAGTACCCAACTAATATTATGTTATACCTTCTCAGTCATATTCGGGTGTAAATTTAATCTAAGCGATTATATCTTAGTAGAACAAAAAACATATAAAGTTTTTACAATTAAAACTATAAATAAGTTGAATAATGAAGTCAATTAACGTTATAATAACTTATTCTGTGAGAATTTTCGACCTTCGAGTTAATATACTTAGTAGGCAAATGGCAAGATACACGCGCGAATAAACATTTAAATAATATAAACAAATTAGAACATAATTATTAGCTAGGTTACCTAGGTTATCTAAATTGTGTAATAGACTGATCTAAGTTTTGCTCTAATTCTTATTTTACTACAAATATAATAATTTAAACTTTTATTACAAAAATACTGCGAATAAAATTAATTGATCGTTGCATAATAAATTAAGCAGTATAATAATATTGGCAGTATATTTTGAAATTCTTTGAACTAGTGTCCGTCTGTTCATTCCCACGTCGCCGCAGCCAGTTTATTATGTAGCTAATTTAGCTCGTTTAGCTAATTGTTATTAGGGCTTTGGACATTTGCCAGATACATTTTGAGTAGTCTTAACTATACAATTCATATGAAAATATATATTTATTATATCGAGGCTGAAACAAAACAAAGTGATAATACTTAAGGGTGTGTATGTGTTCATTATGTAGAGTTCATTGTGAAAGTAGCAGCGTTGAAATTTTAGTGGCAAGCGCCCGCAGATACACAATTTCCAACTGAATTCTGATAATACAAAAGCGTCTAACAAAACAATTGGAAGTTCTCCGTACTACATTCCATTTAATTAACGATAGCACATGATAATGACCCGTATTATGAACGAAACAAGGTTTAGAATTGCAGTTACGATGTGCGCGCTGTCGGGATGCGGGTTCGACTTTGGGTCAAGTATAAGTCATTAAAAATAACATACATTATACGTACAGTCAATAAATACAAAATCTATAATAATTATGAGAAATAAATCCTTTAGAATACGGGTATCAAGAATGCTTATTTCCTGAAAACTTACGTTTCAAATGAAAACCAGAGCCATTGGTGTTATTTCCTGGTTTTTCAAAATCATAATTTATTACTTATTAGTTATTTAGTAGCAGAGTACAATAAATAATCGGCCAAGTGCGAGTCGAACTCGCGCACGAAGATTTCCGTACCGCTATAGAGCAAAAATAGGCCAAAAATTGTGTTTTTGTATGGAAGCCCCCCTTATATTTTTATTTTATTTAAATATTATTATTAATTATTAAAGTACAGATATATTTATGGCCTTTGTGAAAAATTCAAGTGCCCACCTGTTATTGATATCGAGCAAAAAAGGCCGAAAAAACTCACGTTTGTTGTATGACAGCCCCCCTTAAATATTAATATTATTTTGTTTTAGTATTTGTTGCTATCGCTGCAACAGATATACACAATCTGTGAAATTTTCAGAAGTCTAGCTATAGCCGCGGTTCTTGAGATACAGCCTGGCGACAGACAGACGGACAGACGGACAGACAACGAAGTCTTAGTAATAGGGTCCCGTTTTTACCCTTTGGGTACGGAACCCTAAAAAGATATAAAGTAGCCGCGACCTTGGCTTGGAGTAGCGATAGTAAAATTCTCATTACCCGCGTAGACAATGACGGAACCGAACGTAATTTTCAACGGTTCAAGATTTCTGTAATTCACTTCGAGTGAATAATTTCAATGAGCGTCACTCACGGTTACATAGATAAGAATTTGCAAAGAAACATGTTTTCTATGGAATGAACTGTAGAATCCACATGAATTGAGTATTTTCACATTTTTACATTGGCTCGCCAGCACACACCATTAATAATAATAATAATGTACCTGACGTCTCCCAACGTCACTGACCACTGTCATCCATGACATGAAAGCACGAGACCAACAGTTTACTGCCGCACTCAGAGTGGCCAACATTTAATAATTTCACTTTGCCCATTAATTTAATAATTTCACATAAGCCTCATACATTATCTATCCAACTCTTCATTAAGTTGAAGGTTTAATCATTAGTAAATGTCTCTGAGCTCAGTGAAAATCAGAAATGTTTTTATTGGATTTGACATAACATCTGGTTAAGTGCACAATCAGGACGCCAAAATATGCAAATAATATTATGCACTTAAAATGGCGAAAATAAGCTAAAAACACAATAATTGTTTGAACTGAAGACTACAGTTATTGCATAACAATCTGATGTCTACATGTCGTTAAGTGACATGGTTCTTGCAATGCCTACGAAAGCATCTGCCGCAGTCAGCTACATTTAATGATGATTAAACTTCAATTAAGATTTTGATAGAACATGTATAGGGCTTATGTCAAAATGTTAAATTAATTACAGTTAAATAATTAATATTCGTGTCTAAGAGCGGCAGTAAGCTAAGGCTAGAGTACCATGTCCTGATTTTTATCCTGTCCTGATCTAACCAACATAATTATCACCGTTTATATTCTATGATGTATCCTGATTTCCTCTGACCACCAGACCACCATACAACAATTGCTACTAAGGTAATTAGTGTTTTCGCATCGGGGAAGTAATTAATTCATTGTGATGTACAAGTTTAATTTATGTTAAAATATTAAAATTAGCCGTGTCCTTCGTGAACGTGGATTCAGACGTCGCGGATGTTAGGCTTTTAGTTTTTATCCATAAATTAAAATGATAAATAAAAAAATTAGAAATAAAAACCGACTGCATTTTGATTTACCCTTACACCTATCGAGTGGAGGAGACAATGCCCTTGGCCGAGCGCGTCCATATAAAACATACCGAGTGATGGGCTGAGGGCGCTGCCTCGCCAGTGTATTCGCCATTCGGTAGGTGTAATCAAGGCGTCAATCAGTGAACATGAACTTAACGACACAGCTCCAGCTGAAATACATCAAGCCGTTCAGGCTCCAAAGCGTCCTTTAATTTCTCATTTTTAGGGTTCCGTACCCGAAGGGTAAAAACGGGACCCTATTACTAAGACTACACTGTCTGTCTGTCTGTCCCCAGGCTATATCTAGTACCCCTTCGTGTGCGAGTCTGACTCGCGCTTGGCCGACTTTTAATGTCTGATTTACGACAATGGCAAAACTTGGCGAAAACGACCAAACTAATCAAGAGACATAAAAGTTAAAAGAACATATTTTGTACAAAAATTAAAAGACAACTTCAAAAATAATTCTATCATAACTGCTTCAAAATGTAAAGTTGGAATATATATTATTTTTTTCAATTGAATATTACTTAAGCATAGTTATTGGTTGATTACAATAACAATAACCTTCATTTTTTAAGCATCGTACTTATTTCAAATTATAAAGGAAGCCTAAAACTAGCTGTATGTTAAAAATCATTACAATTTTTCTTCATTATAAAAATAACCGTGAGAAATTATTACTTTCTATATTTTGTATTCCCCAAAATTCACATTTTATTACCATAAATTTCAAGTTATTTCTATTAATTTATTAAGATATTCATTAATTAAGAGTGTTAACAATGTTAGAAACGATGATATTAACGTATGTTTTAATATAATAACAGGAATAGTTAATGAAAATTCTTTCACACGCACATCTATTCTATACATTAAAGTATACCTACCTGCAAAGTATATTTTTTAAAATATAAACCTTCGTTTTCGTTCATTCTAATCTAAATTCTTCAAAATTATTGTTTTTTTAAACACCAGCTTTTTAGAGCGCTTACGCTTGGCGCATTATGCAGCCTGCGGCTTAGCCTGCATAAAATAAGAAGTACTACATTTTGATCCTCTTCTCAAATCTCAACCCTAGAGGGTAGAATAAAAAAAAATCAGTGGATGCTAAATACTTACATTATATTATGAGAGCAAAATTTCACGTGTACAAAAATTCAAATTTCAATTACATACTGTTGTCAAATTGAAACAATTATCCCACCAATGTCAACATAATGACGACCTCTGTGGCTCGGTGGTAAGCGCGTCAGTCGCTCAAGCCGGGGTTCGAATCCCGCCGACGGAACAAAAAGTTTTCTATGTTCCCGGGTCTGGATGTGTATTAAATATGTGTATGATATAATAAAAATCTTAAATATATGTATAGTATAAAAGTATTAAATATATTTCCGTTGTCTGGTACCTGTAACACAAGTCCTTTAGGTACTTAGCACGGGGCCAGACTGACGTGGTGTGAAGCGTCCATAGATATTATTATTATTATTATTATTATAACATACAATCGATACGTATAATCTTGTATGATACATCAGCTATACTCATTTCTCAGTCGTCAAAAGTATATCATAAGGCCATCCTAGCTGGGCGGGGTACATCGTGCTAACTAGTACAATCAGCATAATAGCTTTGCATTGAGATAAAACTATCTAGTACAGTCTGCATAATTACTACATAGTAATAAACCATAAAGCATAGCTGTCTGTCTCAGGTCTCTATATATCTATATACATAATATTGTACTGTAAACAATTACAGAAAAAAGCGGCCAAGTGCGAGTTGGACTCGCCCATGAAGGGCTCCGCAGCAGCAATAAGGTTTATTTTTATGAAATTAAAAGGTTTTTGATTTATTTTTATATTTCAGTCGATTTAATGAAATTTAGAGGTTTACCATTTATGACGTATAAAAAATAAAATTAAATTAAGAAATTTAAAAAAACCCCCGCCAAAAAACTTTAAAAAGTAATGAAATAACATTTCCTGACTTTAAGTTTAAATCATTCCTAAGAGTAAAGTAATATTTTAGTCCATAATTGTTGTCAAGGTGTGTCGGGGGACCGCTAAGTAAACTACCACAACAGCGACTTTTGCATTTTGTATCGCCATAATAGTCGCTGATTCTCTCGATTCGGGTCGCTGTGAACAGACCCTTAATTTATATTGTTATGTGAAATCAAACATCTACATTAGCGGTCCCCCGACACACCTTGACAACAATTATGGACTAAAATATTACTTTACTCTTAGGAATGATTTAAACTTAAAGTCAGGAAATGTTATTTCATTACTTTTTAAAGTTTTTTGGCGGGGGTTTTTTTAAATTTCTTAATTTAATTTTATTTTATGCTTTTTAAACTTGTGCAGAATAATTCCTATCAACTGGATCATATCCCAATGAATACCATCTATAAAATATGTCCTCTTGGATGAGGCCATCAATATGAGCCCAAACATGAAACCTCCACTTTAGGTTCATACGGAGCTTGGCTTCTATAGAATCCAGGTGATGCTGCAGCAGCAGCATGCAAATATTTACTGTTTATTTACGTCTTACTGGTTGTCGCAATTAAAATGAGCCCAAACACGAAACCTTTGCTCTAAGTTGGTGAGGAGTTGGGTATCCTATTCATTACCAGGTGATGCTGCACCACCAGGTCAACTTTCCAATAATGTGTATATATTCATAAGTGTCTCGAACCAGGATTCAAAATATAAAACCCATCAAACGACTGCAAGTTGCTAATCGTCCTATCACGAACCAGATATACCGTGATATTTCAGCAATGAGCAGGCTGATGATGATGAACTATAGCTAAGAACACTCACCGTCATGTCAGCTTTCAAACAAAAAAAACTAGATCAAAATCGGTCCACCCGTTTGGATGCTACGATGCCACAGACAGACAGACAGACAGACAGACAGACACGTCAAACTTATAACACCCCTCTTTTTGGTCGGGGGTTAAAAAAACTACTGGCAAGATCTCGTTCAAACCAATTTTCGTTGGTAGTTTTTATAGTAATCTACATCATATATTTTTTTTAGAATTATCATGCCCCTACTTTAGAAATTAGAGGGGAGGGACACACATTTTACCACTTTGGAAGAGTCGCTCTCGCAAACTATTCAGGTTAGAAAAAAATGATGTGAGAAATCTCAATATGATTTTTGGAGACTTATCCATAGATACTCCACACGCATAGGTTAGATGAAAAAAAATATTTTGTTTCAGTTGTACCTATGGGGACCCCTAAAATTTTTAATAATTTTTCCATTTTTGCATCAAAATCTTAATGCGGTTCACAGACTACATCTACTTACCAAGTTTCAATATTATAGCTCTAATAGTTTCGGAGAAAAGTGGCTGTGACATACGGACGGACGGACGGACGGACGGACGGACGGACGGACGGACAGACAGACAGACAGACAGACAGACATGACGAATCTATAAGGGTTCCGTTTTTGCCATTTTGGCTACGGAACACTAAAAAGTACAATAATAATTATAGCACACCGACACTATTAGAAATTATCGAGGATAGATATTTTTTATTTTACTGAAGTTAACAAACAGTAAACTATTTACTGAAGTTAACAAACAGTAACAGTAACCTAATATTGTAGTATTATATAATGATAAATCATATAATACGAGGGCTGCTATTTATGTATCCGGAATTAAAAAAAGAAACAAACATATATCATTTAATATGGTTTTATTGCTTTTCAAAATATTCGCCGCGATGATCGACACACTTTTGCATACGCTGGAACCAATTTTCATAGCACTTTTTCCATTCTGATTGAGGTATCTCCAAAACGTGCATTTTGAACGCATCAACAGCCTCTTCGCGGCTCGAAAAACGTTGACCACGTAATTTGTTCTTCGCGTATGGAAATAAAAAGAAATCGTTAGGTGCCAAATCAGGGCTGTACGGCGGATGACCAGTCAATTCGATCTTTTGACCCTCCAAAAACTGAGTTGTTTCAGCTGAGGTGTGACAGCTAGCATTGTCGTGATGTAATATGATTCTGCGTTGTCGGTTGTCCTTTCTTATTTCTTCAAAGACTTCTGGTAAACAAATGGTCGTATACCATTCAGAATTAACCGTTTTACGATTCTCTAATGGCACTGTAGCCACATGTCCATTAATTCCAAAAAAACAGGCGACCATTTGCTTCAAAGTACTTTTTGCACGAGTAACTTTTGTTGGTTTCGGCTCATCTTGGAACACCCACACCGTTGACTGTTGTTTAGTTTCGGGGTCATATGCATAGATCCAAGATTCATCACCTGTGTAGATATTATAAACGGCTTTTGACGTACCACGGTTGTATTTTTTTATCATTTTTTTGCACCAATCGACACGAGCCCGTTTTTGATCGATTGTCAAGTTGTGCGGAATCCAACGCGAACATATTTTTTTTACAGCCAAATGTTCGTGTAATATCTTATGTATGCTCGTCATACTTATGCCTAAGGACGCCTCTATCTCGCGATATGTAACATGACGATCACACATTATTAGTTCCCGCACAGCATCTATATTTTGTGGGACAACAGCTGTTTTTGGGCGACCTTCTTTATTTTCATCCGTGAGCATAGACCGCCCACGATTAAACTCACTGTACCAGTGATAAGCAGTGGTTTTTGATGGTGCTTCATCTCCAAAAGTTGCGGTGAGTTGAATAAAGCACTGTTGTTGATTTAGCCCACGCCGAAAATCGTAGTAAATCATTGCACGAAAATGTTCACGCGTTAAATCCATGGCAAATGAAGACACGCAATTTTCAAAATGACGCCACAATGGAAAAATAATTGACAGTCACATGAAACAAAATGTATTCTTCAACCAAAGAGTTATATTTTCAAATGTTGTAATTACTTTTTAAATATTGTTCTTGGAAGTGGCCAGTTCCGGATACATAAATAGCAGCCTATGTACTTTAGATAAATAATAATATTAATATCGATGGACGCTTCACACCACGTCAATCTGGCCCCGTGCTAAGTACCTGAAGGACTTGTGTTACAGGTACCAGACAACGGAAATATATTTAGGGCCTGTTTCACCACTCCCTGATAAGTGCCGAATAGGCTATTCACCACTTAACTTGACAGATGAAGTATGGAAAATCTATATGAAAAAATAACATGTTATGCAGATTTTTTAAATATTGTCCATTCTTTCGTGTAAATAACACTTTATGCGGCGGTCACGCTAAAAGTGCTGATAGCGTTTTGAACCATCGGACTCGCACTTGCCGATTTTTTTGTTTACGTTTGGATTTTACATTCACATAATATTTTGATTAGTCTACATATTTTTTAACCCTCCTTATACGACGTTCCGTTTACGTAGGCCGAGTGGTAAAAATCTGAGGCCGACTTCTACTTTTTCAACCGCTGCCCTTATTTGATGTAGGACGGGAGTTCAAAATATTATATATAGAGACGTTGCACTTACGTAGGATAATCTGTTTAAGTAAGTGCACTAACCGTTTCGCTTAAGTAGGTAGGATGTGTATTCAAAAACTTGAGACGTTGTATAGGACGGGTTGAAAATCCAGGGGTCAGAACATTCTGACCGTACCTGCAGTGTCAACGTGGCATAATCGTGCATGTGTGTTACAACATGTGCGAGCGACTTGGTGTTGACTTTGACCCAGAACCCCGAGCTATGCAATAAAATGCCGGCGAATAATTGTAGCATTTGCGATTTCATTTCTTTGAATAGCGGCCATTTAGGAGCTAAATTACTATTACTTTAAGTCCCCAAGATGGCTCTATAGTAAATTTAACGTGACGCCATGTAGCCTATAACTAGCGGAGCACCAAGAGGCTACCAACGCCACCTCATGTGTCCAAATAAGATAGGTAGTTTTAAAGTTACGAGGCAAGAGATTGAACATTCATATTATCCCACCCACATACATAAATACATACAGGTCAAAATCATAACCCTCCTTTTTGCTTCGGTGTAGTCGGGTAACTGAAATTCCCTACTTTCAGTTACCTGACTACGCCGAAGCAAAGAGGATCTTGATGTTGTAACAAAGTTTGTAAGATTCAAACTACCTCAGCTCTACGTTAGAGATGCGTATGAAAGTCATCTAGCGTAGAGCTTTATTTAGTTTGTTTACGTGGGAAGAAGGTTGTAAAAAATATTTACCTGAATTTTAAATTTCGTGAACTAAAACTTGAGAACTGCTGAACCGATTCGGCTGATTGGAGTTTTGAAATATTCGTGGAAGTCTAGGTGAGGTTCACACTAGGAAATGATACAAAGTTGGTGAACTTTGTTGTGGGTCATCTATCCACATCCATACTTCTGTCACCTCTTCACGCCCAAACCGCTGAACCGATTTTGCTGAAATTTTGTATGGAGATACCTCGAGTCCCCGGAAAGGACATAATATGATACTTTTTATCCCGGAAAAATGTACGGTTCCCGCGCGATAAACTAATTTTGGCGCAACGGAGTTGCGGGCATCATCCAGTTAACTGTTAAAGTATATTTGGGTGTGTAACATTGTATTGTATGTATAATTGTATACAGTACATATTATAACAACAAGGAACTTGTAAGATATTCGTCATTGGGAATGAAATCTCTTGATTGATATGGCGCTGGACACTTTAGAAGACGAAAGACCGAACATCGAACGAATCAATTCTTCAAAGTACTATCGCCGACACAACGCAAATGTTTAATAGTTTTTGTTGTTTATGGCAGACTAATATAATTGTTAATGGATTTTTGTATTGATTACTAGATGACCAGTGAACTACGTCATCACTTCCCTCCTATAATATTTCTAGATTAAAATTAACTAAATCGGTAAAGCCATTCTCGACTTATAGCGAGACTAATATAATTTTACTCTTATTATATTATTTATAGTATAGATTAGCGATGAAATGAGTTTAAGCATGACGGGCACTTAAGGATGTTTAGCGTTTACTTTAATGGTAAGTATGGGATTTCCTTCGATGCATTTACATTTTAAATGCAACCAAAATGTTTCGTACAGAAAAATTTAAGTCAAAAAAGGGGATTTTGTTTGTTGTTGTATTTCGGGCTTAAATATTTTAAACAAAATATGCGAGTATGCGCTTCATACAGTAGTGCAACAAATCTTATTTATTTATTTAATAATTTATGTACACATAACTAGTTGACAGAGAAAAACTCAAAAATAAGAGGTACATTTTAGTACAAAAGTACTACTTATTCCAATTGGAATCTCTTCCAGTAGACCTGTTTCTTATTCTAGTTTAGGTAGTTTTAGAATTTTATAAATACTCTGAAATCAATATTTACATAAATTTTGTTAAGACTCGCTAAAACACAAGAATGGCTGAACCGATTTGGCTAATTTTAGTCTTGGAAAACCATACTAAAATCACGTCTTTAGTAACAATTTAGCAAACATACACATTACGTGCATTTTGTTATGCAATATGTAAATAAGGTAAAAAAGGCAAATACGTACATATGTGATCGAAGGTTGTCCTTAATTAGTCCGATATGTCTATCTGTAGCCTGTACACAGTGATAATAACATCTTTAAACACTGCTGTATTCGATAGTCCTTTCAGAGGTTCTGAAAAGTCCTTAACACCAACGACTTAATGTTTACTTTTAAACGAGTTTCGAGGTAAAATAACTTTAAATGGACTTGAAGTTCAATTATTACATTTGATAGCAGAAAAGTGTGTACTACCCTTTTAAAACATTAGGTCCCATATAATAAAGCCTCTAACGTTTATCAAATTTATTCCTACTTATACAGGTTGTTCGGGTGAACACCGTTATCCTTAAAACCATCAAATGAGCCCATCAAAATAAACAACTTTTTCTATGAGAACAATGCTGAGAACTCAAAAAAAAACCGTCGTCATACCCGGCAGAGGTCACGGTAAATTTTTTATCAATCAGATCCATCAATCTAATTGACGGAATATTGATGGTTATAAAAAAATACATATTAAAAAAATTATCAATCCATCAATCCGTGGATCTATCTATCGTCTAGATCAATTTTTCGTCAATCTTTATTCTTTACCAGATTGATGGATCAGTGATGAAAAATTGACCGTATAACCAGCTCTGCCATACAAATTGCCCGGATCGGTGTTCACCCGAACAACCTGTATTATCCTATACTCCTTTGTATACTTTGTGTTTGCCTGTCAAAAGTAGTTTCAGAGCACTGGGCTCTGTAAATCGATATTGTAATTTTATAGTAAAGATTATTAATTATTATAAATGATTGTCTCTTGAATGAAAAACTATTGCCACAATCACAAACAAATAAACCCCTGAAATGTTTGTTATTACGAAGCCTAGGAATTATCGTATCGCTATAGATTACATAAATTATAAACACTCATATTATTAACATACCTACTTCTAGAGTTCACTGATAACTCGACAGCACTCGTGAAGCAGGATTACCACTCATTATAATACCATTAAATATGATTATTATAATATAAAATTTAAAATATAAAAACCTGAATACGGCAATTAACGATAAACGTGCGGACTGCGGTCAGATAATATTCAATACGCTCGTCTTCGCGACGGTACGCGTAATAGACAATAGTAATTGAAATCAAAGCATAGGAAGCATCTAACTTTTCCACGGCCGCGGGGCAAATGCCGCCTCTATAGCCCCGGCAATAGAGTCCTGCGTTCGCTCATCGATAACGTTTACTATTAAATCAATTATCATGGCATGAACGGTGTCTATCGTTGTTATCAAACAGAGAGAGGCGTACGAAAACAAGAGTGGCGCGACGAACGGCGAGGTCCGTGCAATCCAATATGGGCACAAACTGGAACACCGCACACACACTCGTCCTATTCAATTGACATAAATTGTTCACGCTTATTTACTCACAAAAACCACGTGTTAGTCGCGCGAGACGGCACGTCCGTGCGCGGTGCCGGCTGGATTGACACTGACTGTCTGACAGGCTGTGCAAGGAGCCGGCGCCTGCGCAGGTCGTAGGCCGTAGCGCGTAATTTCGATGAAAATAATAATAAGCAGTGATGCAATTGCATTTAACGCGTTTTCCTTCCTTGAACCTTAAAGTTGCGCGTGCATTGTCACGGGGCGCTTCGGTGGACCGTTTTTCCATAAATGTTTTATGACATCTACATAGGTCAATAATTAAAACGTGTCGAAAATGCAGCCCGCTCAGTCGCGACCCATCATAATGTGCGCTTACTTTAATCGCAGTTGTCCCATAAAACGTCTTCTCAACAATCTAAGACATCTTACAACAATCTTTAACCATAACAAAATGTGAAATGAACTCAAATCCCTAGCAAAAGTCGCCATATTTAACGATAACTTTAACCTTAACTTTAACTACGCTTTTGGTGCAATTCACCCAAATAGTAACTAAAGTCATTTCGAAGGAATACAACGTCTTGTTTACCAATTTGGAAGGCCAGTCTAAGTAGGACAAAACGGTGTCAAGTTTTATAAAATGCAGATAAAAATCTTACGAGATAAGTATCTCTGAATTCCACGTTGATAATTTTATGATATCTGATTCATAAATATGATTAGATAAACGAATTTGCTTTGAATTGCGTATGACTAGTTTGATTTTCATGTAGAGTAACTCTACAAATTTTTTTTAAGTTTTAATGCAATTTTGTAATACATAGTACTACATAGTACAATTATTATTACATCTTTGGTCTAAAACATGAAACGAGAAATAAAACATATTATCAAATATAATATTTCCAAGCATCTTCAATGAAGTGGATAAACTCGAAATCGCTACTAAATATTTTAAACTTCTAATGATAACCATTTCAATTTTGTAATAATAAAAGATCTCTTGATTTTATAATTTTAATGTGACTTTTTAAAGTTTGTTTTCAGGACTTTACATTATTAGAACCTTGGTTCTCGACGCCTACGTATAGTAAATAGCAATACAATATCTGGAAAGTAGGCTTTTTTGAAAATTAATTGATTTTCATAAAAAAATATTTATTTTCAAACACTAACTCCTGAACTCTATGAAACTAAAATGAAGCTCTCCTAGAAATATTAAAAAGAACAAAGTAGATAATCTATTTTCGAAATCATGATAAAATTGGTGTTTCAAGTTTTTAAACAAAATTCGAATTTAAACCTCCAAATGCCTGGAACATCTTCAAGCACTAAAAAAGAGCGTACGTCGTTCTATTTTTAAATTTACCGAATGTCCATAGAAACCACACCTCATCAGCTAAACAAAAGGATGCGGTACTTGTTGACTACTTGACAAATTACCTGGACATCCACTTCGAACGCTGAACGATTTAAGACTCTGACACGTCGTACACAAGGTTTAAATTAATTCTTTTTCTGCGCTGGACGCTGGCATTGCTAGATCAAGGATTGTTTATGTGCTGTTAACAAGCTGATTCTTACGCTTACTGTTAGTTACCAAGTTGCCAGCACCATTACCACCAAATTTTTTGTATTTTTTTTTTATTTAGCCTATAATAATAATAATAGCTCCCACACCGGTTTCGGTGACGGTGGCCGGTTTCTTTGAAACCAGGCCAGCTACGCAGGAGTAATTTTATAGTGCCCAAGTGTGTGCGCAGTAGACAAGAGCACTCTCTATTATTCCTTTACTCTCATAACCCAGTGGGACGGCAGACCGACACGACTGGCGAGAAATCAGGCGCAGGACCGACTTTTTACATGCCCATCCGACGCATGGATCATCTTACTTGTCAGACAATCAGGTGATCAGCCTGCATTGTCCTAACCAAACTTGGAAGTAACATGTTTCCAACGCGGGAATCGAACCCACTACCTCCGAGTCAAGAGCCGCGCTCTATACCACTAGACCACGGAGGTGTTAGGCGCATTTAGCCTATATCACTATATAGTATATAGTGGGACACTTATACATACATCACTATATAGTGGGACACTTCCCACTGCTGGGCAAAGGCCTCCCCAGGATCTTCAACTGTTCTCTCTCCTGCGCCACCGATAGCCAGCCTGGCTGGTATGCTTCCAGCTCGTCACGCCGCCTTTTTCTAGGCCGGCCACGGTAGCGGCGTCCATCGGGATATTCGGGAATATTTCGGAGATATTTTTGGCTCTTTAGTCTCTACCAGTACGCCCTTTGGAATTACAATCCTACAACTTACGAGAATGTTTTTGGCGGTTAAAATTAGGTAGGCGGCTGATTAACACTCCCCTGACAATGTTTTCAATTCTCAGTCTATAATTCTAATAGAATAAAGAAAAACCGTTTTTCTCCATCATTCGCTTTACTCTACATTCGTCTCGCCCGGTTTTATTTCTTCTTTTCTCCGGGCGACTTTTAACAGAAGTTTATCTTTCCAATAGCATTGTTAATTGCTTAGCATTTGAATATTAGTCTATCAGTAGCGCTAGTGAATAACTTGCTAAGTGACACGTCATTTAACAGACGCTTTATCTCAAGACTTAAACATTCTTAATTTCTTACTACGCGGTCGAAATTAACGAATGCAAATTGCAAAGTTCTACGAGCACCCAGCGCTCGGTTCATTATTTCAATCCATCAATCCAATCCAGCTTTGGAATACTCCAGGCTCTTGCACCTACAATAATATAAAGTTATAAACGGGTACTGGATTGCACTGAACTGAATTCCAGTGTCTGTCCAGGTCTGTGGTCCAGGTGGATTACTGGATTGGAATAATTTAAGCCAACCATTATGTTTAAAACGAATATTTCTCATTCTATTTCAGACATAATTGAGTCTGTCCAGTTGGATTACTGTATTGGGACAATGCAATGTAAACCCGCGATTATGTTGTACGAATATTTCTCGTTTTATTTCAGACATAGCCGTGTAAAAATCGGGAGCATGTTTTGTTTACGCGGAGGTAACTGCAAACAAACGAAACAAAAAGCAGATCGATCAATGTTTCCAGCCTTGAACAGAGGCATACAAAAATAAATTCCCACACCGGAGGAGCGAAATATGTGAATAATTATGCGGCGAGAATTTTTAACATCTAATTATCTAGTAATCACTGAAAATGCATGTCCTAAGCAACATTTTATAACAAAATATTTGTGGTTAATTGAACTTACCTTAAGTGAACTTCAACCAAAATTATACGAGTTGCTGCATCCGTAGAGATTTAATAAACCTGTAGTCCGAATTTTGTGGTACTGCATCATCACACGCCATTTAGATATTATTTATTTAATTTAAAACTGAAAAAAGACAATCAATTGGTTTTATAGTACTTCCGCCTTGCTTTCCTAGATGGCGGTGTTAGTTCGTCCGTCATTCTTTTTAGAGAGGATAATTCATAACATTTTATCATTCCGCAAGTAAAGAATAGGGGCAACAAACTAAGAGAAGTGGGTGGGGTGGGATTTTAAATCTCTACGGATGCAGCAACTCGTATAATTTTGGTTGAAGTTCACTTAAGGTAAGTTCAATTAACCACAAATTATACTTCGTTGCTGCATCCTATGAGATTTAATAAACCTGTAGATGTTCAGCGCGTAATTGCGGAATGATAAAATACCAGATTAATTACATTAAGTTAATTAATTACGGAATTTAAAATGATAGGTATAACATTATAGACATCATAACAATTTTTATTTAATAAAGTATTGTACTTCTAAATAATAATACTACTTAATTAGTTTGGATATGCTATGAATCAGAATTTACATTAAAAATAGCTTCTGCGAAAGCTCTGTCTTGTGCTAAATCTGGTAAAGGTAAGTTATAAAACTTAGCAAAACAAAGTGACGGCCCAGCCAGCGCATCGCTTGATAATGTCGACGGAGACTCCCGCGCGGCGCGCCGCCGACGTGGAGGCGTGTCGCGTGTTGTGCGCTGAATAAACGCCAATCTCTATGCCACTGTCCTTGAGGACACTCTTTATCCAGCGACTTATAGATTGGGAACTGGCATTATGAAAAGGCTTTCTAGTTGTTAAAATGAGCTTATCAGTAGCTGGGCCATTTCTCAGCTCTTTTGTCTTATCTAGGTACACAGATAAAGCTTTAGCTGGGGCTTGATGAATAATTATTGATAGTGATTACGATACGTGAATTTTCGGAATAAACGTCTTCTGTTCTTATGAGTGATAATGTCTGCACCCGTTGTCCCGTCGACAACGAGTTGAATTATTATATATAATTATTATAATATTAGAATGAGAGTTACCATTTTTTTTTTTTTTTTTTTTTTTTTTTTTTTTTTTTTTTTAAATTTCTAATGATAATAAGTATCGAATCTTACGGATAAAATTTAGATACGTACTCCAAAAGTTTATAAGGTTCCCTTAAAAATGAATACTTTAGGAAGCTGGGCTTACTCCTAAAAACTCCTTTAAAAAATCTTAGGATCGTTATTGCAACGGGATTTACCAATGATTAGAGACAAACTAGAGTCTAGACCTATAACAATTTAACATTCCGCAACTTGCTTTTTCATTAAGTTTTTCTGTTAAAATTTAAGAATTCGTAATAATATTATATCAGCTACGGATCCTTAATACAAATCAATATTATTACTTTGACAAAAATTAAACCAATGTTTTAATCCTGTATCATACTGATTAATTGTACCTCCCGATAACGGTTTTAGTATGATATTGTCAATAGACATCTCCGGTATTCAGCGTCTTAGGTAGACTTTCCGCACAATACTGCGCACGCCAGAAGGTTTTATCTGGCCTAAAATAAATCTCGTCAGATTTGAGAAGCGATCAAAACAGTGGAAAACACGGCCGAGACACGACGGCCAGTACGGAACGACTAATTTACCAGTCGCTTCCTCTTCTATAATTTTCCTAAGACAGTATGAGCGCGAATGGCGGAAAGGCATAGAAAAAATAATCGTGCCATGAAATTGTAAAAGCAAGGATGATGAAGGCACCTGGGTCTTGTTTCCAAGAGACATAATATCTTAGCAGATAATAATATAGCACTTATTATTAAAGCACAACGCGAGTAAGTACGGTATCAGCCATCAGGTTGTCAGGTTGACCGAAGCTCAATAAGATCTTTAGTAAGTTCCTATCGTTACGTTACGTAAGTACCTAGACGCCTGGTCAGCATCTGTGTTTTTATATAAATAAGAAGCAAATAAATTATATATGCGTTGTTTCTCGCACTACTGCCATATATCTCTCGCGATTTCATTGAGATGATGAAATTGAATACTTCACATTATAATATTAATATAAGATAATATAATTATGGCAGTAGTATTATTTATTCTTAGTAAGACATTTAAAATATTATCACAACGATGAAATGAAAAATGATTTCAATCCCTAGGCAGCCAATAATTCAAGATAATTGATATGATGGCGAGCTTCATCCGCGGACCAATGGCATCTAGTTACTACTCCGTCGCACGCGGCGCCCCAGCCGGTGAGTGACGAGTCTGTGAAGATCTCCAGCTCGTATAAACTTGTGTTTATTCTAATAAAAAGCTTACTTTATTAAAAATAATATTGCACCACCAACTGGTGGTACACATAAGGTTTTACAGGCATGATGGAATCAAAATTATTATTACATTTTTGTGAAGCTAAAAACTTATCTCGTTCAAAGTATTTAGTACGCGGCCAGTTGTATCAAAGAATATACAACTACACATACATATGCTATTGCTGGTCATGCTGAAATTAAAGTGCCAATGAACTTCGCGAAATCGCGCTTTGTTATGGATTTCGTTGGCTAGTTAGAAAATTTCTGGAGTAACTGCATGACTTGAGTATTTAATATTATGTCAAAGCTAATATAATATCATTGGTCAAAGCCAATAAATCTACAAAGTTGTGAAGGCGTCATACTAGTTTTCTCAAAGTTGATAATAAAACCTAATTGTTTCAATTTTGACCTTAATATATTATATAGTAGCATAATCTTTAGATTTCGATTCGAATTTCGACCACTAGATGGCCCTGCTTTCTTGACCACATAAAAAGAGGCTTTTGAAGCTTTACAAATATAAATGGCACAGAACTTAAGCCGTACAGGAAGGCAGTTAAATTCACAAAGATTATCATGAAATCGAAATCTCAAAAAATAATAATAATAATAATAATAATAAATTTATGTAATGTATGAATCGGCACACCGCACAAGCAATTCCTTGAGATCGATTGAGATTTGAGATTGAGATATGAGGAATATACATTTGGAAAGACCAATTTTATAGCAGTGCGAATATCTTCCATTTTAAAAGTTGATTACGTGCAAATTAAAAATGTATTTAAGTAATTTTGAGTTGAATATAAATCTTAACCCACCGATACTTTTCGGTGTAAGAAAAATGTATGAAATAAATTGGTCTGGCAAATTTTCATTACATACTGAAATAGCACCTAATTGTTTGAGTTCACTTATTGCTTTGCTCATCTGACTCTTTGTAAAAGGTGGATTACTTGGTTCCACACGTTGGTAAGGTGGCTTACAGAAGGGACTTATAACTCAATGCAGAAGGGTATTTTATAATATCCTTTAGCATAAGACAGCACTGCACCGTGCTATCGGAGGTTATTAGAAGCCAATTGCGTAAAAAGAATTGGATGCGGCCAGCGTGAGGTACCTCTAGTAGCGGCGTCTCCTGTCGTTGCTCGGTCTGGCGCTCGCGTAGGGGCGGCCGCGGCGCGGGGGCTGCTGGGCCCTCCTCGCCGACGTGTCGACGGCTGCGGCTCGTGCGGGCGGGCCAGCGCCAGGGCGCTGGCCTCGCGTACTGCTGACGAGGAGGAGCTCGGGAGTTGCCCGGCAGTGCTTGTTGCTAGCGCTTTTCACCGAAAAGGTAGACGTCGCTTTTTACGCCTTGGATTGTATTATGAAAAAAAAAATTATCGGTTTTTGCAGCCTGCTGTAGAACTGCGGCTACCTCTTGATTGAGTTTAGGCGCTTGTGCCAGCGAAAAGTTAGTCGGTATAAGGATCTTCGCCACAAGCGACTCCTTGTATTCCTTAGCCAAACCATCGACCAAGATTTTACCCCAACGTTCAGAGAGTTCGGTGGGAATGCGTTCGCCTAGGGCTTTCTGTTTTATTGGCCTTGCCAAGAATATTTAGTATTTCAAGTGGTAACCTGGGAGTAGATTCTTGGTTAGGATCTACTGGCACGGTGGCTTCTGGTTGGCTCAGCGGTGCTGATGTCGGCGGTGCGGCCTGCGGCGACGCCGGTGCAGGCGCGGCCGACTCCATATAATCCACGTCTTCGACGTCGGCTAAAGATTGTGGAGTTCCACAGCAAGATTGAGCCTCCCGCGCGTCGATGTCTTCATCGCGCCTTTTGTCGTCGGATGAGTGCTCGTTATCGCAGCGGCCTTCCCGGGAGGAAGACGCTGATGACTCGGATCTTGTCCGGTGTGAATAAGCAAAAGCATAAAGTTGCTTTCAGGATGATATCACGTATCATCACGACTCAGTTTGTAACCTGGATAATATCGCGTATTACCCCATTAAGGTACAAAAGGTTGACTATCTGGTTAATATCACGTATTAACCCTTAAGATAGTCTTTTTTTAACGTATCGTTACCATGCCATAGTTTCCAATCGCCGTATTTTGCGGCGAATATGTTCGTAATCATCCTTATTCTTCCTTTTTCCAATATTATTCGGCGATTTACACTAATTATAACACTTTAACACTGTAGAAATTAATTTAAAAAGGATAACGTGTTGACGATGCCGCACACGAAAAACGAATGACGGACGAACTAACACCGCCATCTAGGAAAGCAAGGCGGAAGTACTATAAAACCAATTGATTGTCTTTTTTCAGTTTTAAATTAAATAAATAATATCTAAATGGCGTGTGATGATGCAGTACCACAAAATTCGGACTACAGGTTTATTAAATCTCTACGGATGCAGCAACGAAGTATAATAATATTTATTTCGTGTACGAATTCTGAATTAAATGAGTTATGGTTTTTGTAATTTTAACCAAAATCTAAAACAGCGAAATCGGTTCAGCAGTTTGGGCGTGAGTGGGTAACAGACAGACATACAGACAGATAGCAGAAGGACAGACTTTCGCATTCATAAAATTAGAATGAACTTTACTTTCGTATACATGATACAGCGTCACAGGGCCACTCTACGAGTACATTTCGTTGTAGACCCGTGCTACGAATCTCGTAGCTCATATAGAGTTACATTCTCAGATCGTCACTTTTTGTGAAACATTCGCCTTACATTCTCCTGAAATAGTAACAATTACTTTTTTTTACAAAATAAGGAGACACACGAGCAAAGGGGTCACCTGATGGAAAGCAATTACCGTCGCCCATGGATACTCGCCAGTCACACATCAGAAGGACTGCAGGTGCGTTGCCGGCCTTTTAAGAGGGAATACGCTCTCTTCTTGAAGGTTTAAAAGTCGTATTGGTCTGGAAATAGGTGACAGTTCATTCCAGAGTTTTACAGTGCGCGGCAGAAAGTTACACGAAAAACGCACAGGGTAAGCACTCATCAAGGTGATGAGGATGGTATATTTTTCGTGTGTTTTTAATTATTGTAGATGAGTTGTAACAATTTGATTATTCAACAGCACGTTTAACATACATATTTTAAATGCCAGTGCGTCTGTTACTTCATCACCTAAACCGTAGAACGGATTTGGATTAATACTTTCAGTCGTGTACAGTTACGACGACCTATTGCATATTTTTGCTCGAAATTGCGGCCAACACAACAGCGCTAATAGAAATATTAGATCAACAGCTGTTAATTCTAATATTGAAGACGAGTCTCTACTTTTTATTTATGAAAACTCTGTTCCGCTACAAATATTTAGATCTGGAGCCTAGACGTAAAAACACAACAAAGAGTCTCTAGTCTACAATTCTACTACTCACTATAAATCACTAATAGTTTGAACTTAAAACTAGGAACTTTTAACGTATATTCTACTTTTACACCATATAATTCACATCACTATCAAATAAAACGGTTCGTCTCCACAGCGTATCCAAAACCAAAACATGGTCACAAATCACAACACACCGCCATTTTGTTTTGGCGAATTTTTGGCGCGTTTCGTTCATTTGGTAGAGACGTCGCGGTCGCGCGCCGAAATAGACTGTAATGAGTCTGGCCGCTGGGGTGGGAATGGGTTTATAATAGCTCGGACGCGCACGCACTTGGACTCACGGAAAGATCGTCCATTCCCCAAATTATAAGACCCACTGATTGCAAAAATATGGGTCACTGCCTCTTTTATTTTTCTCTATAGCTCTCATTGCTGGGCAAAGAGTCTTCTACAGGGCTCGCCCCTGCGCCACCTAGCCAGCCTGGCTGGTATAGACGGCGGAATAGACTGTAATGACTAATGAGTCTGACCGTTGGGGTGGTAATGTGTTTATAATAGCTCCGACGCGCACGCACCTGGACTCAACGACAAATCATCAATTCCCGGAATTCTGAGACCCGCGAAAATATGGGTCACTGCCTAATCCTGAATTTTTTTCCTTATACTGTCTCACTGCTAGCCAAAGACCTCCACCAGGGTGTTTCTTTGTGCTCGCTCCTGTGCCACCTGTCCAGTGTGGCTGGTATAGACGCTGAAATAAGCTGTAATGAGTCTGACCGCTGGGGTGGGAATGGTTTTATATTAGCTCCGACGCGCACGCACCTGGACTCAAGGAAAGATCGTCCATTTCCCAAATTATAAGACCTAAAGTGGGTCAAATTGTAAAACCCAAGTAAGTCAAATTCAAGGGCGAAAGTACTCCAATCCAAGTTATTGTTAAAACTGTCAAAAGATATTGATTTCCAGTCGAACATTATATACGAAACCAAAGGATAGTATACAGAACAAGAGAAATATCATGATGGTTTAAGTCAATTTTTGGCAAGTGGATCATACTTGTTCAATAGCAGTATTCCAGATCCAAGGATTACTGTATTATGTTTCATTAAAGCCTTCGTTTTTGTAGTAGGAGCTTTTAATTAATATGAATAAGAACTAAAAAGCATAGCCTAACTCCATAACTGCAGAGCAGTGTTTTCTGAACTTTATATAACACTGTTACCCTGGTTAAATATAAGATTAATTGCTTTTACTCCTATTTTCAATATGGATTTGACAGATTTCAATTGCGTGAGATGCAATGCAATGCAAATATAAAATTTAGTAACTACAAACTTTTCATGAGTGTAGGTGACACACAAAAACGAAGAGACTTAGCAATATATGAGTTGGATGGCGGCCATACCATATGGGCCGGATCGACAATGATATTAATAACCAACTATAGCTACGCCGTAAGCATAAGGTGACTTTCCGATCCTCGCGGCAAGCAACCGCGACCGACAAAGATTCAAATCAACGCCACTTTATGACCTAGGCTACAGGTTTTATTTTGCTCTACACCACTGCAAAGCGGCGGCATGGGTCTCTAGAGTCTAAACTCTAGACCAATCTCGGCAGAAAATGAAACCTAGCATAAAGTGGCATTTTATTTGAATTTTCGTCGGTCGCGGTCGCTTTCCGCGAGGATCGGAAGGCAACCTTTAGGCTGCGTTTCCACCAGAGCTGAGCGGAGCTGTGTTGCGAGGAATGTGTTTTTGAGAACCAATAGCATCGCCGCGATCGCCGCGACTTTGCCATGACATCGCTGAGCGTCATGTCAATGAAGCGATTCTATTGGTTTTCAAAAACACATTCCTCGCAAGTCGCAACACAGCTCTGCTCAGCTCTGGTGGATCATCCTTACGATTCGTATTTATTTCTGGAGGGACGTCCAGTGACGTCGATCTACGTCAGACGTGACGCGGCCCACGTCATCTACGCAAATGGAGCAGTCTAGCTGATATGTCATTGCCGCGACGCCATATTTGTTTTGGTTTCGCGGGAAACGCTACTGTATTTTTAGGACGTTGCGCATTGGCGTTGGTATAATGCTGGGGGCTGATTCTCTTATCGCAAATATTACTCGAGTTATGAAAATCGGACACCTGGGGCGGTACCACGAAACAGTTTTGAGACTCAAACAATACGAGAATGCCGCGTCCTACTCCAACAAACGAGAAATCAACAAAACTTGGTTGACTACTGTACCCTAAAACGGAACCCTAACCAGCTGATTTTTTGTATGTTGGTAGGTTAATAGTTATTTAATTTAAGAGTAACCTTGTCCGACAAATAAAACAATCCATATTTTAGGACCATCAAGTCAAAGTATGAAATCCTTTCTATCTCTGTTAGCTACCACTTTCAAGATTCGAAAATAAAAATGTTGTTCGACTTATCAAAATGTAGCTATTCGCAAAAAAATAGCTTGTTAGTAATCACAAAAAAATTTGTTATAGGGCACCCGTACTATAATTTAAATATCGACTGAAGAATTTGGCGATAACAGCTTCGTCGAAAAAAAAATGTCTTTCTTTCGGTCACTATACTACTACTAATAAAGCCCTAAGGACCTGTTTCACCACTTCCTCATAAAGTGCCGGATAGGCTAACCACAACTTTTTTAAAGATTCTCCATACTTTATATTCTGTCAAGTTAAATGGTACATAGCCTATCCGGCACTTAACAGGAAGTGGTGAAACAGGCTCTTACTAGATGACGCCCGCAACTCCGTTGTGCAAAAATTCGTTTATCACGCGGGAAACGCACTCTCTTTAGAGATTAAAATATCCTATCTCCTTTTCAGGGACTCAAAGTATCACCATATCAAACAGTAAAATCGATTAAGGAGTTTAAGCGTGAAGAGGTAACAGATTGACACACTCTCGTATTAATTATGATAATTAGCATGGAAGTCTTGCAACCATTAAGGACTAAGATGAAACTTACACCGCACCAAACGTAGTGCGTAAGTTGAGAACATCTTGGTTTATCATTACCTGGATTTCTTGATGCTGTGACGCATTGCATGATCACTGATCTTGCAAAAAGCTTAATGGGTGAATGACCGCCGGCTATTTAATACTGACAAACGAGTAATAAAAATGCGAAAGAGTGTATTGTCTGTGTGTAACCCCTTCACGCCCAAACCACTGAACCGATTTTAATTTTTGGTATGCTGACTCTGAGTCCCGGGAAAGAATAAAGGATAGTTTTTATCCCGGATAAATGAACGGTTCCCGCTCTATAAACAAATTTTGGCGCGTCGGAGTTGTGGGAGTCAAGTCCATGTCATATATCTAGTTCATAATAATTGGTGGGCTTATTTGCAATCTCACGAATTCGACAGCTGTACTAGACAATATTTATTGCTTCAGCAGTTTGGGGTGAAGAGGTAACGGACAAAATCAATTTTGAAAATGGAAAACCGAAATCTCTCCAAAAGGTAGTCTGTGCCATCTGTGTCTGTGCTGTGCCTAAAGTGCGACAAGGCATTAAATGAACGTTGGCGGGTGCGCTGCTGGTAAAGGAGAACTGTCAAAAATTGTGTTTTTGTATGATGGCCGCGTTAGTTCCTTTTTTCGCCACGTTTATTTAAATTTTAAAGCCTTATCGAGCTCTAGAGTACTCTACAAGGTACGGTGTACAAGACATGTTGTAGCGACATCTGCCAGTGAAAGGCCGAACTGCTTACTTCAAGTATCACGATATTAACCGCTAGATTGTGCTAGTATACTTGAACTGGCAAGACATGCTCAGTTTTAATTCACACCTAATTTAGCCCAAAGCACTACGTCATACTTTCTAAATTGTTTGGCAACTAAATTGTAAACTTTGAACTGATTATAGTGGTAAAGTTAGCAATATTAGATAGTGATTCTAATATTGCTAACTTTACCACTCCGAAGTTTAAGGCGCTATATTGAAAATAACGTCTTTTTTGAAGTAATACTTAAAGGACCCTCAGAAATTTAACAAATCTGGTAATGAGATAATACATATCTTCATAGCCTTATCTAGGTTTGAGAAGAACCAGAAACATGATTAATGTATTTTGCCTCGATACATTTTTCGATCGAAATGACCTCTTAAAAATACGAAATTTGAAGATTATTTTTAAACGAGAATAGATGTATTGTAGGAAATGAGTCTAATAAATTATTAACTTGCAAAGGTGTCTATCAATTAGACTCTAATTGATAGACACCTTTGCAAGTTGCAACCCAAAATCGTGTAGAAGCATTTTGCTTAAATGCTCCCAGTTATTTTTTAAATAAACAAAATTACGTTTTTTCGCATGTTTTCCGAGCGAGCCGATAGCCTCTGGCCGCAGCGTATTCACGACTTTATAGTCATACAAATTAAGTATAAAATTGCCCTTGCGGTAAAATTACTTTCAATATAGCGCCTTAAGCTTATTTGGTTCCTTGTACTGTGGATGGAGGGGGGGGGGGGGGGGCTGGGGGGGGTCCACCGCATTCAGCAAAATGTTTAAAGTGGTCTATGAGAAAAAAAAGTCTTAACCCAGGGGGGGTTAAGACTTAGACAGCATTTTATGCCGCGGCCGCATATGCGTGGTGCTTCGCGCTAAAGCCGATACTATTGGACGATCTGCGTGTATCGTCCAATAGTATCGTCTCTTAGCACGAAGCTTCGGACGATAGACGCAGATGCGGCCGGGCCGTTACAATAACTCAAGTTTAAAGCATATTTTTTGTAAGTTTATTAAAATAGTAACGCTTATTGCTGCGCTTTCCTCATATAAGGCCTTAAGAGTCATGAGGGGTTCTCCTGAACAGATAAGTGTGATTAAATATTATTCTACATGTAACGTCTAGTGATAGTAGGTTAATCATGATTGACGGACAGATAGCGGCATGTTTGTTATGTTATTTTATGTTTGGTTTAAACTAAGAACAAACCCGTGCCATGCTATCCCACTGTATTATGTAAATAAGTAATATTACTGCAACGTTTTCACACTAGACGGCAGCACCAGTATAGACAGTTAACGAAAAGTTTTGTCCGGCGTTTGACAACAATTCTGGCAACATTATAATTATTTATTGTGTTAAGGACGCTAATATTACAAATATCAGCGATTTTCCGGTACTCTATTAAAGAATTAGGAGTCAAACTGCGAGGATATTTTGGTTTCAAATGAAAGATAATATATTCATCTCCACGACTGTACCATAAAAATTCTATAGCCGCATACAAAAGTTTCACATAAAATACGTTTTAACCATCACAATAATCGCAAAATATGAAAAAAATGGGGTCTGATTAGGTACCTTAATATCTAAATACACTGAACTGAGGAAAATAAATATACAAAAAAATTGTTGCTTATTTAGTCTTCTATAAAGTCCGCTAAAAATTTTATATAAAAATAAACAACTTTTCCAGTTATAAGAAAAATAAGAAAATTTCTCAAATTTTTTCATACATTTTCGCCACATCAAAAACGCGGCGAGCGTCGTAACCGCCACTGTACAAGGCGCGCTAATATGAATCTTATTTTAATGTCATTGACGTCGATATTTGTACTGACAGACATCCGACCTGCTAATTAAAAAGTTGGAGCATTCTTAATCTTCCCGGAACTTGGTATCGGAAGTCTACCATTTCGCGATAGTATGTTACAACCGAATAAAGCCATATTAGCGATCACTTGAAAATGTAGAGTTCCGTGAACATTTGTACCGAAAACATTTAACAATGATCTATTATTATGTATTTGGTGGCGAGAAATATAAACAAATAATATTAAATTTATGGGCAATAAGACACATTTTTCCTCATCTTCGTAATCATGGTGAGCGGTGACAATGCCGGCCGTAAGGGCCGGTGAAAAAACCCGTGCTTATTTCTAAGTTTTTTCTAGATTAGGTTCAGTCTATGATAAATTACTAGGTTTATTACAACCTTAGCTTAGGCAGATTTATATCATTTTAATATGAAGGTCAACAATTGGGAAATGGGAATATTACGAAAAAATCGAAGTAGAGTGCGCTACTAGCACCAGTTCGTAGGTTACACGCTCAGTTTCTTCAGTCCATCAATCTGGTAAGTTTGTCGCGAAACTGAACGTTTTTAACCAGTTGATTGACGGACTGATAATTTATAATATACTAATATATACTAATATTTCGCTCCTTTTCGTACACGTTTTCCACTTCCAAGACGAGGAAGTCTACAGTCAACATGAAAGCACGTACTTTTAGTAGGTTGTCATTCTGCCGGCTTAGCATAAGAACATAAGAAACGGGAAAGAATGGACATACTGAATACTATCTGTCACTTTGTCTATCCTTCTGTAGAAAGAAATCGTTTCTATAGTGACCATGCTAAGCCCACTGGAGTCGCTTTAAATACTTCGATGCCATAGCAGTTAGCTGTATAATAGTTATCACAGTATAGCAATATCCCTACAGTAGTGAAACGAATGTACTTGCGCAGAGCAACGGAGGGGTACCCGCGGGGAAGCGGGCGGCGCGGGCCCGCGCTCTCAAACTCGCGGAGTTTGTACGAATTCGCGCGCAGGTGTGACGTTGGCGAATTGTCTACGAATTTTGTGTTGTAAAACGATAACTTATCTTATAAACAATGGGATATAATAAGTGTTCAGTGTACAGAATATGTAAATCTGATTCAAAAAACAAGAAGGATTTAAATAATTGTCATAAAATATAATATCGACTCACAGTTCACACTAATATTGTGTTGGCCTTGGTGGCATTTATTTGCAATTTGCATCTCTGTTTTATTGTTTACGTTGTAAGAAGTGTAACAAGGAGAGAAACAATATAGAATAAAATAAAAAAAACTGTCAAATACCCTGTTACATACTAATTAGTACCTACCTAGCTAGGTACACAGGGCCACACATCAAGTGTAACATTTTGACCTTTGGACCGCCCTTACCGCGCACGTAATAAGAGCGAGTTTTGAAGTGCTTCTGTTACACCTGACGTGTGGCCTACCGTACCTACCAATAATTGTTATAATATGATTAATTATTGTTGGATATTTTATATATAATCCGAATGCGTCTTCATTATTTTAATACAATTTTTAAATCCATACTAATTAGTAATTACTAATATTATAAATGCGAAAGTGTGTCTGTCTATCTGTCTGTCTGTTACCTCTTCACGGCCAAACCGCTGGACCGATTTTGCTGAAAGTTGGCATGGAGATACTTTGAGTCCCGGGAAAGGACAAAGGATACTTTTTGTCCTGGAAAAATGTACGGTTCCCGTGCGATTAACGAGTTTTGGCACAACGGAGTTGCGCGCATCATCTAGTAAAGAACTCAAATCATCTAAAAATAAAGTTTCACGTAAATATCTGGCAGTACGACATAATATGTAAAATGTAAATATAATACGCTGATTAATTACAAGCACAATATTTTATTTTTATTTTATTTCCCGTTTCGTGGCAAGTGGCAACCCTGGCATATCTGCTTGGTACTTACACCGGTGGCGGCATCGTGCGACATCAAAGGCGTTTCGTTACTGTAGGGATATTATATTGCTATACTGTGATAGTTATTGTACTGTATTTCGATGGTCGACTATCAAAATCATTTCTACACATATGCGTAGTATTAGCACGCCGGGAGCACGCTAAAAGATACAGTGGGGTATATCAATTAACCTCTCACCGACTCCGCGACGACTCAGACCGGCCAATAGTCGGCCGCGGCGGAATTAGAGATAATTACCGACCATTGACAGAACCATTACTTATCAAAATCGCGTAGCGATTGCGATTTTGATTTTTCAAGAAATCGCTATAGTACTCGGGTGTTGAGGTAGCAAAAAAATCTTGTGGGAAGGGGGAGAGGATAATATGAAAGACTGCGGACTAAGGTGTGGTGGCTTAAAATAGACAATGATGCCGAGAATATGGTTAAAAGTTGCTAAAGCTGTACCTTAGTCTCGGGTCCAAATCCTCCTGTGCCTTGAAAATGGCGGTCACGAATAAGACAATTAGCTATCAGCTATGTCGAAATAGCCTGTCAAACCTGGATTTTGGATTGGAGATGAATGATGATGTCACAATGGACCATGCTGGCCCACTATAAGCCATCGTCACTGCATAGACGGGGTAATGGCGGACGATTTCCAGGCGTGATGCGCAATGGCGAGCCTGCAGTTGGCCATCATGTCATAGCATCCCTCTTTCTTTTCTTCGGGTTTTGTGGCGCATCATCGCATGCGCCAAAAATAGAGATAATTGACGGACCGGCGACAGCTACCGAGTACCAACTAAGTACCGTACATGATATTTACTTCTATTTCTTTCGAACAAGGTTTGTTAAACTAATATTATACTATTCTGTGACAAGGTGCAAAAGCATTGTTTGGGGCTCTTACGTAATTAATACGTTTAATATAGATTCGGGTGTTGCCGTGATTACGACAATAATTATAGCGAAGATTTTCATGCGCATTATTAATTTGGGAGTACCGTACAAGACTATGAAATCAATGAACCTCATAAACCGGACATCTATGAGAATGTCTCCCGGGAGGCCGGGACAAAAGAGGACAGGTGATGGCAATTGACAGGAGGATGTGTGAAACAGCTGTCACTTATGTGACACTTCGGTGTAGAATTGTACAAGCTGGCACAACCTTCTCTTTAGCAGGAGGTTTTAAATCGCCATGCTCGATTCTAAACAAACCATAGCTCGTGACTTTGCAAAGATAAAAAAAAATTAAGTAATTGTACATGTTTACCTACAAAATAGGTCAAATATTTGTTCTTTAATGTTAGAAGATAATGCAGCAGATACGAAGGAAGAGGTTAAGACTGTTTCTTTTTTAAAGTCAAGACCTCGTCTGCATAATAAGTACCTATTTAGATAACGGTCTTCAAACCTGAAAATAGTGCTTTGGTTAGTACTTAGTACCGAACCTAAACAAAGCCTAAAGGGGTTTCCAATGAAGCAATTTTTAGATCTATCCAACCGGTATCTGCAATGGCCAGAACTGATATTGACAGTAAACTATCAAAATGTATCGTAAACACAATAAATCAACGTAAACCCAGAAATAAATCTTGATTCATTTCTGTGATTGTATAAAGCTGATGGGAATGAAGTTATAGGAAGCCTGCTATTCCTTAGGCACTGCAAAGAGATATTCTCTAATGCAGTTTCAAGCTCATTAGAATTATAATTTATAAGCTATATTGTATTTGAGGTGTTGTTTACAATTAGGCCACAGATTACGGGTAAAATATAACATTGTAATAGCGTCGTAAATAAACACAAACGTGGGTTAATGCCAAGAGAATGATCCATTCAGAGTTATTTTACAACCGACAGGATCTTGCGGCGACGACAAAGATCACTCTTTATAATATTTCTGGAATTTTGTTAAATTGCTGAAAGAGAATTCCTTGATTCCCTGAGAGGTACCCGTTGTAGATTTGACTAGGAAAGTGAATTAAAATAACGCTTTGTTAACCTTTAGAAAAACTGACAACCTCTCAATCTTTATCTCTCGTTTGTATTATAGCTCTTGTGTTAGATAGTTCCCATTTCCGCGATACATCATGTCGCGCAAATGGGAACTATAGCTAACAATATGACTATTGGGCATTAGTTATAACACGTCTAGCTCTAGGGCCTAGGGGTTATGTTTAGGGTTAGAAACCAAAAGGTTAAATCTAGAGACAAAATTACATTTTATTATAATTATTACTGATAACGTTATAAAAACAATATGGGTTCCAATTACCTATCAAACGTCTTGTGAGAGTTATGACTTATGAGTAATTATACTAAATAGTAATGAGAGTATTGTGAGATGTGGCACAACGAACTTTGCATCTAGAAATGTATTGGTTCTATCAGTAAGCCCTAAAAGCATCTCTTGTATTAGAAAGTGGAATAGACAGCACTGCGGAGACTGGGAACAGAAATAGAACATACTCCGCAAAGCGCTCCCTAGCTACGACGATTCCTAATATGATTATGAAAGCTCGCGCGCGTAAAATACAAGTTGCTTGGGTTGATTTTAGGCTCACGCTGCGCGCTGACTACAGCGCCGACGCGTCGCGTCGCGTCGGCGCTGATGGCCCGAGAATCGAGATGTATTTTTTTGTATAATAGCAGCGTTTGCTCCTTTCTTTCATTAGCTCGACAAAGCTTTAAAACCTTTAAATGAACGTGACACCAAGGACGTTGAAATAATCGTGACACCTGACGAGCCAAGTTCATTTAAGGCCTTGTCGAGCTGTATGAAATTCCGTGAAGATGTAGTGGTCTGCGCTGATATTTCATACATTTCGATGTCGACGCATCAGCATAATGATTGCGAAATCATTCGCTTCGCTTCGATTTTGCCTCTATTAAAATTATAGTAAGTGCTTATAGCAAATGTCTAATAAGGTTTTTTCATACTAGCACAATCATATTTCTTGTGCCGCGGCCGCATATGCGTGGTGCTTCGCGCTAAACCCGATCACAGAACAGATTTACTCTCCGAACCCGATACTATTGGACGATCTGCGTGTATCGTCTAGTATCGTCTCGTAGCACGAAGCTTCGGACGATAGACGGATAGACGCAGCTATGCGGTCGGGCCGTTACTATAATTTGTTACAACAACATCCCGGCCGCATCTGCGTGTATCGTCCGAAGATTCGTGCGATGAGACGATGCTATTGGACGATACACGCAGATCGTCCAATAGTATCGGGCTTAGCGCGAAGCACCACGCATATGCGGCCGCGGCATTATATTGTATTCTGTGCTATAGTTTTGAATGTTATTATTATTATAAATAGTAAATAATATAATCTTCGAATCGGAGTTCAGAGTCAGACATTCCAAAGGAGGTCACTTTGGAAAGTTCAAAGTACCTATCTGTTTTATGATAATGCAATTAATGTTCTTCCTTACGAATATTGCACGTAGATAATATGCTAGACTGCCCGTCATCGAAAAAAGCGCGAAATTTCCCGTTTGTTTTCGGGATAAAGGCGGTAAAATTGAGACTTTCCAATCTCTGATGTGACGGAATATGACGTTCTTGCAAGTTTATTACAACAGGCGATTTATTATGAGATATTTTTAACTATTATTATAGGTACGTTCATTATATAAAAGTTGATTAAATAATTATCACGGGTCGTTACATTAATAATGTATGTATAAGCAATTATGTAAAAAAAAGAAAGTAGGTACCTACACAAGAATAGACGACGCACACAACAGTCACAAAACCTAATGTTCGTGGAAGTTGGAACAAACATAAACAGCGAAATTGGGGGCTTTGCCAAGATATTTTCATGGTCGCGGACGTTCCAACTTCAGTGAAATTGTTCCTCATACGTATGTAACAATGAGCTAAAAATATTCGCGATAATCACACGCAAAATATTCGCAACTTAGTTCCGGAAACAAAGTCTAGACCACTTACCTTTCTGTGACCGGGACGGCTTTCGACTTCAGCTCGTAAAACATGAAATCCTGCTGATGCTGAGCTGCGTTCATCTCGTCCCAAATCCTTTGGTCAATATTGAAGTCGTTCGTAAGAAGAGAGGCTAGATCGTAGCCCATATCGATGCCGGATTCATCCATTTTTAACTTTTACACCAACACAAACTTGACACCATAAAACTTTCTCATGAAGAACGTTACAAATACATATTTAGAAAAACCAAAACTACATTTTTATATAAAAGACAGATAGGTATTTAAATCTTTGCAGCATCCATCCTCCCAGCTGTCTACTTGTTGCTATTGTTGATTTAGCACATAGATAATAGAGTCCTGACGAGATAGGATGACTATAATGCGACCAATTTGAAAATTACCTTATCAACAAGCAATAATGCGTTATCAGCTGTACTCTACAACTTCATATCATAATGTTAGAGGCATTTTTGTGACTGGCAATGTGAAAATATCTTTTTAAAAATATTTCATTATAAAAATAAAAATAAATGGAAGTCTATTTTCACTCATATCAATAATGCGTATCATTTGCTACGCAAATAATAACGACGAGTGGGTACTGGGTAGATTGGTACAAAACCTAATATAAAGTTTTGTTTTCACTTCTTTGAATCTATAGACAAGACAAAAGACGGACAATAGCGTCTGTTGCATTGTCTGTTGGGAAAAATATTTTTGAATCTGTCATTTTACTGTCTGTCATTTTTCACACTGCTCATTTGTCATTTGTCAAGAAAAATCCCGGTATATAGCTTTGGGGACGCTTGTTTTTCGGCATTGAGAAAGTTTAAATAAAACACTAATTTCATATAGAATAATCCTTAAAAAAATAAAAAATGTCGAAAGCACACCCCCCAGAATTAAAAAAGTAAGAATCTATAATGTTTCATAGCATAAGATCGAGCATAGTTCACGATTCAAGTCACCTAACCTAAGCGTCGCTTACAAGTGTGGTTTTTTATTTGTTTGTATGTTATCACAGGTTTATGGACAAGAAACTGGCTATCAAACTAAATGCAGGTCGTAGTGTGACTGGCGTATTACGTGGATTTGATCCTTTCATGAACCTTGTTCTGGACGAGGCAGTTGAGGAAGCTAAAGATGGATCTAGAAACCTTATTGGGATGGTGGTGAGTAAACCACAACCTTCGCTAAAGCAAATTGGTAAGGAAAACTTGATACTTAGGTACACCTAAGTATCAAGTTTTCCTTGCCAATTTTCTTGCAAAAAAAAAGTATTAATACAAATCTATCTCCATAACATTATTTGTGTATTAACCTGTCCATCGTGGGTATTGCAGACACAATAGATTTTCAATTGTTATGCCGGCAGTCGGCTGCCGCTCATATGCCGCAGGCTAATAAAACCTTATAATAGGGATAACATTATTATTTTGTAAATATCGACAAAAATTATTATTCTGTAAACATCATACTACTTCATAATATGTGGCGTTATAAGATCACAGTCTACCATTGTTTATGGTGATTTTATATTTCATTTTTGGAATTTTAATTTTAATCATAATATTTTTTTCAGGTTATTCGTGGGAACAGTATCATAATGTTAGAATCATTAGATAGACTCTAGTTTGTGTGGCTTCAATTATTTGTAAGTTTAATGTTAAGGCACATAACAAAAAATTTGTAACAAATTCTTGAATAAACAACCACAGTCTGTGTAGAAATGTGTTGCAGCAATATTTGGTAAAAACAAAATTGAAGTGCGCACAATGTGTGTACTTTTTCTACATTGTAATAAACAATTTAAACACTTCTAATAATGTTTTTTTGTTGTTTCGCTAATCCTTTTAAACATTCTATCATACTTGCAGGTAACCATGATAACAATAGATAGGTAAGTTGTTTTTCTCACGATTGACAGGGTTAAATATTATTCATTTCATATTTCTTGAATGCCAGCAAAGATAAGCAAGCCTTGTATAATATATTTTTTTTAGTTTATTTTTTTTAAATTAATAAGATAGACATCAGAAGAGCTGCAGGTGCGTTGCCGGCCTTTTAAGAAGGTATACCCATATACCAAGGGTATACGATCTCTTCTTGGAGGTTAGCAGTTCGTATTGGTCCTGAAATACTACATAAGGTGACAGTTCATTCCAGAGTTTTACATTGCGCGGCAGAAAGTTACGCGAGAAACGCACGGTGGAAGACTGCCGTCTGCCACTCACCAAGGTGATGGGGTGGTATATTGCTCGCGTGGAACGATGGCGAAAACTTGCAGGAGGTATGATTCCGAACACTTCCCGTGGTTTATCATTCCAGTCAACAATTTGAGCGGCCCTTTGTTAGATGCGATCCAGAGGATAAATATAATATAATATCTATGGACGCTTCACACCACGTCAGCCTAGCCCCGTGGAAGTACCTGAAGGACTTGTGTTACAGGTACCAGACAACGGAAATATATATTTAATACTTTTATACTATACATATTATATTTAAGATTTTTATTATATCATACGTACATATTATGACGTAATACACATCCATGACCCAGGAACTTTGAAAACTTTTTGTTCCGTCGGCGGGATTCGAACCCGCGATCCCCGGCTTGAGCTACTAACGCGCTCACCACTGAGGTCTGAGACACAGAGGTCGGTCAGAGCCAAAAAGTTGGTAATTTGGGCTTTGGCTGACTTTGGCGCCCTTCTCCAGAGATGAGAACTGCAGTAGTCCAAAATACGAGGCCGAACCTTGGATTGTAGGCATTGGTCCGGACTGAAATACTGTCTGATGTCTTGCTCTGTTAAGAACACCAAGCTTCTTCGAGGCTAACTTGGCCTAGTATTGATTAAGGGGATTGAATTTGACGATAATATATTTTGTCTGATTATTATATTCGTAGAAAGTCTAGAAAGAAAGTACTGTGGCAATCAGAGGTAAAATTAAGTCTGTACAAGGAATACACGTTGCATAAATTATATTTAAAAATATTGCTGTCACTGATGAGTGATGACAGCTGTCAAGTATTTTGACGTTGACATTTGACGCAAAAAAATGCTATTTGCAAATTTTTAAACTAATCTTTATTTTGTTTTAGTATTCTACTTTGTTTTCCCGATAAAACTAGAATAATGACGAAACGCATGTAATGATTTAGAGAAAATATTCTACGAGAAAGGGACACATTTCCAGTATTTATTTCTTCATAAAAAGTAAGTGACTCAACTGTCTTGGTATGCAGCTTTCATGTTATGCTTTGTATACGTTCAATCTTTCGTTCAATATACGTTGTATCTCGGCATTGTATCCATAATTTAATTTGAAAACAGTTAGTGCAGACTGCAGTGTGTTTTTACGTTGTTTCTTTATCAATGTCATGTTAAATCCAGTTGTAGAAGATAAGTTCTTTTTTAACTTGTGTAGTTTACTGTAGGTGTTTATTATACTTCCTAGATATCAGGCGATTGAATTTCCTGAAACTTAGTTGTGCTTCCTTAGTCGATACTTAAAAATGGAAGACATTGGTCTAAGTAAGTGTTTATTGCATGTTTATATTATTTATCATGTTATGATTTATTATTGATTATTGAATATTAATTTGATGTATTGAGGTCTTAATGAAGTCTATATTTGGTTGTTTTACTTAATGGCAATTTAAAAGCATTTTAAAAAAGGTGTACCACTTTATGGTCAGTTGTTGCTTTTTGTGATACAATGTAATTTACACCAAAAATGATGTGATTGTATGTTACAATGACTCATTAGTTCAGATAAAAGGTCACGGGCCACAGCTACTCCCACACTAACAATTTTCTAGTCCAACTGTTTGCCAAAACTTTGATATAATATTTGCACATAACATCTTGTTCATTAACATATTCATCAAGCCCCAAGCGGTCGCATGCGACCGCGATAACAATAGATAAGTTGTTTTTCTCACGATCGACGGGTCAATTTTTTTATCTCCCAATCATTTTAGTCCATTTTTATTGATATACGTCATGTATATGCAAAAAGTGTTACCTTGACACTCAATTTTATAACAATAATAACATACTTAGAGTGGGTTGCACCAACTTACTTTAACTTTAACCATAACAAAAAGTTAAATGAACTGTCAAATCCCTAGTGACAGTCCATTATGGATGCCATATTTGACGATAACCTTTACTTTAACTATGCCTCTGGTCACTGGTGCAAACCCACCCTTACACTAGCAGACTTGTGTCCAATTTTTTGGATTTTAAAACTGAAAAACATTTTATTATAACATTCTTATTTCGAAAAAATATTAAAATCAGTTAGTTCAGTATTTTTTGCATGGTGCAAAAACAGAAAAAAACATTTCCTCTTTATTATTTATTTATTTATTACAAGTATAATAGGTAATTACATGTAATCTAGAAATTCACTATGAATTGCCCTGGGTAGTTGTAATATTACCAATATAATTGTATTTTGTAGGTCCAAAGTTCCCAATGGCTGAAATACTGGATCCCCTGTCACCGAGCGTAAATGCTTCTCCACCTGGACTTATGCACAAGCTACGATCTAGATTTAGCAGGAACACACCAATGTCTAGAGCTCCTGGAGATGGTATGTTTTATTTTACTATCATCACACTATATTCAGTTTATTATACACAGATATTTAGTTCCAATTGCATCAACAGATGTTAAAGTTAATGCTCAAATTAGTATCATGTTACCACTTTCGTTTTTCATAATATTATTATGAATATTTAAAATAAATAGACTACCAAGCTAAGCAAAATACAATTTCCATCTATACTTCCATACTAATATTATAAATGCGAAAGTGTGTCTGTCTGTCTGTTACCTCTTTACGCCCAAGCTGCTGAACCGATTTTACTGAACTTTGGCATGTTGATACTTTGAGTCCCCGGGAAGCACATAGGATACTTTTTGTCCCGGGAAAATGTACGGTTCCTGCGCGATAAACTAGTTTTGGCGCAACGGAGTTGCAGGGCAGGGCAGGGCATCATCTAGTTATGTATAAAAACCTGTTTCAAAATACAATGCACATTAAAGTTTTTTCCTCTTATGTAGTTAGATATCATCTTGTATAAGATAAAATAATGTGAAGCTGACCTTCAGGTAATAAAAATGGAGGACAGTGTTTACACTAGTCAAGTCTGAAGATTTGTTGTAATCAAGGAAAGTGTAACAAACTGCCAATCAAGGTTGCAACTTGCAATACAAAGACAAGCATTAATTCACTTTGAACTTTATCAGTTTCTCAACTGTTTTTGTCGTTTGAACACGTAAAATGGATAAAAGTGGTAATTTATTATAGTTTTAATTAAGTATTGCATTGATATAAAAACTTACGAATATTTACAAATAGAAAATTAAAACAATGCCTTGTTTATGTAGAAAGTAGATGAATAATTAATAATTAATTTTATAACTATGTTTATAGGATTTTATGAACTTAAATGGATTGTATTTTATTTCCAGGCTATGTTGAGTTTGGCGAGTTCAGATCGGAGAGGCCAGGCATTAAGAAAGTGGGCACTTTTGCTGGTGTGTTCTGCCCAGTAGTCCTTTCTATGTTCAGTGCACTCGTTTTTATTCGAATGGGTAAGTTTTTGTTTTTATGTCTAAATTGGTGATTTTTGTCTATATTGATCATAGAAATAAAAAATCTTACATGTACAGTTTATAGTATTCGATTGATTTCCACTTATTTTAAACTTAATTACTTACTGCAAATTAAGGCTTCTTAAGAAGCGCTTACACGGGCAACAATTGCGGCAATAATTGCCCGGCGACACGAGTGGACCGATCTGGAGCAATTAGTGGAGCGATATGGAGCAATTTCAATAAATTGCGGCAATTATTTCGGTGATATTGCTCCAGATATTTCATATCGCTCAATGTCGCCGATACGAATTGACGAATATATCCGATGGGCTTGTGTATGACAGTATTGCCTAGTAACTAGTTGATGAAGTTGCGCCATATCGAACAATTGTATTGCGATGTATTGCGCAATATTGCTGCTTGTTGCCGAAAATTGCTTGAAGCAGTCGTGACGTCAAAGTTGACGAGAATTGACTGGAGTGGAGCATTTTTAGTTGCCCATTTAAGCGTACCTTTACAGGCTGAACGGCACTTGTCAACGGCATACGTCGACGCGTGCCGTTCGTCTCAGGTAAGCACTCTAAGGTCAATACAAGTGTCATTTGTTTTTTCAGGCTACCTAATAGGAAATGCTGGTATACTAGTAACATTGGCACAATTTGGAATTGCATATCTGATAGTTGGATTCACAGTGACTTCTATTTGTGCGATATCAACTAATGGCGCTGTGGAAGGGGGCGGAGTTTATTGTATCCTTTTTATCAATTCAAACTAAGCGACAGAGACAAAACTAGCAGATAAGTTATTCGTCCCTTATTTAGCGCCTGTGACCCCTTAGGGTCAATTATTTATAGTAGCGCAGAGTAGAAGCGCATTGAAGGGAATTCCCAAACACTGAGCATAGAAAATTCAACATTAACCCCAGAGCGTAACGCACACATTACTTCTGCGAGACCAATCAGCGTTGGTCGGGCGCGCGCATTCGTGCGAATTTATGCGAATGCGCTCGCTTTTTAAATTCTTAGGAGTTAATGTGTAACGATTTGGTGTTAAGGTTGAATTTGTTATGATCAGTTTTGTTAATTCCCTTCAATTCGCTTCGACTCTGCGCTAGTATAAATTGACCCTTAGATTCAGATTCTACTCGTAATGAACAATTAATTTCGCTACCATAAAATTTGGTATGCTCTATCTTTCTTTGAAATCTAAAAAACCTTGCTAAAATGATTGCATTACATTACCATACATTAATTTACATATTTTCTTGAGCCTAGAATCAGTCATGATAAGTAGGACTTTGGGTCCAGAGTTCGGTGGAGCCATTGGGACGTTGTTCTTCTTTGCCAATGTTGTATCAAGTGCACTGTGCATATCGGCGTGTACAGAAGCATTGACGGAAAACTTTGGTATAAACGGTAAGAATATTTACTATGCCAGACAGGCAGTTGAAGGGCATGAAAACAATGACCCCATGGCGTTTCTCTACTCTCATAGAAACATAGAATTAAAAAGTTACACTCTTATAATCACATATATAATCACTTACACTACTAATTGCACTTACTAATTACACATAATATATAATCACTTATCAGCGCTGCTACTTCTTCAGTTAACTATATATAAGAAATACATACACTTTTGGTATTATTAGTAATTTTTGGGAAACAACAAATTAAACCTTAATTAGATGTTTCCCAAAACTTCGTTTGCTCCAAATTCTGTACTAAATTCTAGTGACTGCGATATCCTTATCGAGATTTTTAAATATAGTTGTTATTTTATAACCTTCCTAGGTTATAAAATAACAACTATATTTAAAAATAAAATAACAAAGGTTTTAAAATACTTTTGCGTTTGTTTGTGTTTGGATATCTCTGGAACTACGATTTCGACGATATTAAAATCGGTGACTTGTATCGTCATTTAGATTAAAATAACAATATGACGCCCGCAGCTCCGTTGCGCCAAAATTCATTTTTTCCGGGACAAAAAGTATTCTATGTCCTTTCTCAGGACTCAAAGTATCTCCATACCAAATTTCAGCAAAATCGGTTCAGCGGCTTGGACGTGAAGAGGTAACAGACAGACATACAGATATACACACTTTCGCATTTATAATATTAAGTATGGATATCTCTGTTTTTCCAGGATACCTGGTAGCGGAAGGCACCGGTCTGCGGGGCGGCTACTGGTACCAGTTCCTGTACCGGTCGACGCTGAACGCTGTGGGGCTCGGAGTGTCCCTGGCCGGGGCTTCGCTCTTCGCCCGCACCAGTCTCGCGACTTGGGTCACCATGGTGGTGTGTTTGGCCAGCGCGTTTATCAGCTTCTTCGTCACTAAGCCCATGATTGTGAGTATAGACTATAGGCTGTGCATCCATATATTGCATTAGATGACGCCCGCAACTCTGTTGCGCCAAAATTCGTTTATCGCGCGGGAACCGTACATTTTTCTGGGATAAAAATACTTTTTATGATGTAAGATTAGTATGGATTACACATAATTTAAATTTTCTTAATTTGCTATCCCTGGAGGGGGGGGTCATGTATAGAAAATTGATAGCAAATTAAGGCAATAGCGTTGTTGATGATTTTCTTATCGTGACTCGTGACTCGTGAGGCAAGTAGACTAGATTAATAGATACTGCGGTAGTTCCTATACTGTTGAGTATTTTACGCAAACACTATGTCTGATTGCCATAACAAGTGTGTGTGCGTGCGTGTGTGCGTGCATGCTAGCGTGCGTATGTGCGATTTTGTAATATAATGTAGATTATTTTAAATTCCTTATTAACAAAAACTCACAGTTGATAACGCAATGCTGTCTTTATCTGGTAACCTATTTTCCATCGTATCTTCTATATTCTAATCGTTTTTCATATATTATTTTTTTCCATCTCTTGCAGATCGACAGGCCATCATCAAACACAATATCGAACATCACCAACTTTACTTACACGGGGCTGAGTATGGAGACATTCAAGGATAACCTGTACCAGAACTATGGGAGGGACTATAACACTCCCAACGGTGACATGGTGGACTTTGCCTCAGTGTTCGGGGTGTTGTTCACCGGGGTGACTGGTGTCATGGCTGGAGCTAATATGAGTGGTGAGTTTTCATTTCAAACAGAAAAAAATATGACCTAAATATAAAAACCAGATACTATATTAATGGTGCAGCAATTTAAGAGCAGAAGCTCTTAAGTCTTAATATGATTAAAAAGAGGTTATCCACTTTCTTTTTCTGTATAGTAACTAAGTTAAAAAAAATTATTTTCAATAATATTACATTCTGAAACTGGAAATGAAGTCAGTTTAAATTACGTTTAAATTGACCGAGTCTTATATTAAGCTGGGTACTCACTTAACAGTGTTACTTGTAACGTATCATGTACTGTATCAACTTGCAAGTTGGAGAAGTGTAAGTGCACGTGGGCTTGTGCTTGTGGTCAGTTGAAACTATATTTCATACATTTCAGGTTACACGGCCCAGCTTTCTGCTTTTCACAATAAGCTTTATTAAAAGCATTAATAATAAGGTAATCACAATATGTCAATATCTATTTATTTATTACAGGTGAACTAAAGAATCCGTCCCGTAGTATACCGGCCGGCACGTTGGCAGCGCTGCTGTTCACAGCCGTGGCGTACGTAGCGCTAACGTTACTGACTGGAGCGACGTGCTCGCGAGGACTACTTATTAATGACTATGTGTATCTACTGCCTATTAATATATGGCCGCCTTTTATTGCTGTTGGTGAGTAGTATAAGGAGTTATACCATATTTTTTGCGCTAGAAGTAGGCTAGATGACAGCACTAGCATAGATAGTAAACAAAAAGTTTAGTTCGAACTTTCTGTCAATATTAAGAAATAACGTGTGCAACATGTCGGATTATTTACTGTCTGCTCAGACCTTTGCGTATTATTCTCTATTGCAACTAGAATATTACGTGCGCGGGTAAAAGAGTATTGTATTGTGTGTATTTTTAATCCTCCGCGGCGGTACTTATTACAGGTTAATAAATATCACATACGTGCGTTTCGTACGCTTCAACTACGTATACGCACTGCGTGCACGATACTTTCCGTTTTCGAATATTTTTATGAACGCCACGAATATTTAATTTTATATTAATTTTTGTGTAGCATTTAAAATATATTATATAAGAAATATTTTACGTTACAGGTATGTTAGTGGCGACGTTTTCTGCCGGTTTGTCCAATTTAATCGGTGCTTCCAGAGTCTTAGAAGCCTTAGCCAAAGATAATATATTTGGTAAGAAATATCCATGTTATATAACATTTACTTACGCCACATAATGCGTCTTCACAACCAATAATAATTATTTTATTTTCCTAAGGTTTCCTTCTCCGTCCAATGGTGTCTGAGTCTGGCAACCCGGTGGCTGCTGTCATTGCGTCCTGGCTTCTCGTGCAAATTGGAATTATGGCTGATTCCCTAAATGACATTGCTCAGGTAAAGTAACATAAACTTCGTCTTAATACTAAGAAAAGTTGAAATAATTACTGACATGATTTAGTATTTTTTTTTCTTTATGAATATCTTAATTGTTGTTACATTTTAGGTGAATTCCGTGCTGTTTATGACGAGCTATTTTGCCATAAACCTCGCTTGCTTGGGTCTGGACTTGGCTTCGGCTCCTAATTTTAGGTAAGATACAAAATTCCACTAAAAATTATATCCTCGTATACCAATTGTTCAGTGTAGCTGTAAAAAATAACTCCTATACTATTATCTGGTATAGCGAAGATGAAGGAGTTTGATAGTTTTCGTGTATAATATCATCATCGTTCCACTATAACTTTAGTAATAAATTGCATACAAAATACTTTTTTATCGTAACGATTACGCAGCCAAATCTTCCTGCTTATCCCCCCTTTTTACTCAGGCCGACGTTCAAGCAGTTTTCATGGGTGACGTCACTGGCGGGGCTGTGCGGGTGCGCCGCGCTCGTGTTCGCTTTGCGTCCCGCGTACGCGTGCGGCGTCGCGCTCGCAGCGTGCAGTCTAGTAGTTGCACTACACTTCCTGTCGCCGGCCGCCGCAGACCCCAAGTGGGGCAGCCTCAGCCAGGCACTCATATTCCACCAGGTAATATCGGACACTTGTGTCATATTTAGCGGCCTCTGATACTCATCGTTACTAAGCTATACGTAAACGTCGCGCTCGCTACATTAAGCGTAAGGATACACCTGCCGAAATTACAGCGCCGAAAATTCCGCCGACGGAAGGTTACGCGCTAACTGAAGGCGACGTAATTTACGCTGATGTGCCATTATGGTGAACTACATTGCGAGGGTATTGAGCGGAACGGTCGGCGCCGAACGTTCTGCAGATGTGTCATTACGCTAATTCTCGTGGTCGAGCTACATTTCCTGTCCATTATTGTTACCGAGATACGTTGAAGTAACGTGAGAATGTCAGAAACATTAAGATTACATCCACATCATATAACGTAAATAATCGATCATACGAAATGTTAAAACATAAATCTAAATAATTGTATGTGACGTAATAATATGGGAGGTCTCTGATTTGATAACGGCATTGTTTAAATATTCCCCAGGTCCGCAAGTACCTGTTGCTGCTGGACCCGCGGCGGGAGCACGTCAAGTTCTGGCGGCCGCAGATGTTGCTGCTCATCTCCTCCCCGCGCCAGGCTGCGCCGCTCATTGACTTCGTCAACGACCAGAAAAAGGTGAACTATTCATTGTCTTGTTACAGGTCAGTTAACAAGAGCTGGCACGATCAACACATTCAAACATTGTTCTTGTGTCTTTGAATAAGCGCCCGGCGTGACATCGTACTGCATACGCATCATGAAAAGTCTGCCCGTCTCTCTCGCGCGCGGTCTATCTTATGAGCGTGAAGAGGACAGTTATTGTTTTACTTATGCTATAACTGTTTATAAATACAGTGTGATGTTACAAGTCAGTCACGTGTGATCGGCGCGCGGCCAGCGTTCGGTACCGTACGATAATTATCGTACATATACGATAATTTTGTGCCTACGTACGATATACGATAGCATATTTCTATCGTACGCAGATTATATGATAATTTTTATCATGATGCAAACATATTTTTATATTTTAAACATTCTGTATAGTGAAATTGCATAAGTGTGAGTACTGTGAACGTGCCAGCTTTAGTTAACTGACCAATATCACGAAAATACGAATAGTATCATGGCCCAATAATTCCTTTATGATAGTATATAAAATCGAAAGTCAAAAGCAGCGTGTTGCGTCTTTGGAAAGAATAATAGATTGTACGCTTCAATACTGCCTTGCACGGCATCACAATTATTGAAGTCCCTTACTTCTAAAACATCGCTTAGGCGTTGCGCCACATCGCAATGGCAATATGGCCTGGTTCTAAAGTTGTTAATATAAATGTCCCTTTTTTATATAAATGATTAGTGGTAAGAAACAGTCATAATAGTCATATCGTCTTAAAGAGAGAGCAGTTAATAGCGTAAGAAAGGTTTGGTAGTAACATTGATACCGTGCCGTTTTGTTCTTGCAACTAACCTTTTATGTTAATTCCGTATATTTACTTGTATATATTCAGGGTGGTCTATTCGTGATCGGCAATGTGACGGTCGGCCGGTTGAACGGCACTGGCGACCCGCTGGCCGAAGATCACAAGTACTGGCTCAAACTCATCGACCATTTGAAGGTAAGTTTTCATACCTATATCAGAATCTAAATACCTATTATATTGATTATTGAATCTATATATTATACAGACTATTCTATTCTATTCTAAAAAGTTTCAGTAATTATGTTCTATAGGTGAAGGCGTTTGTAGAGCTGTGTTTGGCGGAGTCTGTGCGCGCCGGCGCGGCGCAGTTGACTCGCCTGTCGGGTCTGGGTGCGATGAAACCAGATACCGTGCTGCTGGGCTTCCGTGATACAGCGCCACCTAGAGATTTCTTCTTGGAGTATGTTATTTCGATATTTTTGTAATAATATTTATTATGTCGACTAGATATTGCGAATTTATTGGATATTGTTTTAGATTTGTTGGATATAATTTATTGGAAAAAACATAGCTATGTATAATGTAGATGAAGAATGATGATGCTAAGTTATTCTATAATTTTCTTTTTTCTTTCTATTTAGTATTTGCTTTCAAGATCGTTTGGCACTAGTAAAATTTCAATACTGATGCATTAGAAGTACTATTGAAAGTACTTAGTTCGGCAAAACTTTAGCCCGGTTAACTTACAAGTTAAAAAACATGTTTAACAAACTGTAGGAACAAAATTCTTTCTTATTTATTATTAACTTGAATAACCCGAACTTATACTTCGTTATTCAGAGTGGCTAATCATTGATTTTGCAGCCCAACATCGCCATACAAAACGGAACAATTCGATCTAGACACCGAGCACATATTCCCCGCACGCAAGACCGCTTCACGCATGTCCGCCGGCGAGTACGTCGGCATCGTGTCAGACGTGCTGTGCGTGCGCAAGAACGTGTGTCTGTGCCGCAACTTCCACACGTTGGACATGGCCGCTGTCGAGAGGTGAGCGCTATCTCAGCTACTCCGTCCGGTTAGACAGAGACAGACGACGTGTTGTGCGTACGTAAGAACGTGTGTCTGTGCCGCAACCTCCACACGCTGGACATGGCCGCTGTCCAGAGGTAAGCGCTATCTCAGCTACTCCGTCCGGTTAGACAGAGACAGACGACGTATTGTGCGTACGTAAGAACGTGTGTCTGTGCCGCAACCTCCACACGCTGGACATGGCCGCTGTCCAGAGGTAAGCGCTATCTCAGTCACACAGTCCGGTTAGACAAAGACAGACGACGTGTTGTGCGTGCGTAAGAACGTGTGTAACACGCGCGCGGCCAGGAGCATGTTGTCACTCGCATGTGGACCAGATCCGTGCGCGGGCGACAATACGCATGACTATAATAATATCTAGTTTGAGAGAAAAATATATTATTATAGAATCGGTTTACGTTTTAGACGGTCGGCGCACCTGCAGCACATTGACGTGTGGCTGGTGGAGCCGCTGTGCCCGCACGCGGACCCGTTCACGGTGCGCGCGCTGTTCGCGCTGCAGCTGGCGGCGGTGGTACGCTCGGCGCGCGGCTGGACGCACCTGCGGCTGCGCGTGCACGTCGTCGGTGCGTACAGTATAGCCCCGCCCCCTACTATAACAGTCCGACCAGGTTCACGGTGCGCGCACTGTTCGCTCATATAATTTTTTTTTTTTTTTTTTTTTTAAAGAAGGCAGGTCGCTGTAGCCCTGACGTCACTGCGACCCATACGCTCATATAATATGACAGCTGATATTAATCCGTCGATCGATCTTTCAGCGGGCTTCGGCCTGACCACCTCGCTCGTCCGCAAGGTCGGCTGAACGATTTGGCTAATTTCAGTCTTGAAATATTCGTGGATATTGTGAAGGTATATTAGGAGTGAAGTTATATGAATTTCACGGCCATCTAGTATATATTTCAATTATTTTTCAGAGTCACATCGCACTGCGCCGTCCACCGCATCTGACCCCAACATACCGCAGCTGACCCCAGGTCTGCCCGTACTCAACCGACTGGACCAGCTGCTCAAACTGTTGAGGATCAACGCTACTACTCATAGTGTAAGTTTATAAAGTAACCAGATGACGCTCGCAACTCCGTAGCGCCAAAAATTGTTTTTCTCGCGGGAACCGTACATTTTTCCGGGATAAAAACTATCATATAACATATTATGTCCTTTCACGGAAAACAATGTATCACATGCAGAATTATATTTTTTGTTTAATGTTCGTTGAACGTTAAAAGAAGCATTTTTTTAGACATCTAAATTCTAAACAGTGCATTTAATAATTGTTTAGATCTCTAAAAAAATGCTTCTTTTAACTATCATTCCATCAGGTAAAGGACTGGCCCGAGCTACCAGACCGGTTGAACGACAGCGGCGATAGCGGTCTGTACCATCGCCTACCCATTAATTATTTACAGAAGTAAGTAAAACCCTCAATTTTTACCCAACTTCGAAGATAGTTTCTCAATTCGACTATAAAATTATGTGTTTTGTTGTTTTTCGCGGATAACTTCGCCGTTTGTGAATGGATTTTGGTAATTCTTTGTTTGAAAGATGATACTTCACAGGTGGCACCATGATAAAAAATACTGTCAGAAGTCGTTTCTTGTTACAATTACTTTTACCGAAAACGATTGCTTCATTTCAGAGTGAACAACATCCTGAAGTCGCGCAGCTCGGGCACTGCAGTGACGTTCGTGCAGTTGCCGGCGCCGCCGCCCGCAGCCGCCGACGCTGATGAGGACCTTAGTGAACAGTATTTGAAGGTAAGAAGTAAAAGTAAAATAAAAATTGTGTTATTTCTCAATAAATTTGAATCAATTGCTTTCAGAATGTTGGACAACATGTTGCCTAGCCCCGGTTCGGGAACTTTGTAGAATGTTAAACCACATATTCAGTTAAATTTGTGAAAGTCTAGTCCTAACTTTACCTATCTTATTAACTTTCATACGAATATTATATTGCTATCGTATACCTGTATAAATGGCAAATGCAAAGTTTGCTATCGCATTTGCCATTTATACAGGTAGGTATACGATAGCAATATTATAATGTTGCAAAGACATTCGACGAAGAGTAATGACAAGTATCGATTCTGTAGTTTCAAAGAATACAGAGGTAGGATGAATTATTTAGCGGTGGTTTTATCTATAAAATTGAGATATTACACGGTCATCATTACATTCTTTAATAACACATATTATAATCCCCTTAAGTTGCTTGTTGCCGATTTAATATTTTTTTATTTCTAGGTATTAGACGAAATGACGAAGGATCTGCCGCCGACGATCCTCGTGCGAGGCCTCAAGTCCGTCACGTCGACGGCGCTGTAACCACAATCTTATGACTCGATTATACCCGCTACAGAAGCGACAAGCTGCAGTTTGGTCGTACAGTTCGTAAATGCCCAACAAGCATTTTGCTATCCATAGAATCTATAGGCCAGAGCTTTTTGTGCTTAATGATTAAGCATTTTATGCGTTTAATCCACGCATATATAAAATAGATGGGCTTAATCTATCGATATATAAAATAGATGGATAGATTAGAGTTTAATCTATCCATCTATTTTATAAATCGATAGATTCAGCTCATCTATTTTATATAATACTAGCTGTCCCGGCAAACGTTGTTTTGCCATTTAAAGTATATTTTCTACATCATCAGTTGATACATGTTTTACCCCCTCTTTTGTCCCCTAAGAGGGTGTGGGGGGGGGAAGGTCATACACCAGATGTTAAGTTGAAAAACACAGTTAATACCTAATATGAAGTAAGTCCACTAAAGAAAAAAGTTGTATACAAAATCTGACCCGTCTTTGGCCCCCAGAGAGGGTTGAGAGGGGAGGGGGGGAGGATTTTTATACACCAGATGTTGAGTTGGAAGAAGACAAATATAATATATCTGTGAAAACCGTATGCAAATCGAATCAGTAGTTTTCGTGTTAAAGAAAAAGTTTGATACAAAATCTGACCCCCTCTTTTGTCCCCTTAGAGGGGTGGGGGGAAAAAATTTTATACACCATATGTTAAGTTGGAAGAAGATAAATATATCTGCGAAAACCACATTCAAATCGGATCAGTATTTTTCGTGTGATGCTGGAACAAACATACAGACAGAAAGAGTGACAGACAGACAGACTAAAAACTAACCACATTTTTGGCTTCTATAGCGATGTAGTGACAAAGGTGTAATTTCGGGTGTCATTTCATATCTTCTAAGTACAGAATTTTCATTTCTACAACAGAATATTGTCTTCCCCGCACGCGCTTTGGTGACGCCCACTATCGTAATATTTTAATTTCGCCATTATTTCAAAACCAAACGTCCAATTTTAATCATTCAAAGACCAAATATTATCTACATAAACTGTACTTAGTGATAAAAGAATTTATTTTGATAAGGATTAATAGCGTGAGTAAAATATATCCGTTTTAATGTAGTCCAAAAAAAATTAAGGATTTTTAAATAAATAAATGGTTATTGTGCCTCACTCGACATAGATAGGTATAGTGTGTCGCGGACTTTTTTGTAGATATTTATAAGATCTACAATTACTTAGAACATTTTATGGTTCTATCTTTTATAGTTTAGGCAGCGTACGCAAAATAAGTAACTTTTCTAGCTGATTTTTTACACCTTGCGTCCGAAAAACTCAAATATCTTACGGAACCCTACTTTTTTCCAAAATAAAATGTAGCCTATGTTCAGCAGAAATAATGTAAGATTCCAATAGCGAAAGAATTTTTCAAATCGGTCCAGTAGTTTCGGAGCCTATTCGACTCAAACAAACAAACAAACAAACAAACAAACAAAAAATCAAATCTTTCCTCTTTATAATAGTAGTGTAGATTATGCACTCTTAATGGGATTAAACGCATAAAATGCTCGTACTTTGTCCGTCTACAACTCTACAGTATGTGTGGACGTTCACACAAGCGTCTATTTTTAACCGACTTCCAAAAAGGAGGAGGTTATTTATGTTATATTATAGATTTCTCCGTCTTTGACTAAACTGTGCAGTTTTATCATTACACGTGTAGTAGGACTTAGATAGAATAATTTCCACTAAATTTTTATACTATAACTAATGGGATTACTAACTAGGAAACCAATGATGACACAATCCCTCAACGTTAATTTATAATTTATATATTATATTATTATATAAAAAGTGTTTATGTTATAAATATTATTTGCTGTTTAAAGCTTGGTTTCACAACTGCCCCCCTAGCATACGCCAACGAGATAACATCTCGTGGATATCTCACTCTCGAGCGTAGTGATATTGTCGATATCGATATATTATATCTCTATTTCGCTAACATGCGTACGTCGAGATTCTTGAGATAAACTCGTTCGTATATAGTTCGTTAGTTGTAAACAAAAATTAGCACATATTAAAAAAAACAAAATTATCTCTAATTTTGACGACAGACGTACGAGAAAAAATGTCACATGTCATGTTAGGGTCAATAGAGATGAAGATATAAATCATATAAACCAGTTAACATCGAGAAAACCTATAGACAAAATTTTCTCGTTGGCGTATGCTAGCACGGCTGAACGGACACTGAAGAATTATTATAAAGCATGTTTTCGTAAATATTCACTGTTAAGGTGTAGTAACCCACATTTTTTTAAATTTTTGAATGCAGTCTTGTCCTAAATAATCTAAAGAATATAACCGCATTCATAACTCAATACTTTGTTTTTTGTGGGTTAGTACGCAAATGCTTAACAGCGATCAATTCCTAGTCTCAATCCTCTAGTGCTTTTTTGGTTCTGGTTTCCTTAAAAATTAAATAAATGGATATCGTCTAGTATCTAAGATAAAGATTTAACGTGCTCACAGTATATTATGCTATATGCTTATTATTATAATTTGATATTTGACATTATAATATTCCTAAAGTCTAATACCAAAGTGTATGGTGATCATCACTAAGTTTTATGTCAACATAACATTGAATATTAACGAATACATTTGAATTAAGTAGCAATTAATAGTGTGAACGAATGATATAATATACAGCATGACTGGTGAGACATGACCGATACTTATGGAGAGTATTCAGTACTCGATTCTCATTATAATTATGTAATAAAATTAGGTACTTAATTTTTGACCAAATTTCACTTTAAACAAACGAATCATGGATACTAGTAAATTACTATGCGGCCGGCGCGGCCCACCCCGCACCGCGCCGCGCGCGCTACCCCTCCCGCGCGCGGTGTCCATGCGTTGGGTAAATAATTATTTAACTTTAAGCTACATTTACTCAGTGATCAATTGATATTATTTTTCGATATTTTTTTTTTTCAACTAATATAATAGCCAAATATCACGTCCTCGAGTATTGAACATGTCTCACCAGTCATGCTGTATAACAAAGATATTTTCTTATCATAGAAAAAATAAACATTAAATTATCACTACTTTCACAAAATCAGATTTTGCATATTACAAGGATATTATGGTCACCTATTCCTTTTTGGAAAGCTATTTTTAGATATAACTTAAGTTTCATTGACTTTTTTGACATTGTATTAGAATGTGCAAGTTAAATTATTCACTTAGCTTTCTTATTTTTTGCTACTTTTGTTATTTAAAGTACAACTTCTTTCATTATGATACTGTTTTTATAAATTGACCATATTTTTACAATTATTTTAATTGACTAACTCCAATTTTTTTGTTCACCAGTGAGCGCCCAGGTATAAAAAAATCATATTAAGATAGATTCGTAGTACTTTACTGCCATGTATTTCAATATCATTCCATTAATTTATTACTTCCGTTTAATTTGAAACTAACTATCATAATTTTATAATTTTTCAATTGCATCGGAATTAGGCCGAACGCTCTATAAGTGCATATTACAAAATGCTGATGCCTGATTAACTAGCTTTTTCCCGCGGCTTCGCTCGCGTTAAGAAGTATTATTTTAAAATAGGTATCAAAGTCTCGCCCTATCGGTTTAAAATTAACAGTTGCATACAAACTTTCATTTCCTATTTTATCCCTTTGGGGACTCGCCACTCTACTCGGTAGGTGTAATCAAAGCGTTACGGAGCTTTGACGCAGTCTAGTAAAAAACAATGAGTATTCATTGTTTTGTATGACGCGGACGTTCCGTACGTCTCGACTCCTATACATTGGACTCGCATCTTTATATTATGTAGCTATCAACCCTAACATTTAATTAAATCTATCTCTAATATTATCTTCTCTCTAATATAAAATCTTATGAATCTTATTTTTAGCTTTTATGACTACCTAGTTACTAATTCGAGTATTATAAATTATAATAATCGTTTATTCTTTTACTAATTTCATCGAATCATTAACCCCCTCACTAGTAAAAAAGTTAGGCAATGAATAAGCTATATTTTTTTTTTGTATTTGTCTTTCAAGTGATTTTTCAAATGTATTAGACAAGGATGAAACATTATTTTTATAGTGTCCATTGTATAATTAGTATTTTTATTAGTAAGGGGGTACATCATTATTATTTTATTAATACTTTAGTTTAAGTAATATGCTTCTATTTTATTATTATTTTACTGCAAACCTGAAAGTATTAACACTAAGTTACCTTTATAATTACCTTTACGTTACCTAATTTATTTATTATTTTACTTCTGTTTTTGACCACTTCTTAAGTGTAGGGGCTTTTTACATTAGTCACCCCTGCTTTATGAGCGAAAATAAATTAAGAGTATTGTGATTAAGAGCCCGGGTTACCCTCGAAATTTTCATACATTCTTAATACCAAAATCATTTTCTCATACGAAAATATTTAACATGTTTGAGTTATTTTTCAGCTTATGATAGTAATTACCTAGGGTCCTGAACAAATTTTTTTTACAAAATATTTAAATACTAAAAAAAATTTTTTTGTGTTCAAATATTTTTTTGTAATTTTACTACTAAATATTTAAACACCAAAAAATAGATAATAACACTAAAAAATATATAAATAAATAGTAAATATACTACAAAATATTTAAACTTTAAAAAATATTTTTTATTATTTAAATATCTTGTAGTAAATTTAATATTTATATATATATTTTTTAGTGTTTTTGTCTATTTTTTGGTGTTTAAATATTTAGTAGTAAATTTACTAAAAAATATTTAAACACAAAAATTTTTTTTTTTAGTATTTAAATATTTTGTAAAAAAAATTTGTTCAGGACCCTAGGTAATTACTATCTTAAGCTGAAAAATAACTCAAACATGTTAAATATTTTCGTATGAGAAAATGATTTTGGTATTAAGAATGTATGAAAATTTCGAGGGTAACCCGGGCCCTTAAGTGTTTAATATAGAATTTTTTTTGCTGACAATTTCCGGAAGAATTTTTGTGTGTTAACTTATGACTTATGAGAAAAATATAGTATAAGCCTTATATTTTACAAAAATAATATCGATCCCTTATATATACTTTATAATATTATAATGTATCGATATTATTTTTGTAAAAAAATTGTGTAAAGGTGCTTTTATTTTTAAAAATAATAAATAACAGAGAAACCCCTTTTTTAGAAGAAAAGAATAATATTATAAAGCATAAAAGTACCTTTGTTGTTATGTAAAATACTTTTCGTAGCCATTTAGAACGTAAGACCTTTTTATTTAAACTTTTTGATATTATGTTTAATCAAGTAAAAATCAAGTAAATGGGATCAATTATTGTATTAATTGTAAGAGAATGTGATACTTATAATAAAATATATTTGTAAAAACGTTTTTATTATTGTTACTGAAAGAAACGACGTTATTTTTAAAGCGAAATGTAATAAATTTATTTACAAGAACGTTGTTGGTCATTGGTCATTTCGCGGATGATTTACTTCTAACTTAGCTGCAGCATTTATGACTAGGGTTACACAGGGCCCCCGTAAGGGTTACTGGCGCCTGTGTGCAAGAAAAAGGATTTTGACGCCCTTTAAATGCAAAATAATAATAATTGCAACAACACTAATGTTATAAGGAAATAAGCAGTATTATATATTAAGTATAAGCATAAAATAAATTCTCAAAAGACAAAAAAATGACTTTTGTAAATATCCTTTTGGCATGGCAAATTTTTTGGGTCCTTCGTTTTGGCGCCCCTAAAGATGGCGATTTGGCGCCCCTAGAGGATGGCGCCCGTGTGCATTGCACACATTGCACTGACTGACGCCAGAATGATGGCCGGAAAGTACTAAAAAAATTATCAGTCCGTCAATCGCACGGTTGCACGATCATTCTCCCGTCAGTCTGGATCAGACTGATGTACTGACCTGATACCAGACTGACCGTATAAAGTTAATCGATGTTAGTGGCGGCCGAAAAGGAAGATCTTCCGACCGAGCGAGAGACATGCTCGGTCAGGCTGAAGCACACTGCCGTCATTTCAGACGTATATATCTTGCCGTTCTCCGAAACTTTGATAGCGCGATGCAGGATTGTTAGGCGAATTGTGGGTACCGCCACAAAAGTATTATAAAAGTATAAACCCTTGTCTAAGGTCCATGTGCCTCCTACGGGTCATTTTCATACAAGTAAAAGGCGCCGAAGGCACTCATAAAGGGGCGCTGCAGGGGTCTCTATTTTTACCAGCACCCTGGGTGCCGAAGAATTCTCGCCCAGAGCGCTGGTAGTGCTAAAACCGGCTTTGCTTACTTTTTACCATAAAGTCCACAAGTAATAATATGATTAACATAATAGTTATTATAAAAGGTACGTAACATCTATTTGCATCTATTATTATTATTGTTCCCATACTTATTACTTATTGTAATAATTTAAATTATTACAATAAGAACACCAACCAGTCCACAAGATAAGTAAGAATACAAGTTTCGCTCGATATCGCAAAGTTTTAAATTTGTGTTATCTACAGAATTGTAACTTTGACAAAGCGGTGGAAATTGGAAGGTTCTCGAGTCTTCGCGCCTTTTGTATCGCACAAAGGTTCGATCGGTTTACTTTACCACTCATTTGTTGCATTTATAAAAGTTGGAGGATTTTTTGTGATGAAATATATTTTTCCCCAACGAATCCAACGATACGAGAGGAGAAGAGGCATTTGGGATACTGAATTTTTTAGTAGGTACCTTATGTACCTAGTAGTTAACTAAATAGTACCTAGTAGTTAACTATTAAGTTAACTACTAGGTACACGTGACTTACAGTACAGAAGTTAGCCCTCTGCCCTATGCGGCTATGCAGTAGATTACGACATCAGCAAACTTTTCTAAATGGAATTGAGAAAAAACCTACCCTTTTAATACATAGTTACCTAAGTATCTTAGATAATTTTTATTGACTCTTAAATCAAATAAGTACAGATATTGTTATGTTAAACACAATAATTCTTTTCTACTTCTTATTATGCAAATATGCTAAAAAAATCGTGTTGAAAAAGCTTTTAAATGTATCGGTAGGTAGGTAATCACGTATTAATAATATTTTTATAAAAACTCGTGAAGGTATCGAATGTCGAATTCTATTCGTTAAAGTTTTTCGTTTCAACTTTCCTTAGAAGTTTCGAGATCAATACGAGTCTTGTGGGATTACTTTAATATAAATTTGAAGCCTGCGGATTGTAGAGGCTTAGGTACCCGGAATTGAGGAGTCAGATGGTCAAGCCCGAGCGGGGATTTCATCGTATAATAGTACGACGACGAAGGGACTAGCGAGAGGAAGGCAGTCTATTTATTTGACCGTAGCGCCTAAGCCCTAAACTATTGATTAGTGATTGAATTAGATGCCATTTGCCAAATTTAAAAGCGCGGGTAACATAGGCTATAGTTAATAGTTATGCCTTATGCCTAGTTATTTTCGTAGTCATCTACTAAGGATTATAAAAAAAACTCAAAAAAGAGAAAATATGAGTATAGTTTACGAGTAGTAACTATTTTATAGTACTTATACTACCTAACCTCTGATATTAACCTAACCTCTGATATTAACCTAACCTCTGATATTAACGCGTTGCGACAAAATTAATTTTTATCCACTACAGAAAACAAAATTTGAGCTGCATCGCGTGGCGTAGCTTAAGTTGTATAGTATATTGTTAAGGATTAATTATTAAGGATAATAAAATGTCGCAGTTATCAAGTTGGTCTGTCCCTGTGGGTGATCGTAGCTCCTTCAACAACTTATGAGGTCATTACAGTAATAGACAATAGTGCGGCACAGAGGGACACTCGACTTCATATTGTTAGGTTGGATGTCAAGATATCATAGCTATTAGCTGAGAAAAAGGCCCTGCGGCCTGCCGCCTGCGCCTTTTACTCAGCTATGTAGGTTATAAAGTTACCTATGTGATTGTTATTGTAGCTTGTAACGCGACTTCAAATTAAAAATTTCAATCAAAAGTATCTTTAACTCTTTAATTTATCTTTAAACGCTAAAACAATTTTACCTACCTATAGGTTAAGGTGACGCCTTGATTGGCTGTAGCGATGTCCATTTTTCTCAGCAATGATTATAGCTAAGAAATTAAAGTTCACTGTCAGTATTGTAAAAAAAAGGGATTCCTATTTTGCCAACAGAGGAGAGTGATATAAGCTTCCGAAATTTGTACATAAATTGGTTCTAGTATAGGTACACTTTAATCTGCCCATAGCTTATATGAAATGTATTTATGTAACCATAAAATTAAATTACGCGACAAAAACTATTTTGTCGCTACGCCCTTTCCATTTTTTGCTGTTCCATTGCTTGTTTTCTATGAGAGGCCGGGCCAGCCTCGCATAGAAAACAAGCAATCTAAAACACATCCAACACGGTTTTTTACTTTAACATGGCGTCACCTTAAGCGTATCCCTTTTTAAACAGTTTTCATGACGACAAAATGTAAGTACAGCTCTTTTAAATTATTAAAAAATTATTGCATTACACGTCGCATATTCTCTATAACATATTATATACCTAGAATATATTATTATTTATTAACTAATATCATTATCATATCATCTGTAACAAAATAGATATGCAACGCTTAATTATTATAATTTACAAAATTGGTAATCGATCACAATCACAAGACGATAATATTAAATTATCTGTGTCTAAGTAAGTTATGTGTGACTTGTGAGTTGTGACTAACTTTGTAAATGTTGTTAGAAACACCTATGTAACGTTATGTTTCATGTCCAATTACTTAAATGCCTCCTTAGTTCTGCTAGGTCCTAACTCCTAGGAGAACTAAGAAGCAATTTGTCTGGGTGAATTGTTTTACCATGTTAACAATGCTGTCTGTAGTGTATTGATAAAAAAGATAGCCACGCCCACTTGTAGTTTTTTTATGAAATAAGGGGGCAAACGAGCAAACGGGTCACCTGATGGAAAGCAACTTCCGTCGCCCATGGACACTCGCAGCATCAGAAGAGCTGTAGGTGCGTTGCCGGCCTTGAGGGAATAGGATAATAAGTCTAATAAGTAATAACTAATAGGGTAGGGAGGGTAGGGAAGGGAATAGGGGAGGATAGGGAAGGGAATAGGGGAGGGTAGGGAAGGGAAAAGGGTAGAGATTGGGCCTCCGGTAAACTCACTCACTCGGCGAAAGACAGTGCAAGGGCTGTTTCAAGCTGGTTTTCTGTGAGCCCGTGGTATTTCTCCGGTCGAGCCGGCCCATTTGTGCCGAAGCATGGCTCTCCCACGGCTCAATTAGGGGTGATATTATGCTCGCTCGGGCAGAGCGAGTCTCTCTTCTTCGTCATCCACCAGCCGGAGTGGTACAGTACGGTACGGAGTGGTGCTTAGTGATACAGTATTCTGTGTTTAATTTACCCGCCCTACAAGAGCACACAAATTCTACACTGTCTACTTATATAAATAAAAATTATTTTAAAATTTGTTACTTTCTCTAAAACTCGAGAACGGCTAAACCTAATTTTCACCGGGTCATCTAGTTAAATAATATTTATTTACTTACCACGAATAAAGCTAGTAGCTTGAAATATATTTTAATAAAAGACTTTGTATTACGTAGCTTAGGGGGGCGTCCATAAATTGCGTTTTATATATAATTTTTTACAGCGTGGAAAGGCCCACAAGGGAAAAGAAAGAGAGGAAGACCCTATGTCAGATGGGAGGACGAAATTATAAAGATAGCTGGTTCCAACTGGATGGAAACAGCGAATTTAAGAGAACACTGGACATCTTTAGAGGAGGCCTTCACCTGTGGAGGGGTTCTTACAGTAGTAGCAAAATAAGGAGAATAAAAATGTTATTGAACCATATTATATAGTATTAAGATAGTGTTATTTTACTGTTAAGAAATAAAAGGCTTTTTATTTTTTATTTTATTTATTATATAATTTTTTAATCCTCCTTATGTTAAAATATCATAAGCCTCGACTTGCCCCCACTCGTGGACGGACCTAGCGTAATTTGTGAACGACTCCTTATAATAATAATGACTGTAGTGACTAGTGAGTACCAAGTGTAAATGACTTGATAGCGTCTAATTAGCAATAACATGTAATCCAAACGAACTGTCGCTGGGGTGGGCGCAGTAAATCCTGTGACGCACGCCTCCCCCTCCTCCCACCACGGGAGGTCCGTATACTACAAGTTTAGGACGGCTTTTACCCGTCTCTTAACCAGGGATTAATTTTCAGCTACAAACCTTGGTTAGTTCACTAACAAATAAATGAATTTCATATTTAACCTACGGATTATTTAATATTTTGTCAATGTTTGTTTGCTACTATTTTTAGTGGTTGTACAATGTACAATTAGTAACAAGAGACATTTTAAGGAAAAGCACATACCTAGCACCAACTTTTCTCTTCTCTCAAACTGCCTGTGAAGGTGCTTTCTGGATTCCTCTTCTTTACACACGATAATAAGACGTATTTCAGTAACGTGGTAACAGATATTCGCGGTGGGTAACAGCTGATTGTAGTTCCAGCTGACGATGGTGCAGGTGCGAACTGTGAGTGCGACATGACGCGCGCGGAGTCGCTGCCGTAACTAGGCTGTGTACTGGGAGAAGGTAAGGGTAGTTGGGAAACATTAGCCGCTAAACGTCCAAATGCCCTACATAATATCTATATATGTTACGGCTAATAGGCGAAGTGCGGCTACACCTAGTTCTACCCGGCTACAACTAGGTGCAGCCAGCCACATGCGGTTAAACTTAGGTATATCCTACTTATCTTCGGTTACAACTAGATTTAGCCTTTATTATAGCGGCTAGAACTAGGTACAGCCGCACACTGGTGGTTAAACTTAGGTGTATCCTATTTATCATCGGCTAGAACTAGGTTTTCAGTTCAGTTGTTTTGAGATTCTAGTCTTGCGTTTCCTGATTGATTCGATTACATGGAATAAATAAAAGACAGGGATGTTTAAGTGACACTTATTATTTATTATTTGACAGGCAAATATCTTTTAACAAAAAATGGCGTTATTATAAGTAATATTGTTAAAACACAAAATGTTATAAATCTTCTCTTTATAAACTAACAGAACTAGACATCTTTGGCGCAAAGATAAAAAAATAAACATAAAAAATAAAGTTTTCCTTCTTAACTATGAAAAAATCAACTAAGTCTTTGTTCTCTTCTCTCAATTTTGTAAAACAAATAGGAATAAACATAAAAAATAAACAAAAAATAAAGTTTTCCTTCTTAACTATGAAAAAATCAACTAAGTCTTTGTTCTCTTCTCTCAAGTTTTTAAAACAAAATATAGGTTTAAACTCAGTTTTAATTATACAAAAATCAACAAACTCTCATATTATGTTATAGTATGTTGCAAGAATGTATTAGGTACATCACTTATTTGAACAAGATAAACTTGAATGGCATTTGGAGTTACACAAAATACCGGCTGCTTTACAGAGGCACTTTCTATTACCACATTTAGTTTTGCAGTGGCATCTTTTGTATCCTTGTCCTCCAGTTGTAGATTGGGCATTAGCAATTTGGCGTAATGATTTTTTTTCGGGAGAAACAATATCAACATCTAAAAATTTCGTCTCGCATACAGTGAATTGATTCCTAGAAAATAATTCAGTAATAGTGCCAAACTGGTTACCCAATTTATACAATCCATCATCATTACATTCAAGTACAACCATCAAAACATTAGGAAAATCGCCTCTACCTCTGTCTACGTCAGGAATTTTCACCCGAACTGTGTCACCTATTTTGCACTGAGGAAACTTTTTGTTAGATAATGCTGTCATTTTATTTGCTTGTACTCTCAACGAATCTTTTGCGCCTTTTCTATTAGTATCTATTGTCTGTCTTTTAATGCAGAGGTCACATTTTTCATTTTGATTACAAAGCTCACAATCTGTTCTGTTTTCTGCTGCTTCACCTTCAGTATCTTCGTGGTTTAAATCTGTTATCGTCCCACTTTCAGCATTATTTCCGTCCTCTTCTAACGTCTTAAGAATTTTTTCCAAGTCTTCTTCGTTTTCTATATTTTCGATTGTCTCAGTAGGAAGTGCTGAAGATCGTAGGCCCACTTTTACGTCACAACCAAACATAGCCTGGTAAGGTGATCTTTTAATTCCGTGATGATAGGCTCTATTTTTCATCCTTCCGGGGTGATGGTAGGTACAAAATCGAATCAATCAGGAAACGCAAGATACGAATCTCAAAATAAAACCAAAATCCTTAACTGAACTGAAAACCTAGTTCTAGCCGATGATAAATAGGATACACCTAAGTTTAACCACCAGTGTGCGGCTGTACCTAGTTCTAGCCGCTATAATAAAGGCTAAATCTAGTTGTAACCGAAGATAAGTAGGATATACCTAAGTTTAACCGCATGTGGCTGGCTGCACCTAGTTGTAGCCGGGTAGAACTAGGTGTAGCCGCACTTCGCCTATTAGCCGTAACATATATATTATGTTACGGCTAATAGCCGAAGTGCGGCTACACCTAGTTTTACCCGGCTACAACTAGGTGCAGCCTGCCACATGCGGTTAAACTTAGGTATATCCTAACTTAGGTATATAAAACTCAAAGGTGACTGACTGACATGGTGATCTATCAACGCACAGCCCAAACCACTGGACGGATCGGGCTGAAATTTGGCATGCAGGTAGATGTTATGACGTAGGCATACGCTAAGAAAGGATTTTGATAAATTCTCAACCCAAGGGGTTGAAATAGGGGATGAAAGTTTGTATATAATAATACTTCTTAACGCGAGCGAAGCCGCGGGCAAAAGCTCGTTATAAAATAAAAATATTCGTTACTGAATATAATTTTACACTATAAAGGCCATGAAAAGTTATTTAAAAAGTTGGGGTGAAGTAATTCTGCCTTCCCAGAAATAGCATTTTATGATTCGCTTTAACCAGTTCAGTCACAGAATAATTACATATTGTTCAGTTAAACATCGTTAAACTAAAACACAGTTAGTTATACATGGTACAACTAGACGTGGAGTACAGTGAGCGTACCAATTCAAATATCCGACGGGGTGGTGTTGGGGGATGTTGATTGTTGGGGGATGACGTCACACCCTGGCGCCTCTAATGACGTTAGCATTACAACTTCATTTGACACGTTTACAAACATTTTGTATAGCGGGTTGTATTACAACCTGCTAAATACAGGGGGTTGACTATTGTAATGTTTTTGGTGTTGGTTAATTAATCGAATATTATCAGTCTAAAGTCATCTTAAAATTTTGCTTACATCTAAAAGTATCATGTAACTAATTTTTGTAGAATAATTCCTACATTGCATTGGTAGAATATGCAAATAGGTTAACATCTAAATTATGTTTAGTACCGCTTCTTTTCAGCACGAGCAGTGGAAAGTTGTAGAAACTAGAAAGTCAGTAAGAAACTGGCTTTAAATCCACGGAGAGGTAGAATGATGAAGAGATAAGTTATACTCAAAATGTACAAATCTAGTTCGACTGTTTTCGATTTACAAGTTTCGAAGGAAACAGGATGTTATGAGTAGAAAGCTAGATAAGGTGAAGTAGATACTACATTGGGTACTCTTTAAGAGCCTGGATAACAATTGTTTACACTTTCCGAGTAGAATGGCGAGACAGCTTGCCCTCGACTGAGCATATCCGATACAAAATATCCCGAGTGCTTGGCCGAGAGCAGCAGTCGTCTACTCGGTAGGTGTGATCAGGCCCTAAAAGGATAGGTTACACAGTGCGAGCAGCTGAAGTGATAGTAGTGACAGTAAGCGGCTACTGCGCCTGAGTACTCGCATGAGAGCAGCTCGACTGGCCTCTGGGTCACACCATGCAAGCTGCTGACGTCGCAGTAGACTCGTGAATTCGCCGAGTCGAGTTGTCAGCTCGCATCGTGTAACCCAGGGATTTTTTTACATGGGGAAATGCTTTACGCATCCCCGGCGGATTGGGGATATCGGCCGGGGTATGTGGGACTCTCCGAGGAACTACCCACTAAAACCCCATGGTGCTCCACTTACGCCACGCTTAGGCACTGCAGTTACGGGCATGATATTCTACCCACCGCAACTTTACCAACGGTTGTCTGTGCCAGACTCATCAAAACATGCAGGCTTTTCTAGTCGTAGTAACTGAGCCTAGCAATACATTTTGTATGTGTGTACAAAAGGAACATAATACGTGAGTCCAATCCCGAATGTACGCTTCCACTTGTTGCCGGGGAATGTAAATGTGCCCGTGTAATTAAGTGCGCCTTAGTGTGATGTAGTGGAGGTCGTAGCAGGGAATTTATCGTGTTTGGAGTATCATTTGTTATATCTACAATTCCAGAGAATTAGGCAGTTCGCTTTTATGTTCTCCACCTATGTATCATATGTAATATTATGTGTCTATTATTAAGATATTGCATAGCTTTTCTAGCTATTATATTTATAATTGAAGTTTAATCATCATTAAATGTCTCTGAGTGCGGCGTGGTACTACACCAAATGTACACTCATAACTAGCTGTCATCTTTTCGAAAATCACCATAATTATTATTTTGATTACAATTTTTCACTTTAACCATAATCTAGCAATCAACTAAAACGTCGCTAAAGGCATTAAAATCATTTCTCGAAAATCAAGGTTTAAAATGGACATTTTTCAGATCCTGTGAGAGTCACTAGCCGTCATGTCGGCAGTCGGATTACATTCGAGGGAAATATTATTAAGTCCACTCGGGGGCATCAATTATCATCACTTTTATCCGCGTTCGACCAGATTTATCTGAAAATCGGCAAAAAATTGAACCATCATCATCGGCGCTAATATGCTAAAATCTTTAGCGTTAGACACCTTTACAGTACATATTTATGCAGGATGTTAACAAAACAAAGTGATAATATTATATCCTGAATAAATGATAAAGAAATAGATATTTCCTGAAAGTTTTTTCGCTGACATTCTAATAAATAATTTGCGAAAACCGATATTTAAGAATAATTAATATCGTATTATGTTAATATCCTTTTCGTTAAAGTTTCTGTAAACTTAAACTTTCTGCAAACCTAATTATTTCAACAGCTGTTACATCAAAATCATTTTAACTGTTAGAGTGGGTTGCACCGGCTTACTTTAACTATAACTTTAACCATAACAAAATGTGAAATGAACTGTCAAATCCCTAGTAAAAGTCGCCATATTTGATGATAACCTTAACCCTTAACTTTAACTACGCTTCTGGTGCAATTCACCCTAAAGACGTTAGAGTGAGCGGTAAGTGGTAACAGTCAAAAAGTCGGTTTGGGCATGTAAAAAGTCGGTCCTGCGCCTGATCTCTCGCCAGTCGTGTCGGTCTGCCGTCCTACTGGGTTATGAGAGTAAAAGGAATAGAGAGTGCTCTTGTGTACTGCGCACACATTTGGGCACCATAAAATTTCTCCTGCGTAGCTGGACTGGTTTGAATGAAACCGGCCACCGTCACTGAAACCGGTGTGGGAGCTATTATTAACAGTCAAAAAGACAGTGGATGGTTATACATGATTCCAACCCAGCGCTGGTAGCTACTGGAATACTAAACGGGTACTGCAGGAATGCACTGGAACGCACTGAATGACATTCCAGTGCATTTCATAATCCATTGCCAGTTTACATCCCTTAGGCCCACTTGCGCAGATCTGAGTTAAAGTTAACTGTGAGTTAAATATCATGTCATATCTGTCACTCACCAAGTGAGTGACAGACAGATAGAGATGATATCATGTTTAACTCAGAGTTAACTTTAACCCAGATCTACCCAAGTCCGCCGCAATCTAGCGCTGGATTGAGCTACTGGATTGAAATATTGTACCATAGAGAAAATTGATTCATATAGGCAGTTGACGGACTTACGTCATGTGGTCGGCTTATGTCAATTCAGATGGGATCTGACGCGACCAAATTACTTAGGTCCGCTATCTGCCATAGGAATCAACTTCTTTGATAGTGCACCGGCCATTACACTATTGCTTTTATAACATTAATATTCCACAATTAGATAGCAGACCAACAAGTTAATAGCTGCAGTACAATAGAGAAGAACGTGAAAAACACAGTTGTGTTCAGCGGATACAGACTTCCGCGGCCTTTGTCTAGATCTAGGTCTCTCATTGTACTACTTGTGAACTAGGTACAGAATTAAATTATACGATACTAATGGACATTTTCCAGCTACGCTCCGCATCGAGTGATACGAATCTGTGACCTATTTATGGATCTAAGATGAATCATGAGGTGGTGTAAAGACTGTAAAGTGGAAAGATCAGCTTGTAATCGTATATTTCAATAAATATGTAAAAGATAATAAATAATTATTATCATATTTGGATCGTGTCCAAAATTATATTGTGAAAGACTTATTTAATATCCAACAACGTGATATGAAGCGAGCCCTGGTATACCGCACAACCTTTACATTTTGTCATAATATTTTGTAGTAACCTTACACTTTACGGAAAAACTATCACGCCTATTGATTTGTGCTTTAACATATTAGTTTTTAAATATTGCTAGAAGGAGTGATCTGGAATACTTATACAGAAACTTATCGCAGAAAATCTGCAATTTTTCATATTATCACTTAACAATTTCGAACACAATTACATCATAATAATTCATAAAGCATTTTCAGTGCCTAGGAATATAAAGAATATCGAATGATATAAGTACGCCAGGCCGGTCAATACTGGTCTGCTTTATAGAAAATTCAACGTTCTTTTGATACGATACGAATAAAAATTTCATTCTTACAAGAGGGTGCAGCCGGGGGAACCAATTACGTTGAGGGGGGTGGGGGAGGCCCTTTATATCATAATCTTTATACACTCGCGACGAAGCCGAAGAAGGAAATCTATCCGACAAAAGTCTTCCATTTTGCGGGGATAAAAGGTAGGATATTAAGCTAGGTTCCAGTTTGCAGGCTCTAAATAAGAATTTGAGATGGAGTTAACGGTAAATCATTTTAAAGTACAATTTGATAATCCTAATGGCGTTAGACAATTTTCATTTTTGTATGGAAAACTAACTAAAAGCCGAGCATTGTGCGCTCACGTCGTTTTACTGCGTGGTAATAATTTTTTTTATATTTTAATAGTAACCAAACCTTGACTGACCCATGATAACACATCTACATATAAATAAAAATTACTATGTTAAAGCACAAATCAATAGGCGTGACAGTATTTTCGTAAAGTGTACCACAAAAGTGCTAAGTTGTAGGATATACTAGGGATCGCTTCGCTTGCCCTGATTACATAATAATAATAATATATTGATGAAATACCATGGCCGCCCGCCCAGCCCCATAATAGTGGTAGGTAATGTGTATGTAAGGGGTACCTTTGGGCTTTGAAAAACACGAAGAACAATTAGAGCTTTATCGTATTTAACTCAGGTTTAACTATAAGTAAATATTTAACCCATACAAGTGCAAATATCGAATGTTAAATTATAATTCCCTGTGTAAGTGTATATTGGCTCTATAAAATCTGTGCATTGCACAATATGCAATGCACACTCACACACTCGTATATTAATATTTCGTAAATTGAAAATGATCGCTTTTCCATCCCTGTAGAGTTTGGTAGAGTCGATCCTTCTTACAACGGTCTACAGTGTAGACCGTTGTAAGAAGGTTCGACTCTACCAAAGCGGCAAAACGTTTACGCGACCTACAAAACCACTGAACCGAAACAAAACTAATTTCGAGCTATTATTTCAGAATACAGCTTAACATGCAAACTAGGAAAGTGCGAGAGAATAATACTGGGCTGAAAATTACAGTGAAGTCGTTTTCCAGGCACGAAACTGTGTCACTAGGGCAGATATTAATATAAAGTTGTATAACAATTGAATTAAAACATTTTATGCATCACAACGAACCGTGTTCGACTTGCAAACACTTCATTAAGTTTAATTTATGCTTTTAGTTTTATGAAAAATACATAATTGGCGCTCAATTTGTTAATACAGGGTTTGGTGTTACATTTGTTGTTTGATGGTTATTGTACCTGAGTTTAAACATTGATTGTATTGGTGAATTGACTATAAATGATTTGTTACAATAATTTTTCAGAGTAACTTGATGAAAAGCAACAATATACGCTGTTTAGACACAATAATGTAAAATTCCAAGACGCTTAGCAATAGCCACTATAGAATAAATATAGTTTCTAGGGAAGAATGGACAAAGCTAATAATTATTGTTCTTCTATTTTAGTTTAAAGAGTATTTTTATTCTTTCGCGTTTCTACTCATCATTAGGTACTTATCAGTGTACTGGAACTAATATAAGTATTTGGAACTTGAATCAGAATTCTTTCACATTATGATACCACGACTAGACTTTTTGTACCCTATAAAAGAATTCGTATTAAAATACTATAATCCGCCCTAAACAGCTATAGGCATTGTGGTTTGTACCATCGAGGAAATTGGTTGATAGGTAGTTGATAGAACTACGTCATTTGGTCGGATCATGTCAATTCAATATAAGTCATGGCTACGTTTCACATAACACAACCAAATTACGAAGGTCCGCCATCCGTCGATGAATCAACTTCCTTGATGTAATAATAATATATTCTACAGATTTTAAGCAGACTTCTCTATGATCTCAGATCTGTCTTAGCTCCATCACCACAAGTGCACCATACCTTTGCCCCTTGAACCAGGAAATATGACGTCACGCTATCAACTGGTGCGCGAGCCCTGCGCACGCGCCGCGCGCCACACGTGCGGCGCATCTGCTCTCTGTAAACACCGCCCAGGGGTGCGCAACTGATAAAAACAACTGACAAATTAAACTCATTTTTCAGTGACGTAGATAACATCTTACATAGGTAAATATTTTGAGAGTGTACTAATTTTAATCTAAAGATATAAATTACAATGAATTTTTAATTTTGTTAGTCCCACAATTGCGCAGGTCTGGGTTTTGTAAAATATATAAATAAATTAAATAATGTAAGAGATAACACACTATTTAACCCGGTATTAATTTAAGCTGGATCTGCTCAAATAGACCTTGGTCTCGCTAAAACTCGAGAACGACTAAACTGATTTGACTTATTTTACTCTTAAAATATTTGCGGAAGTCCAGGGAAGGTTTATATTAGGAGGAAAGAGGGCACGATGTTCTTCGAGTCATCTTGTTAAATTTGTATTTACAAAATTTGTTAGTATAGCATTATACTTCCCGTATTTCTCGTCTTTTGTCTCCTCGCGTGTAGAAAAATTCAGCAAAACCTCGCAATATATTTGCCACAAAAGCTCAAAAGATATCTAAAAGACAACAACAGCGGAGCTAACAAAGAGCATAATACTTTTAATTGAACGCTGCGAGCCGGTTTTATTATTTTCCCATTTCTAATTAATAAAAACCATTGTCAAGCGGATTATAAGTTTAAATCCCGAAATGGTTGGGCGCTTCTGCCAATCGTGATAACGTAAACAAAGACAATAATTGTGATTCCCACCAGGCCGCCCGGGTTGGGAGTTGGCCGGACTAGACTTATTCAAAATAATCACTTCACTGTACAAAAGCATTTTCATTCGTGTGAAAAGACATTGAAAGTGTTTTTCTGGAAGAGAATTTAGGTGTTATAAAGATAATACTCCCCACACCGGTTTCGGTGACGGTGGCCGGTTTCATTGAAACCAGGACAGGTACGCAGGAGTAATTTTATAGTGCCCAAGTGTGTGCGCAGTGCACAAGAGCACTCTCTATTCTTTTACTCTCATAACCCAGTGGGACGGAAGACCGACACGACTGGCGAGAGATCAGGCGCAGGACCGACTTTTTTACATGCCCATTCAACGCATGGATCATCTTACTTGTCAGACTATTAGGTGATCAGCCTGCATTGTCCTAACAAAATTTGGAAATAACATGTTTCCAACGCGGGAATCGAACCCACGACCTCCGAGTTAAGAGCCGCGCTCTATACCACTAGACCATGGAGGCGTCACATTATAAAGATACCACTAATAATAAATAAATAATATATTGACGTCTTCTCGACTTTGCCGCATATTATGCTAACTAGGCATTCTGTGATATGCCCGTAACTATGCCTAAGCGGGGAGTGGAGCACCATGGGGTTTTAGTGGGTAGTTCCTCGGAGAGTCCCATATACCCCGGCCGATGTTCGCAATCCGCCGGGGACGAGTAAAGCATTTCCCCATGTAAAAAGGTATTCCGTGATATAATAGAAAATCTCGACTTTCAACCTTTTTCTAGGTTTTTCTGCCTGCCATGTGCAGCCTTTAGGAAAAATATAAAATTGCCTTGTATTTTTCTGCTAAAAATTGAAAATTGGCTTTTCCCGAACTCTGAAGCTAAAAATAAACGCCTATTGTAACGGTGCAGCCACCACGTGAATATCTATGTAATTTTATTGGTCATTGCAGGTGACCACGGGCGCCCACGTGAAATCAATTCAGCCTCGATGTAACTAGGCCGGTATAATAAAGTCCTTTGTCTTTGTCTGTATGTATGTATGTATGTAAGTATGTATGTATGTATTAAACATCACGTCACAATCATGTCGGCGACACAAAGAGATAATTGTGCGTCGCCGCAAGGCCGTTCCAATCAGACGTACTAGACAAAATTAATGGAAAATACCGTGTGCGAATTAAAATAGAAGTATGCTGTGTTAGGTAAGTCACTTTGTTTTAGAAAGTTATTAGACGATTGCCGTAACTCCGTTGCGGAAATATTCGTTTATCGCGCGAGAACCGTACATTTTTCAGGGATAAAAAATGGATAAAGAGCATCCTAATTCCTCTGTCCTTTATTAGGACTCAAAGTATCTCCCACATACCCCGGCCGATATCCCCAATCTGCCGGGGATGCGTAAAGCATTTCCCCATGTAAAAAAAAAAAAAAGGACTCAAAGTATCGGTTCAGTGATTTGGGCGTGAAGTCTATTAAGTAGGTACTAGGTATACATAACTGACAGACGACACACTTTAGCATTTTTAATAAATAATAATACTTACTAATTAATAATATTATTATGAATTATGTCCAAATTGCCCAAAAATGTTGTGTGTATCCATGCAACTTCTTCCTAATTCTTTAAGCAATTAACTTTACCATTAAAAATAAAACACTGAACTGTCTGAAAATATTCTTGTTCTTGAAGCCATGACAATATACGACAAAAAAAACCCTAGTACATAATACCTCTTTGAAAAAAACAAGCTTTGCGTTCATCTTGAGATCTGAAAATTTCTTATGACTATTGAAGCAGACTTTGCACAATATCTGTATTAACTATAGCGAACACAAATCAGATTATCCTGGTGCTAAATTTAGCTGCAATTTAAAGAATCGTTGTGCAGACCGCATCTGCCTCACACCTGTTGCTGATAACGAGCGGGTTACTCACCGCAGACCAATCGCGGGGGTTTTTCGTATCGGCGAGCCGTTTGAGGGTTTATTGATATATTGTTTTGTTGAGGGTACGAATTATTATAAAATGGTGGTAAGCGTTAATCGAGAACTGGCCATTAGACGCTTTTGATAGATGCACCCGCAAGCCGTAACACCTTTGCGCAGCTATACTGTCTACACTGTAGACTCTACAGTATTATAGAGTACAGACCCCCGCTAATCCGGCCCCTGTCTAATCCGGCGCCCCTTGTAATCCAACATGCCTATTACTGGTAAGTTTAGGCAAATAAACATTATTTTGCCCAATTTTTACATTATTATAGTACCTGTCCTATATACGTACTTTCTTTTCTTAAAATGCATGCAACGGTTACGGTTACAGCTTGCTGATAAGAACCTAGCTTTAGGAAAATAATTTGTAGTTCAGATAAAAACTTAACATTATAATTATTTTTAAGTATTGTAATGTGTAAAATTGTATAGAGGACTATATAATCCAACAAATCCGCTAATCCGACACGGCCATGCAAAACGGGGTCTACTGTAATTCGTTTGTCTTGCGGGAACATTTTTCCGGGATAAAAACTATTTTTTGTCCTTTCCCGGGACTTAAAGTGTTTCCATACACTTGACAATGATCGTTTTAGCAGTTTAAACATGAAGAGGTAACAGACAGACACATTCGTACATTTTCGTATTTGTAACATTAGTATGTAATATTATGTATTAGCAGTATTAGTATGGATGTAGCCGATAAGGAAAGGTTTGGGTTTACTAGCCAACTTCGAATTAATAGCTCACTACGGGGTATCCAAAAAAATACTCTTTTTATCCTGCCTGCATATACCCTCGTTCAAAAGATCTTCCTTCGAAGTTTCGACTAACCCAAAATTTTCGATTTTATAAATTAATTTTTATACTTGAAAAAAGCCCCGAATTGTTTTATTTTCTAAAATTAAATACTGTACATTATATGTTCAAGAATTCAATCTGAGCAAAAACACGATATCTCAAAATTTTCTTGATAGAAAAAAAAAACACAAATTCATTTCATAATTTCATTTCATTACAAAGATGCATCTAATTTTCACGAATTTTTCATTTATTGCCATAACCGTGCATTGAACTAAGTTAATATTTTAACACAATATTGTATAACATATTCTATCATTGAGAAACCGACCTAGCGGAATTTTAAAATGTTGTATATTATATTTTATCGAGTTATTGAGAAAAAACTAATTTGGCGATGAATCCGTGTCGTCCTGACAGCCGGGCGTGAGTGTGAAGAGAGAAGGTCAAGGACGATGTTTGATTTTTGGGTTAGACGCCCTCTTAAATAAAGCGAAATTGACTAAAGGCTTACTTTCCGTAGATATCAAAGACTATGATGACAATCGTTAGTAATTATCTTAGATTATATCTTAGATTTTTTCGGGTGCATAGTAAAATTACAAGGCTGCTTACCTATATTTTAACAGTGAACTCTATACATACGTCTATAAGGGACATATACATGCCCATAATTATACCCATTACCCATGCCATAAATTATTATCACTTTGTCTACTACTTAATATATATTCTGTGACTTTGTTTTGTTACATTCTGTGTTGTCCTTGGTCTCACAAACATTGAGACAATAAACTACATATTGTATACTGAGGTAACAAGGGGACTTAACCCTAAAACGTCCTAAATTAATTATTAACCCTCAGAGATTCTGTTAATTTCACAGCGGGTCGTTTTTAACAAACCTTTCTAACAATTATAACATTATCCTTTCCCTTGAAAATCAACGTTTTAACAAAATAACTTGTAACAAAATAATTGTATACCTTAAAAATTAAACAAATAATTACTTCAGCTTGCTTTTTAACCTATTTAATTTTAATTTTAACATTATTATTATATCCAGTTCGAAACTCCGAATAAAAAGTATGTATAACCATAACTGTTAAATAACTCTGTTTTTGGTCTCAAATTCTGATTGCCTATTTATTATATTTTATGTACGACATACAGGAAACTAGATGACGCGGACGCCCGCAACTCCGTTGCGCCAAAATTCCTAAACCGTACATTTTTCCGGGACAAAAACTATAATATGTCCTTTCCCGGGACTCAAAGTATCTCCATGCCAAATTTCAGCAAAATTGGTTCAGTGGTTTGAGCGTGAAGAGGTAACAGACAGACAGACACACTTTCGCATTTATAATATTAGTATAGATATTCATATGAAATGAAATTAAGGATGCTATTACAAATATCAGCGATTTTCCGGTACCCTATTAAAGAATTAGGAGTCAAACTGCGAGGATATTTTGGTTTCAAATGAAAGATAATATATTCATCTCCACGACTGTACCATAAAAAATCTATAGCCGCATACAAAATTTTCACATAAAATACGTTTTAACCATCACAATAATCGCAAAATATGGAAAAAATGGGGTCTGATTAGGTACCTTAATATCTAAATACACTGAACTGAGGAAAATAAATATAAAAAAAAATTTTTGCTTATTTAGTCCTCTATAAAGTCCGCTAAAAATTTGATATAAAAATAAACAACTTTTCCAGTTATAAGAAAAATAAGAAAATTTCTCAAATTTTTTCATACATTTTCGCCATATCAAGAACGCGGCGAGCGTCGTAACCGCCACTGTACAAGGCGCGCTAATATGAATCTTATTCTAATGTCATTAATGTCGATATTCGTACTGACAGACATCCGACCTGCTAATTCTCCAGTTGGAGCATTCTTAAACAGTTTTGTGGTAGCACCAACTATTTAGCATAGTACTTAAAATATGAGCCAAAAATACTTAGAGCTTTTTCGATTCTTGGCCATCCTTATATTATTAGAGTATTACTAATTATTAGTTGCTGACGTTGGACGCTGATAATGATAAATTCATAAAAATAACATACCGTTTTATTAAGGTATAGGTATATAATTTTCTCCAGTTACACAACATTCGGTTCGGAAATTTTGTTGAAATGTATTCCCGTAAAAAACCAGCAATACGCTGCCTGCCACCCTCGAGTAATTTACATTTCATCAACTCATTTAAATATTAATTCGGGTTTTTATGCATGTTTCAACTCTTCAAGATTTTTAAAAGATTAACTTTGAACAATTTTCTGTAATGGCCGACTTGATTGTCATAATTTTCCATCCGATTATCTCTTGTGAACTTCCCTTGTTTGCAACTAACACAATGAAACGATCATATTTTAAATATGTACAGTAGAGATTAAAAAATAATTAATATATTTTTTATTTATATAATATACGTTGTTAGTTTCGTCTGTATGTCTATTACATAATAAATCAACCAGTGTACTAACTGTTAGCCGGAACTTCGTTACGCTGTAATTAGTTTTCTTCGCCGGGAACCGTAATTTTTGCGAATAAGAATTATCCTGATTTTTCTCGGAATTCAAGGGATCTCTATACCAAAGGTAAATGGGCATTTTGCTTGGACTCGTGGCCGTGACCCACCAGCGACCACTAACGAAATTAGTCGGAGTATGTCAAAGACCATGAATGAAACCCAATGAGATAAGTCGCATTCCTCAAAAGTATGGGAATTTTTTTAGCAGTACATGCATTACTTAATATAAAAAAAGAACAAGAACAATTTATAAAAATGCACAATATCTTCCTAAAAAGGTACACGAATGGTTTCCCTAAGCATTCGTAATTCATCCAAATAGAGAAAATATATTATACATTTCGCGTTTAAGCACATAACTTTTTTCCTCCATTTTAAAATATTAACATTCCGTGAAATGTTAATCCTAAACCTTAAAAAAAACATCATTTCATTCATCATTCATCATCAGACGACCTCTGTGGCTCAGTGGTGAGCGCGTTGGTAGCTCAAGCCGGGGGTCGCGGGTTCGAATCCCGCCGACGGAACAAAAAAGTTTTAAATGTTCCCGGGTCTGGATGTGTAGGTATTAAATATGTGTATGATATAATAAAAATCTTAAATATATGTATTGTATAAAAGTATTAAATATATTTCCGTTGTCTGGTAGTTGGTACCTGTAACACAAGTCCTTTCGGTACTTAGAACGGGGCCAGACTGACGTGGTGTGAAGCGTCCATAGATATTATTATTATTATTCATTAATTTAATGGTCGCGAACTTCGAGGTTACCGTGTCAAAAATGCCCTGAAGCCTTTCATCAAAATCTGTGTAGACTTTAGCGGCTTCATCATGTGGATGGAACAATTAATAGGTATACAGTACAGTACAGTACAGACGCATTTTAGTATTAAGTACATGATATTGGTACTCATATTATGGATTATGAATTGTAAAATTTGTGACAAAAATAGAGCCAAAGGATTTACTGTAACCTTGATTTGCTCATCTTATCATAAGGATAAAATCCAGAAGCAAGAATCCAAAAGCATCACAGATGCCTTCTAAATAATAAGATGATTCATAAATACTCAGATGTTGGCACTGATCAGCAACTTGTTAGTTATTTGGTAACTATCAATTTAATCTAGAATAACGCCTCCGTGGTCCAGTAGTTAAGACTTAAGAGCATGCGGCTCTTGACTCGGAGGTCGTGGGTTCGATTTCCGCGTTGGAAACATGTTATTCTGACAAGTAAGATGATCCATGCGTCGGATGGGCATGTAAAAGTCGGTCCTGCGCCTGATCTCTTGCCGGTCGTGTCGGTCGTCCGTCCCACTGGGTTTATAAGAGAGAGCGCTCTTGTGTCTAACTGCGCACGCACTTGGGAATTATAAAATTATGGCCTGGTTTCAATGAAACCGGGTCGCCGAATCCGGTGTGGGAGTTATAATTTATTCCAGAACTTTTGTATACGAGACGTGTCTAAGAGTGTTTTAATTTAAGAATCCTAGCTCTCCTAGTTATAAATAAGTCTAAATCGTAATCAGCTAGATCACATTAAAGGGCGCATTATGATCCACACTCAATCGAATAGTAGTCTTTTGAAGATCATAGATATACCATATCTAAGACTTAGGGACATCGCACGCTACTAGCACATACGTTCTAATACCACCCGCGCCCTCTGCTTCGACCTTTGCGTAAAATTTCACATTAAAATTTAATTTAGCTGAATTGACCGGTTCCATTCAGCTTTATAGCATTACCACCATATACAAAAAATAAAAATATCATCTGACAGTTTTTCTCACTCGAGCGGCGTGTGCCAATTTGGCCACAAGCAAAAAGATGACATTGACTTCTGTCATTTGACATGTGACATTGACATTGGCCACAAGCAAAAAGATGACTTGCTTGTGGCCAAATTGAAACTGAAGGACTGAAGAAATTAAAGGACTTGCACTAATCAGTCGCTGTCCACACGTATTTTGTCCTGATTACTAATCACCTGCAATAATCACTTGCACTAATCACTTGCAAATGTTACTAATCAAAGTGAATACGGGCCTTAACGCTGAGTGCTGCGAATTTAGGAGCGCCTTATGACAACAACATTCTTTTAGGTTTATTACAACGCTATCTTAGGAAAAGCAAACTTCACACGTACCGCGTACGTAAGATATCACTATCCTAGGCAAGCTTCATATTATGTATGGTACGTCTACGCCAGCACTCTATAAGGCCCTACGCCCTCAGTACTTTATTTCTGGCGCTGGCCATGTGGCGTGTAAACGGTCTTACATCAAACAAAAGAATTCACTTTATGGTCAATGTAAAAATAAAACGCTCTACAGCGTGATTCCGAAACGCATCATTGGGTAGAAAGAGAGAGAAGTACGCCATCTCTTTCTATCCCATTCATAAAAGAATAATCTGAACACCAATGAAGTAAACGAATTGCACAAAATCTTACTATTTCGACTAAGTTAGCTTATTCTTATATTACCATTTACTGAATTCATTTTATAACATTTTTATTTCATTCTAGAACTACAGATTTCTTCATATCCTTCAGAAAATGCTTGATATTTTAGATAAGAAATCGACGTGTAAATGTAAAGTTCAAAATACAATAATCATAACTTACCTGTTAACTTTATTAACAAATCGAAAATCTAAAAAAAATTATGTAACAACGCAAAACAATAACATAGCCATTAAAATTATCCACCAAACAGTTAGGTACCTAGCAATTCATGAGCAAAAAATAATGAAATAAATGGTCGAATCGCGCGCATCCTGTATTTCAGAGGGGCCCCCAATACGGTGCCAAAACCGGCCGTCGAACCCGGTACATCTGGCGCACGCGCTAGCTCTCCTTCCACACCCACTATTACAGGTCTATTATAAAAATATTTACAAAATTCCCATACTACAATAATAAATAGTTCACATTCTTCCCGTTTTCTGTGTGATGAAAGGAAGGAACGTTTAAAACATGGAGGTAACTAATAAATTCCAAACGGCAAATTGAGGCACAAAACATTATATTTGTAAGAGAATCATAATACATAATATTATGTGCCTCGTTCTTGTGATTAAATATCTAACACTAAAATATATTTTTTAAATCGGACCAGTAGTTCCTGAGATAAGCGTGTTCAAACTTCAAACAAACAAATAAACTCTAGCCATGTTGATTTGATAGAAATATTCCCAAGTAAGGAGTAGAAAATATGTTTTATTAATTATAATAACGAAGTAGGGTAATTCTTATAATATGGCTTTTTAAGTTTTGTCAATAAAATTTGGAACGTATCGAATAAAATTTATTTTTTTAATATGATAATATAATATTTAAAGAAAAGCTTTTTTTACGTGTCCAAAATCGCTCAACCATTGTCGATAGTACCGTATACTTTATAGGGTGATTTAAATACTATTTACATGAAAACATTCAGAAACATTCAGTGGCTCTGATGGTAATGTTGAAGCGTCTTGCAAAATGCTTGTTTTATTCATGTATCGGTAAAATGTGTGCCGTATATTTATGTAAATGTTATGTGTAATTCATGCTAATACCTTCCTGCTGGACCAACAAGATCCTTTTACATCTTACGACATTTATAATAATTTTTGATCGCAAATCGCAGATATTTTATCGGCCCACTCGTTCGATATTGTTGGTCATAGCATAAAATTGACAAAAATATGCTCATACTGAAAACGTTTTCAGTTTACAATTATTGAAGATTTATGCTATAGCTACTCACAGTAGTGTGCATACGACTGAATTAAAATTATTAGGATAATAGTTGAAATGTCAAAAATTGATATCCATCCGTACGGAGATCCGACGTATAGGCGAATATACATTAGGATTGTAACTGAACTATTGAGTAAAGCTACAGAAGATTCAAGGTAGATTTTTGTGGAATGAGGGATGGAAGGTTCATCTGCTTATTTTTTCTAAAGGACAAACTGCACACTATAGTACTATAATTTTATAGAATTAGATACGCTAGTTATAGCTAGGTAGCTATAATCTATACTTACCTATGATATAATACATGACTGGTGAGACATTACCGATACTTATGGAGAGTACTCTGTACTCGATTCTCATTATAATTATGTAATAAAATTAGGTTCTTAATTTTTTTCCGAATTTCCCAAAAATAAATGAATCATGGATACTAAGTAAATTACGAGGCTAGGCAATTAGTAGGCATAATATGCGGCCAGTGCAGAGGCGTGCGCTACCAAAGAAACACCACACAACTACCCTTCCCGCGCGCGGTGTCCATGCGTTGGGTAAATAATTATTTAACTTTAAGCTACATTTACTCAGTGATCAATTGATATTATTTTTTTCCAGCTAATATAATAGCCAAATATCACGTGCTCGAGTATTGAACATGTCTCACCAGTCACGCAGTAACATTGTTTGTCATAATGTATAATAAAACGGTAAACGATACGACGGAATCGTGTCGTCTGTTATAAAGGATACGATTTCGATTCATACACATTATTAGCACAAATTGAAAATATTTACCAAGCTTAAGTTTCGGGCGTTGCAAAAAGATCTGCCATAGATAGTGTTAGATGACAAGACAAATGAGGTTTTTGTTTACCAGATTCCTGAAAAAACCAGCTCAGACAACCGTTACACAGATTTGAGTGATATTTTTCTTGGGTTAGATCAGGGGTTTCCAATCTTTTTCAACCTGCGGCGCAGTTACACCTTACAATGTACTTTGTCACGGCGCGGCGCCCTACTCTGCCTAGCTATTACAAAAAGGTATATAAATAAACACCTTTAATGATTGAGCGTCCGTGGCCTAATGGGTAGACCTTTGGTTCGCACTCGCAGAGGGTGTAGGTTCGATCCCGGGTGGAGGCGTGTACCAATGAGACATTTTCAGATCTCAAGTACATAATACGGACGCTCGTACGGTGAAGGAAAACATCGTGAGGAAACCCGCACATGCAGGTTGATCCCAGACGTTATTGACTAGTTCTTTCCTCTGGACTAGGCCGACTGTGTTGCGAGAATGCCGTATGCGCTTGGGCAACCATACGGTCTTATAAATCCTGTCCCAAGCACTACAGTATTTGAAGAGTGGTTATTTCGCTCTGAAAATACCGTATAAATCATCCACAATGGATGCAAAGGCCTAGTTTAATGATTACAGTTAGGTTATTAGCAGGTAGATAGTAATTAGAAGTAAACAAATATTTAATCATCTACCTTATTGATATTAGTACCTATCGTAATTTTATTTTATAATATTTGTAATTTCGGATAGTGATGGAGATCGACTCACGGCGCGGCGCGGCACCCCTCTTGCCTTTCCACGGCGAACCAGGGCGCCGCGGGTTCAGTTTGGGAACCCCTGGGCTAGATGAATAATCTTGCTCTACCTATCTGTAAACGTCTATCTATACAGACATAATTTTTGTGACTTGTTTAGCCATATGTTTGTTCGTTTGTCTATTACCTCGTCATGATTAAGGTATAACTCGCTAAACCGATGTTTCAGTCCTGGGAAAGGTAACAAAGGACTAGAATAGTTTTATCCAGAATATATACGCTTTCTGATAATCAAACGGTGAAGCAAATATTTTGCAAGCAACATCTTGATCTAGTAAAAAACAATTCTAATATCTCCATCTGTTTTCTCTAAAACCGTTGATTAAATAGACTCTTCAAGCGGACCTATAAACTTGTCATAAAATACGCTACAAAAGTACTAAAGTACTATTTACACGAGTGCTTTAAGTGCAATTAAAGATCAGTACGCTCGTATTAACGAGGTCTTTTATCATTACTTCAAAAGCGTATTTGACGTGTTTTAAAGTATTTTTATTGGATCTCTTATAAACATCGAAATTGGAGAGCGACGCGACGTTTAGCGTCAGCCGTCAGGTAGAACTTTTAATGCTTAAAGTTTCAGACTAGTTTCTATAGTTAAAAGTTGTACGCAGTAATTAAAATATATCAGCGTAAGTCCATAATAATATTATAAATGCGAAACTGTCTGTAACCTCTTCACGCCCAAACTGCTGGACTGATTTTGCTAATTTGCTAATTCTTGAAGTTCCGGTAAAGGACATAATAATTATGATAATTTTTATTCCGGAAGAATTTACGGTTTCCGCGCGATAAAGGAATTTTGGCGCAGCGGAGTTGCGGGCGTAATCTGGTATACACATTATAATATCTTGAAAAAATAGCAAGCATTTTCCTCCGTTCCTAGGAACGGAGGAAATACTAATTTTGATACCCTTTTTAATTCCCTCAGGCGTTAAATTTTCAAGTAGCGTGTATTCTTTCTTGGGGGTTGTCTAATGTTATGAGAGGAACACTGTGCAAAGTTTCAAGTTTCTAGCTTAAAAGTTTGGCCTGTTATGTCTATGTAAAAGGCAAAATAAAATGTATTGTGTATTGTATAAATAGAAAGCCTACGTAATAAAACGTTATGTATAAGGTAAAGGTGCACCCTGTACAACAATGTGTACAATAAATAGAATAATTGTCACATTCTCTAACATAAATTACAAAGGGCTACAAATACAATTTGTAGGAAACATTAACCTATATGCGATTTAAATGGAACGCGGCGTTTACGCGAACTTTCAAAATGGCGGCCAAATGTCAAAAATGAATGCTAAATCGCGGCATTTCGCCGCGCCACGGATGGCTGCGCACCCCAGCTGACGTCCACGCTCGGTGTGACCTGACCTTCCGATGGGGTATCTTCGACCTTTCCCTCCGAAGATTATATTCGGGCCTTCGGGGGTTTCTTGTATTCAAATAGGGTAGGAAGGGTAAATGGACCTTAATAATATATTCCCGGCGGAGTCGCGATTACGAGTTGACCTTTTTGATTGTTTTTAATTTTAAAAGGACAAGGCACAAAATAAAAATGTTTTTCGATTTATTGTTTGCAGCGAGCAAACTACAAGCGTAGATCATCGATCTATTAATTAATTAATTTTTACCGAAGATTAGTACTACAAAGGTACTCTTAGTCGTCTTAGTAACATAATATTATTATGGTTTTCTACTCTTTAACGAAAAAAAATACGATTAGCTTTTCTGACTGTTTTTAATTTTAAAAGAACAAACTGCACAACACAAATTAAAATTAATGTTCTTTTGATTTTTTGTTACAAACAAATTGTTTGTAATTGGGGCAAACTAAACAAGGATCGTCGATCTAATTAAATTTTTAAACACCGATCAAGGATTAACATCTGAACACATGGTTTTCTTCCACTTACACCGAATAAAACCATAAGTCATAACTAGAGATGCGCCGAATATTCGTTTCGTATTCGGTATTCGGCGTATTCGGCATGTTTTTCACTATTCGTATTCGGCCGAATTATTCGGCTCAGTTACCGAATATATTCGGTTTTATTTTTTTCAAAATATTAAAAACTAGACCCGCCCCGGCTTCGCCCGTAGGACATACATAGCCTATGTCACTCAGGACTCAGCTTCTTAGTATCATGTAACACAACATTAGGCACTAGGCAGCAAAATTAAAGTCCAATAATATTGATGAATATACATTTTAATATTTACAATATTAATATTTAAAACATCGCGATGAAAAACTAATAAAGAAATTAATATTATGCACAAGAGGTTTGAGCATCTCCATTGTGGGTGTCGCAGACGCCACACACAATAAATTTTCGATTGTTATGCGGCAGCCGGCTGCCGCTGGAGGATTGATGGGTTTTAAGCAGTATGATTTTAATAAATCTTTTTAACATTGGTTTTAATATATTTCTGTTATTATTAAATAAAACATGAAATCTTTTATTTATTGTTGCACAGTTCATTATATTGAAAATGTTTTACTACTTAAAATAAACCTTGTTTCTTATGTATTTTAGTATTAAAGGTATGTATTCCATTTAATTCTACTTACATGAAGACAAAATTTAACAATAACTTAATAGTAATCTACATGCAAATTAAACAAATAACACTGTTTTACTGCTTTATTTTTCACTTCATAAAATTTTGTAATAGAAATTTGAACCTTAGCTTATTGCTTTTTCACATAAAAAAGAAACATTTTTAGTCTATGACTACAGACAAGTCAATTTCCTTATCCGGACTCCATATTTTCTTGAGTCTTCTATTTGTAAAAATCTCTCGGAATAAACTGCGTTCTGTTATATTTACAAAACTTAGTTTTATTTAAAACGACAATAAAGATCACAATCTCTGCAAGTTCTTTGCGGTCTGCCACTCACTAAAACCTGGTTCTCACTTTTTCAAAGAAACTGACATCCTGAAATGGCTAAAATGTGATTCTAAACAAGTTTAGAAGCACTTGGAAATCGTCGTTACTGGCAGGCGATGGTTGTTGCAAATGTTTCGCAACACTGCACAGGTGTTAATTGTTGTTTTTCTTGTCAATGTGTTAAACTCGTCACAGATATATACTCGTCACACATATATATAAACAGCTTCTTATTCAATCCTTGTAATGGGTTTTAAATTCAGAGTCAGACAGTTCCAGTGCCTGGGCTCGGTTGCGATTGCGAGGTCTTATTTAGCTGTATTTCTGGCTGCATCTCTTGTTTCTTCTTCAGGAATGGCTTCTAATACGAGCACTGTGTGCACCAATGTTATAAAAATACGTTTTATAGTTTAAAATTTTACGTAAAACACCACTAACCACTCAGCGATAAACAAGCGATCGGAAAAAAATACTTTTGTTGTGATCGCTATTTATCAGTTCAAATTGCTCGCCGATTGCCATCGCATTGCTGTCAAAAGCTTAGGTGATACGAAATAAATGCAACAGTATAGCAAATAGTGATAGCAAAAATAAAAATTTCTTCAAAACCCATGGATGAATATGACACAAAAATTTTACAGTAGCAGACATCAATAAAATAAAGCATATTACACCATTTTTAAAAACTCTAATATTTTTTCGACGCAATTAGGCGACGTTTCTAATATTTGCTAAATTACTGGGAAACCCGTAGATGAATCTGACACAAAACGTGTCTGCACATTAGTTACTGCCCGAGAGTTTAAAATTTAGCTTTTGTGATATTGCTAATATCACAAAAGCCAAATTTTAAACTTTAATATTTTTTTCGGCCTATATTTTTTTAATGGGCTTTGGCCCACCACACACTCCCACCACTGTATCTCCTGTGTCGCCAGGATCGACAGCGGTATGCAACCAAGAAAACCCTTTGATTTGATCTCAGGAAGCCCGAAGGACATGCTAAAGCTGTCTTGGGACCCGCAACGAAATTAATCAGAAGAATAGGAGGAGTAGGAAGAATTCCAGATTCCCTCCCCATACAAAGCGCGAGACAGCACAAAGTTACAATGACCGAAAGTCAAAGAACTGAAGGGGAAGCACCACGGGAATAAAAGTGAATAATTTGACTACTACGCTATAGCTAAATTAATATTGGATTTTGTTGTGTTAGATTGTTGCCAATAATAATTGTGGCAAAAACGCTTGAAGGCACGGAAGTTCCTAGCGCTGTCCACGAGATCACCGCAGTATGCGACTCCATATGTACAGAGTAGGTTGTTTAGCATTGTAGTTCTTTCGTCCTGCCAGAGACCATACTCCCAGAGAACATAATGAGCGGTTTCTTCAAACATGTTGCCTTCGGTCGAGCACTCGCACATAGGTGATGCTACTAGTTTAAATCCATAAAGTTTAGCTTTAAAATTTCCATGACCGGTCAGGAATTGAGAAACGCAGTGGTCAATATCCATCCAATGTTTGGATAGCCGGTCTCGAATATTAGGGAAAAGTTATATAGATGTGGCCCTTTGGTGGAACAGCCCCATCGCGTCTGCCATTCGGAGATGAGGTTCTGCACAGAGTCATCTAAAGGTTCAAACAATCTTGCTATTTTAATTTTATCGCGAGCGCTTAAAAAGAACGGGTTGTCAATGTTTTTATTATGATAATATATAGTCGCACAGCGCTGTATCTCAAGGTCAACGGGTAAAACTCCGGCTAACACGGGCAAGGCTTCAGTGCTTGTGGTCCTGTAAGCTTTGCATAAGAATATGAGTGCCAGCCGTTGGCTTTGCAGTAGCTTGCGACGAGCCGCGCGGATAATTGCTCTGTCGGCCCACACGGGGGCTCCGTAGCAATTAATGCTGCCTAGGTAAGTCGCGGTATAAATCAATTTAAGAGTTTTAAATGAGAGGCCCCATGTCGAAGTAGATATTCTAGTAAACGAGTAAAAATTACGTTTGGCTTTCTCACCGGTTTGAATTATATGTTCCAAAAATGTAAATTTATTATCCAAATGAAAACCAAGGTAACATAGTGACTGTTTGCGTTTAACGTTTATATTATCCAGTTTAATGCTAGGGGAAGAAATAAGGGAACCTTTTAAAAGAATTTGGTAAGTTTTATGCGCGGCGAAATTCAGACGATTACGCTTACCCCAGTCAGATATTAAATTAAGACAACTGTTGACTTTAGACTCAATTTCGGAACGCGAGTTTGCTTGAACGATAAGAAAACCGTCATCGGCGTAACCAACTAGTGTACAAAGCAGTGGAAGTGGAAGACTTAACAAATCGTCGAATCCGATGTTCCATAATTTAGGCGAGATTATCGATCCTTGAGGGCAGCCACACGTTAAATCTTTGGCGTGTGTACAATGTCCAAGACGGAGCTTAGTTTGACCGTTAGAAAAGTAAGAATGTATTATGGAATAAATATTACAGTAACACCCTCGATTCTTTAGTTTTAATAGTACCATCAGCCACCAAGCATGGTCGAAGGCCCCGGATATGTCTAATGAAATGGCAACCACGTATTTAGTTTCCGATAAATTAACTATTTTTCTTACTTCTAACGCCGCGACAACAGTCGATTTCCCGGCGGTGAAACCGTACTGTTGACTATGAAATTTAGTACCACCGGGTAGCAGGCGAGGCACAATAAGGCGTTCTAGTAGTTTACCTAAGCACGGCAGTAACGTTATCGGACGGTAAGATTTTGGGTCGTCGGGGGGTTTGTTTCCCGCTTTAGGTATTAATTTTAAGCAGCCGGTACGCCAGATTTTTGGAAATATACCTTCTGCAATACATCTATTGAAAACATATAGAATCGATGAATTGGCCGCTAAACACGCTTGCTTTATCATAATATTCGATATTTTATCCTCGCAGGGCAGATTTTTTAGTAGGCAATAGGTTCACTATTTTAGTAAACTCCTCAGAAGTTGGTAAATCTGAGGCCGGCGTATGAATGAGGTCTAACATTCTACTCCTAATGTCGCGGTGGTGTTCATCATCCAAGGAGGGCTCGTCGTCTGGAATGAGAACGTTTAAATATGCCTTCGCCGTTTCCTTTTTCGGCCTATAGCGACCAAAAAGCAAAATACCTAAATATCTCTGGAAGCTGTCGACCAAAATGACACTAAATCATTTTTTAGATTTACCTAGTGGTCCCAAACCTATACGCAAAAAAATCAGAAACTTTAGAATTTTTGAAACCAAAAAACCTAGCGCTATCGGTCTAAGTATGGAGATTTAGCGATTTAAATGCAAATATAATAGTTCCTTGATTATTCGGCTGAGGGAGTACTGTCGCTCGATTGCTATCGTATTTTTTGGCTGTTATGTGATACGAAACTGCGATTTTGGAGCAATTATTGCGCAATAATTGCGGTTGCATTGCGCTCGCGAGAGAAGGCTCGCTCCGAGCTAGCCAGCAGCGGCACGTAGAGTACACGATAGAACCTGTTTACGCGGCAAAATAAAATAATGGTAAACCGAATAATTCGGCCGAATATTCGGTTCGGTAAAGGCAAAACCGAATAATATTCGGTATTCGGTTATTCGGTCAAATCACTATTCGGCGCATCACTAGTCATAACCCATTTACGCCCCACTTACCTCATTCCCGCAGCTGATCGAATCCCGATTTCCATCATAACTTTATATTTAAACCCGTCAGCTGCCAAACCTGCTGTTAATTTTGGCGCGTTTTACGATCGCCTATAAACCGCCATCTTGACGACGTCTCAAAATGGCGGCGGCCCGTAAAAATACACGTAAAGGTGACTATTCGATCATTGCCACAAGCGACCGCGACCGACAAAAATTAAAATAAAATGCCACTTTATGGCCTAGGCCCTAGCCCTAGGACATCGTCTAGCGACACATGCCGCCGCTGCGTTGCAATGGCAAAGGCCTTAGAGCAAAATGAAACCTATCGCATATTTCATAAAGTGGCATTTTATTTAAATTATTGTCGGTCGCGGTCGCTTGCCGCGTCGATCGGAACGGTACCTTAAACCGTATTTTATTATAATTGATAGCGTGCGATAATTAAATAGGAATTGAATTTAGTGGTTTTGGAATTGCTGGATTTCGTATAATTCGGGGGGACGTCCAAATCTATTTGAGAGACCGGGATCTTCTCCCCTTTTTCTAGTTTAACGACCACTTTTAATGTAAATTTTATGGTTTTATCAAGTGAAACTGTCGATGATGGATTCTGTTTATGTCTATATTGATGGCGTTACAAAATACACGACATTTGTTTTGATTAAATATTTAAAAGCTCCACCCTGTCTTTAATTATGTACTTAGCTGTTTATGTACCGTCGAAGAAATTGATTCATAGGCAGTTGACGTACCTAGTACCTACGTCATTTGGTCCGATTATGTTATTAATTCAATGTGCAGTGTGCTGTGATCTATCGGCTGGGTTTGACATAACGCGATCAAATTACGCAGGTCTGCCATCTGCCTATGAATCAACTTCTCTGATAGTACCATTGAAATTCTCAGGCAAATGGACCTACGACGTTATTCGATTGGGTTATGTTATTAACTGCCAGTACTAATGTCAACTAAACATTCATTCTGTGCTAATGTGTAGACAGGGTTTGATAGAACCCTATCATATAACTTATAAGTAACGTAGATTCGACATCTGCCTATGCGCCTATGAAACAATTACTCTGACAGTACTTGGCTGTAAATAAAGCTTCTATTAGTCATAGTTAATTAAAATACTGCTGACATTTTCTTCATAACCCACTGTCAGCCAGGCTTTCGTCATTTAATAAAAGATCCCTAAAGAGATAAGAGGTACCAGCAACTATATAGTTTCGGTCGCTGTTACTTTAGGAGGTGTCCAGTTCTGAAGCTCTACTTAATCTTCGATAAAGTATAAAGCTCAATGATTTAATGTCATCTATATTTTTGTGATTTTTATAGTACATATAGTAAGTAGTATAAATAGTAAGCTAACTACGAGATCTATAAAGTTTTAAGCTAGGGTCACTATAGGGTCAGGCAGCACTAGATAAACAAAATGACCTTATCAGGTAGTTAGTCGTTTAATTAGCCGACCTATATCACAGTGCGAGTGTGCGGGCGCTCCATAAACAATGTACCCGTGACCCCACGGTCAATGACCCCGCCCGACCCACGTACAGGCTGATCGAGTTTGTGACGGCGATTTGGTCAAGACAAAGGCTTCTTAGTATCACTCAGTGATTAAATGATTGGTTAAATTTAATTGAATGAAGATATTCACATAAGCTTCATAATTTTTCTATCAAATTCTTCATTGAATTTCTGTTTAAGTAAGCATTAAATGTCTCTGAATGCCACACTCAGTTGTTGGATTGTCAAAGTTTATATTTTTAAAAATTATATTTTTTAACAGAACAAAGTATTTTTATTTATTTAAATTATTGAGTCTGACAAAATTTAAAGTTTTTAATTTGTCAATAAATTTATATTTTACGAGCTTTTGACCGCGGCTTCGCTCGCGTTAAGAAGTATTATTATTGTATGAAAACTTTCATCCTCTATTTTAACCACTTGGGGTTGGAATTGATCGAATTCCTTTCTTAGCGGATGCCTACGTCATAACATCTACCTGCATGCCAAATTTCAGCCCGATCCGTCCAGTGGTTTAGGCTGTGCGTTGATAGATCACCATGTCAGTCTGACTGACCTTTGAGTTTTATATATTATATAGATAGATAGATATTAGATTTTATTAAATTATTATAATATCCTATTTTTGTATTTTACAATACTGCTTTTTCAATTTTTTTAAACCTTTGCAATAAAATATATTTTGACACACCGTGTATAGAGTCAGTGAAAAATATGCTCTATTAATTTAAGGTTAATCAGATCCGGCATATTGGAGTAACAATAGATACCTTTTTCTTTTCGGTGAAAGTTTTTTTTTACGATTAATCGTAAATGTAATAGGAAAAGAAAGGTTATTTACTATTGTGATTTGTGATGCCTTTTTACGGGTTGTTACACTTGACTTTTTGAACTTAAAATGGTAGGTGCTTAGGCTTTATTTTTTAAATAAAGCCTAAGCACCTAATAGTGCCTAGTATTTTGTGTTAGATGATAAAAAAATTAGGTTAAAATCGAATACCTTGGTCCAAATATTATATTTTTCAAAAGAATCATAATCATATGGACGCAAAATATTCCCATAGACGATAAATTTTATTGTTCAATATCATGTACTTATTGTGCAATACCTATTATTGACCGTCTAGGGTTGATATTGAATGTGACCGCCTTTCAATCTTATTGTCTAATAAATTGTTCATAATATTGTTCAATGTTATTGCACCATAAAATTGATTGTCTACTGTCTAGGGGCCCACTAAGAAGATTTTTTTAATTATTCCTAAAGCCTAACACAAACTTTACAATCTTCATTAAGACTTTCAGATCAAAATAAGTTTTAAAACGTAACATACCTTTAATCCGAATACAAACTCTAATAAAGTGAAGGTGGCCTACAATTTCAATACTTTTGAGTCCCTCAGAATATTTGCCTTTTTCTTCATAAAAATGTCATTATGTACCTTGTATGCTCTATCTCTCTTTTATTGAGACCCCTTCAACTCTTCATTTCGACCTTACGCGCGATAAAACGTTGCGTATTTTAACACAATTTTTAGAACATGCGAATTCCAACCGTATCTTCGCTGTATAAGACTCAAATTAGAATACCGGGATTTTTTCAATTTTTTTAATATGTAGCGTCATTGAAAATTACACTCTATCACTTTAAGATAAGGTTGTATTTGCCTAAATGGGGAAAGGTTCAGGGTTCATATTAATTCTCATAATATACAATTCCTTTTTGGATAATCGAATTCTTTGCAGAATTTGTAAAGGGTTTATTTGGGACGTATGAAAATCTTGAAGCACTTGTGAACATTGTAACAATTAAGAAATATTACTTTCTTTTACACCTTAATTAAAAGCTCGCTGACTATTTTATAAGTAACTGATAAAAATTTGCGATATTATCAATATTTGTTTTCATGAATTATAATGATAATAATTCATACATCACATCACAATAGAATTACGGTTTCGGCTCTTTTAAAGTAATAAAATAACTAATAAAGCCAAACATTTTCTATCCCTAAAAAGTCTGTGTGACCTTTTTTATCACAGAGTCTTTTTTAGGGTTCCGTACCCAAAGGGTAAAAAACGGGACCCTATTACTAATACTTCGATGTCTGTCCGTCTGTCTGTGTCCAGGCTGTAACTCAAGAACGGTAATAGCTAGAGAGTTGATATTTTCACAGATCGTGTATAATATCTGTTGCCGCTATAACAACAAATACTAAAAACAAAATAAAATAAATATTTAAGTGGGGCTTCCATATAACAAACGTGATTTTTTTAGCCTTGTTTGCTCTATATCAATAATGGCAACTGGTAGGTACTTGAATTTTCCACAAAATCCTTAGTTATACTTGTACTTTAATATTTAATAATATAATTAAAATAAAATAAAAAATTAAGGGGGGCTCCCATACAAACAACACAGTTTTTGGCCTAATTTTGCTCTATTATGGTATGGAACCCTTTGTGCGCGAGTCCGACTCGCACTTGGCCGATCATTATCTGTTTTACGTGGTGTAACAAAACCAAGTGATAATACTTTAGAGTTTAGGGTTTATATAATATTATTGTGTTTCATAAATAGAGTTGCAGCGCTGAAAGAGCATTTATTTTTTTGTATGGGGAAACTCGTGACGCTTGCCTATACAAGTCACAAAAAAAATATCTTTCAGCGAGCTGCTACTTGCACAGTGAATTCTCTACAAGGAACACACACACACCCTAAAGTCACTTAGTTTTTAAACCTTGTAATGTTCTCTCTTTTGATAATATAAATTACTTCTAGTATCAATAAAAAAGTAGATTAAAACCCATTCTCAGGCCTAACGAATGTACATTCGTTAGGCAATATACTACAAAATATATAAAATTTCATTAAAATCGGTTGCGCCGTTTCAGAGGAGTTCAACCACGCACACCGTGGTCCGTGACTACTAAGTGATAACTAAGTGATAATACTTTAGGGTGTGTACGTGTTCCTTGTAGAGAGTTCACTGTGAAAGTAGCAGCGCTGAAAGACCATTTTTTTTCAGTTTTTTATGGGGAAACTCGTTACGCTGGGGGCTGGGGCGCTTGCCCATGCAAAAGTGAAAAAAAAAGGTTTTTCAGCGCTGCTACTTTCACAGTAAACTCACTACGAGGAACACGTACACATCCTAAAGTATTGTCTGCTTCATAGTTAGTTTTATTACACCTTGTATAATATCTTTATTCTTTATTCAAAATATCTGTAATATGCAACTTACTATAGTTTCACATACGGTTTCCATCGATCAAAAACCCCAAAAATCTGTGACTGTTTGTACAAAAGTTCAACAGACTCTGTTAATTTTGTAATGAGGAGATAGGCACTTTAAATTAGAGCGTCTGACTCACTTCCATGAAAAAATCAGCATTTAACATCACCTAAACATGTGTTACCTATGGGTCCTAAATTACATTCGTCTATAACACACACACACGATCGATTTTGACTTCTAACCAATTTGAAATAGAGTTCCAAATTCGATGCTGCGATGTAACAAACTCCAATGTGTGTTATCAAATTTAGCTTTTCGATTTTGAATTCTAACACATTCTGATAGAGTTATAATTGAATTGATAAGCTAGTATTGGTATCTAGGCGTAAATCAATCGATAGATGCGGAGGCAATCGGCGCGTGCGCCTGCTGACGATCAAAGCCGGTATATACTATATTTAGATACATTTTAGGGGAAAACCACTATACTCTCACCGGACTTTTTACTTGGCTCCACAGTTCACTACATGGATGTCCTAAAAATAAAATTGCGTCCTCTAATAAATGCAATATTGGGTCTTTAAATTGTAACATTTCAATTTAATCAACATTGTTTGACTAAACTGTAGACAGTTACGATTTTTCGCTAGCTCTGAGGAGCAAAATGTACGATTCCAGCGTAATGAACAGATTTCTGTGCAACAACAGAATTGTGGGCAACATAGATAGCTGCTATAAGCTCCTGCTTATCCTGGATTTTAGCGAGAGTGCTGTTAGCTCTACATAATATTATAGCTTAACTACCATACCAATCTAATCTTATATCTTTAAACGAGCAATTCTTGTATACATAATATTATATGTACAGTACATATTATAGAATTATTGGAATCTCGGAATCGGCTCCAACGATTTTCATGAAATTTAGTATACCTATAGGGGGTTTCGGGGGCGATAGGTCGATCTAGCTAAGAATTATTTTTAGAAAATGTAATTTTATTCGTATTTTATCGAATACCGAGCAAGGCTCGGTCAAATAGCTAGTATACAATAAATAGCTGTAGCCTGTGCTTACAGCTTGAAATCTCAGAAATTCCCGTTTCATAAGCACCGCAAAGGTGAATAGAAACTCAATCTTTGAAGCTGAAAGCCATATTGTTACGTTTTTCCAAAATTCACGAGAGTATCAGCATACGCTTTTATGAAAATCCTTCACGTGAAATATATTTTTGATGGAAGTTGATAGATTTACTTATTTTGTTTGTAGATTTAGGATTGTGTGTTTGGTCTAATAAACAGGCTTAGGGTATGTTTCACCACTTTCTGATAAAGTGTCGAATAGGATATTCACTACTTTTTTGACATTCTCCATACTTCACGTCTTGTTAAGTTACGTAGTGGATAACCTATTCGGCACTTATCAGGAATAAGTGGATGAAACAGGCCCTTAGTATTAAATCAGGATATACAGGTCGATCATGATGATTAACTATGAAGGTACATAGTAGTTACACTGTAAAATATCTTTATATAGTAGTGTGGCGTGGCTTCGTGAAATATCACAACGAAATGATCCAATGACCTTATGTTATGAGTGTTGAGTGCGACCAATATAAAGGGTTCAAGTACTCTAGCGAAAGGGTTCAAAGAAATTGTTGCGAGCCGACACTCATATACTTCTTTTAAAACACACTATTTTTGGTCAAAAATAACAAAAAATATAGGAAATATAATCAGATACTAGGCGTTTTTCCCAACATCATTAGGAAATTCGTTTATTACTCGGGCACTGCTCCGTTATAAAAACTATTCTTTGTAATTGTCTGGAAACTAAATTATCTCCGTTCCAAATACAATCAAAATAGGTTTAGCTGTTTGAACATGAAGCCGTACCTAAGAAAAACAGATAAAGACAGTTTTGCATCTAAAACGATACGCGTATACTCTTTTAAGTAACATTCGCTTATGATTACAGGTACCTAGCTATTTGCTTATGATTTTTCCAATAAGACCACGAAACAACAAAATGGGTTCAGCCGTTTCGTAAAGGTTTAACAAAAACATTATTCTTAGCGTGACACGAGAGTTTACACAAAATATTTTAAACATCTCCATTATGCCTATCACCATTGACGATGATGATGATGAATTTGGCACGTCTCTACGTGACCTTAGGCCGACCTTGCCGATGGCGGTGTAAGTCGATGCTATCTCAAGCCTCCCCCTACGGACGATCAAACTTCACTCATATACAAATTACATTATTTTTTCTTACATTTTCCTTATATAGGGATGGGGTTTGTCGATAAGCTTGAATGTTTGTTGTATGAAATGCTGTGTAATGTTAGGCCAGGTTCACACGGCACAATCCTGCACGTTTCCTGCACGTTTTTGCGGTATACGTCATAGGCGCATAATATAATGTATTTTGGTATTTCCACATTTTACACAACAAATTGTGCAGTTTAAAAACCATAAATATATTTCATATAAGCTATGGGCAAATTAAAGTGTATGCTTGAACCAATCTATGTACAAATTTGGAAGCTTAAATGACTCTCCTCTGTTGGCAAAATTAGAATCCCTTTTTTACAGAGGTCTTTTTGATTGATTATTCTGTGTTATAAAAGTTGACCAATCGTGATAAGCTATGGGTAATTCAAATACAAACACATGATGAATACTGACAATGAACTTTAATTGCTTGGTTTTAACTTTTAGTCATTGCTGAGAAAAATCGATATCGCTACAGCCAAATTATCAAGGCGTCGCCTTAAATGGAAATGGCACGTAAAATAAAAAATGTTTTTGAAACATGACAAATCGTAAATTAACTTGGTATTCGAAAATAATATAAAATTAACTCATTTACCGTCGAAGAAAATATTTCTTACAAATATAGTTATTTATTTCCAAGCATTTCTTCTTCCTACATCATTATAGTAGATACCTAAAAATACCAGTGATAGGTGGTAAAGACGTGCATTAAGTATTTACTTTGACAGTTCCTTTATTATTTTTTGATTAAAAAGGGTTCGTTAATTTTTAAAAGGGCTTATTCGTTTTAGTTTATTCCATAACTTAACTAATACTACAAAAAAAAACTGAACAAAAGGTCTACTCTCAAGATATCGCGTCCCATGTCTTCGACCTTAATTTTCTTTGATATTTTCGTCCCAACCCCACTGTACATACATAATATACATAATATTATTTTTCCCTGTCGGTAGCCCTTCAGCTTGAGTCTACAAGCCGATAAAACACTCATGATAATATGATAGCTTCATAGCTTATCAAGTTGTATTAGGTCGTGGAATTTCTCATCACTATGAGTTTCTTTGTAGACCAATTAGAAACAAGATTTGTATTGTATTTATAACTTTTTGTACATTTGCGTTGTTATAACCACCATAATAATTATTATAATTCTTATAATTTCGTTCATTAGAATTCATTTCTCTTTTTACTCTGAACATTTAATGCATATAGTGTGGTTTATGGTTTTAAGCTAATTGCATAGCTTATATGGCGGGCTTTGAGCGCGGCGACCGATTTAAGTAATTCCGTAACGAAATTAAACCTAACACCCCCTACTCCGTCCGGCACAGCGGAGCGGCGTTGCCGTGCATCGTCTACGTTTGTGTGCTTGCGACTAGACGTATACGAATAGTGATTGCATAAGTTGATAAAAAACGTAATGCAATAGGCTTTACCGTGTCAATCCCCACATATTTATTTCATTATTTATTTGTGTAAATTATGAAAACAATCCATCGAACTAAAAAGTCTGTTAACAGTCAAAAACGCACTTCGAGAGCGGAAAAGCGAGGAAAATGAAAATAATGTTGTTTCCGATTGTGATTTGAGACGCTCTGAGGGCACTCGGAAGATCCGGTAATATTTTTTCATATTTTCTTATCGGATTATCCTTCAGATCCTTTAACCGGATCCTTACTGTCGACTTGCTGTGGGCCCGAGTTTATTGATCACAGGAATTCGGGAAAACATTTGAATTCCGTTAAACTTTAAAATGTATTATTTTGTATTTTTTATGTTGTGTTGTATTAGTAAGTTTGTCATTATTATTTATGTTTGGGAGCCGTTTATTTTTCCGGCATCATATTATAAAGGTATCATATTTATTAATATGTCCTTTCCCGGGTCTTAAAGAATTTCCGTATCAAACAACAAAATCGCTGCAGCGGTTTAGGCGCGAAGAGGTAACAGACAGATCGACACACTTCGCAATTATAATATTAGTATTTAAACAAAGGGCTTTTGTTGTACCATTTTTTGGAACTGGTGAAACAGGCCTTTAATTTTTCATAGACCTTAAAATTTTCTATAAAATTTTCATACAACCTATAATTATGCATCTAAGTTTAATAGTATATATAGGGTATAGGCCTAATACAATATTCCCCGACGCGACCCCACGTCCGCCGTCGGGAGTCGGGACACAACAGGTGTCTATCGATCGTCGTAACTTCTGCTCCCGATAACTAAAACCTCTTTGGAATTTTATTTTAAATTCAAAAGGAAATGCAGGCGAAGTTAAAAAAGTTTGCATCAGAAATTAGAAGTTGAGACTTTTTATTTTAAAACACATTTGCCTTGAGAAATTGGAGTGTTTATATTATATAGGTCTACCAGAATCTGATGGCAAATTTTATCAGCAAAGTAAAAAAAAAATATCTTTATTTTGTATATTTGTATATATTTACATGTTTTTGTATATTTACATGTTTCACATTATAGAATCAGCCGCTAAAGGAAAAAAAAGGATCAAAATATTTTATTCCAATTAGTTACCCCGGTATTGCTAGAGTCAGTTTATTTTCTCACTTTTTGCCATCTGATTCTGGTAGACCTATATTTTGCATGACTGGCTGGCCCGGAAACGTTGTTTTGTCAAATGCGTTACATTATAATAATTCATAGTGGTATGCGTCATAATAAGTAAATAACACTAAACCTTTTCCTTCAATGCTTCTTTCTTCTAAAAAAAATGTAACCAAACCCATTGCGGGGTTTGAAAAATTTGAGCACACACAGACATCAGGTTCATGGCTTTTAGGGTTTTGGTAGTGCTATAAATATACGTCAATCTCGACTGACGTAGTCGCGTGTATTGGTAGAAACGGGAACGAATTACAGACAGATTTTGAAGACAAAATGACGTATATCCACTCCGTCACCTCCCTGGAACCTTCACCCCTTTAGCCCCAAAGAGTAAAACTTCCTAATTTTAACCCAAAAATGAAATATAATTTGTGTTAATAGCGGGAAATCGCTTTAGACGCATTAGCACAACAAATAGTATCCGATATTATACACTACATCCATCAGCGACCGGAAATGTTAGAGAATCGCTAGCTGAACTGACGTGACTTGCGTACTGAGTACAGTCGATAGCATATAATATATTATATAGTATATACAGGGTGTATAATATATAATATATAATAATATGTTACCGTTAGAGTGCAGAATTGTATCCTGTATAGCTCGCTGTGAACGTAGCAGCGCTGAAAGAACATTATTTGTATCATTATGATTTCCATGGGCCCAAGCGCCCCAGCGTCATGAATTCGCCCATACAAAAGTAAAAAAGTGACTCTTTCAGCGCTGCCACTCACTCACACGCTCGTTTTCATACAAATGAAGGGACATGCGGTATCTATCTTGATCTATGTCTGTGAAATCAAGTAAAACTTTTTGGCACAAAGCAAGAAACATTGACACTTTGTAAGAAAAAGTATTTTTTGGTAAGAAAACACTTGTTTGGCATTCTCGTAGCAGCGCTACGCGTTTGTAGCACTGCTACGAATTGCTGATTAACCGGTTTTTTATAGTGGAATTTTACACACTGATTACTTAAAATTGCTTGGTCTTGGATGGGGGGGGGGGGGGTACTTAGACAAATCGTATTAGATAATAATTGACAGTAGAGTAAAAAATGGGATTAGACAATATAACGCGACGAGTCAAAAATCATTAATTTTAATATTGTATTCTTTGATAGAAAAATTCAAAAGTCTTGACTAAAGGGATAGAATATAGTAAAAGTTTTGTTATAGATTTTTAATATACGTAGTAAAAGCTATAAATCCCGTAGGATACGCAAATTTTCAGACTGCTCGAAAGCAATTGCAATTAGGTACGGGGTACTAGCGTGAGTATAGCGTCGTCAAGTTTTATTAAAAAAATAACCAAAAAGGATATAATTTTGTATGCTTTCTTTATTTGACTGAGTGTACATAGTATAAGTTAGTTATCATGATTATTGATCTGCGGCAGTGACGAGTTCAGAAGACAATATCCGTTATGTGATTCGCGCCAAAATCACCCTAATGTAATTGACAGACCTTTCTATTTTTGTAGCTTCGATTAGGGGTTAATAGGTGCGAGTAGCCAACACATAAAGGGGTTGAGTTTTCCATTAAGAAGATACTCCAAGGTCAAGAGAAATGAAAAAAAATGACTCGTAATATATTCTATTGCTGTCTCCCGTACTTCAAGCCTATACCGCAGAGCGCGATAGAGGTAACTGCAGAAAATCAACGATTCGTTCTCCCCTGATTACTTCTCCAAAACTTAACCGATTTACGTACTTTTTCATTAAAGATTTATGAAAGGCTTGAGTTGTGTTCATTCATTCATTCCGTGTTTTTTTTTTTTTGTATAATCTAGCTAATCTGTTTTCTGGATGTTTGAACTTTGAACACAGCGGAAAATCTGGCTTCATATCTTTTTTAATAACTAATTAAGAAAAATAAAAAAACATAGAGATATTGTATTAGTGGCCGTAGATATTCAGGAAAAAAATTATAACTCTACCGGCATTATTCAGGGAGGAAACAGGGGACAACGTTTGTATGGGAAAAAGGGCTGTGTGGACTCCTCTTACGGCCGTTCCCAATATTTGATCTATCTCTTACTTGAGATAGGAATAGCTCACATTAGACATTAGCTCCATATATTTTATGTCAATTCTATGTCAGCTGCGATCGGTTGTATGTCAAACTAGAGATAGATTGAATATAGGGAACGGCCATTAATGTATCAATTTATGACTTTTTTTACAGTTTAAATTACCTTTATAATACATATTATTTTTAATTTCATTTTATAAGACTTAACAAAAATTTAACATGTGATTTTTTACATGTGAGTTTATTTAAGTGGGATACTCATTTAAACAGCTAACCAACTAGCTGACTTTGAATGCATCTGAAACAAACACAAAAGTTTAAAATGGATCATGTTAATTTTGATTAATTAAAGTTAAGTTTTCCTTTTTTTTTAATAAAAATTATAGTAGGGTAAACAACATACAGCTAACTGTATTTTTGGTCAAACTTGTAAAAAAACCAGTTTAATATTTAAAAAAGCGGCCAAGACTCGCCCATGAAGGGAACCCTTCATGGGCGAGTCCAACTCGCACGCAGCAGCAATAAGGTTTATTTTTATGAAATTAAAAGGTTTTTGATTTGTTTTTATATTTCAGTCGATTTAATGAAATTTAGATTAAGGTTTACCATTTATGACGTATAAAAAAAACTACTAGCTAGATCTCGTTCAAACCAATTTTCGTTGGTAGTTTTTATAGTAATCTACATTATATATTTTTTTAGAATTATCATGCCTCTACTTTAGAAATTAGGGGGGGGGGGGGGTGGACACACATTTTTCCACTTTGGAAGAGTCTCTCTCGCAAACTATTCAGGTTAGAAAAATATGATATGAGAAACCTCAATATGATTTTTGGAGACTTATCCATAGATACCCCACACGCATAGGTTAGATGAAAAAAAAATTTTTTGTTTCAGTTGTAAATGGTTGTACCTATGGGGACCCCTAAAATTTTTAATAATTTTTCAATTTTTGCATCAAAATCTTAATGCGGTTCACAGACTACATCTACTTACCAAGTTTCAATAGTATAGCTCTAATAGTTTCGGAGAAAAGTGGCTGTGACATACGGACGGACAGACAGACAGACAGACATGACGAATCTATAAGGGTTCCTTTTTTGCCATTTTGGCTACGGAACCCTAAAAAAGAGTGTTTATTAATGTACCAGGACATCATATTAACCGCGATGGCGGTCCAAAAAATGAATATTTACGAAACATTCGAAATTCGAAATCCAATCGATCCTGCGACAATCCTTAAACGCGGGTCAAGCCGCACTCGTCTCAAGTTGTCCCGTAGCCCGGGCACGGGAACAATAAATTTAGAAGCTAAGAGAGATGAATAAAAAAAAATACTATTAACAATTAACAAATTTATTTAGACTAAAATAAAAGAAACCTAGACAGCGGAGAGCGGGTACGCGGGGAACGATTAGATTAGCCTCAGTCTCTTTTCTAGACCTCTAATATACGGGTCGTGGGGGAAAACACTGCACTTAACTCGCACAAATCAGCAACGAGCGGGACTCCAGCTCCGCAGGTCTCCAATTTGTTCTCGACAGCGCGCAGTGGTTGAGGCCGGCTGTTATTGGCCTAGCTCCCGAAGAGGTGGCAAGTCCAGGGTGTGTTCCAGGTAGGGGCGTCAGTCAGACGGCATGGGCAGCAGTGCACGTGGTCGTCTCGGGGCGGCGGTAGGCCGAGCTCTCGTAGCCCAAACCGAGTTCCAAACAGAGTTCCAAACAGAGTTCCAAACAGAGTTCCAAACAGAGTTCCAAACAGAGTTCCAAACAGAGTTCCAAACAGAGTTCCAAACAGAGTTCCAAACAGAGTTCCAAACAGAGTTCCAAACGGAGTTCCCCTGGAACGTTACGGACCAGAGTCTTAGCAGGAGTGTTCACGCTGCTGATGGCCCGCCAAGCACGTGTTTCCCGAAGACCGGAGAGCACGTGGTTGTGGGTCCATCACAAACGTTACTTACTCATAAAAAAAAAACAGTAATAATTTAGACACAAAAAGTAAAAATACTACAGTAGCAGTAAAAAGGTTAACGAACTTTTGACAACGAAAACTAGGTCATTGCCAATTTTGTTATGACAGATAGAATACCAAAATAATAATATGACCACGGCACGAAAATTTAGTTTGCATGTTTAATATTTTAAAATAGAATCAAATAAAACAATTAAAAGAAAGTGAACACGTGGCCTGTCACAAAAGACAAAGAAATTTACAATTTAGACAAAATACTTGATTTTCGCCACAATGAAAACAAAAACAAAATGCAGAATTACAGTTAAATAGTAAAATGAATTAAACGACAAATAACTAGAAAAATTCTACAAACACGACACATAACATATAACACTCACCAATATTGGGGATGATTTTGAAGTGAAATAAAAAGAATGATCAAGATGTCGCCCGGGCTTTTATAGTTCCGGGGTCGACATATTTTTTTTAATGTTGCCAGTTAATAAGTGTTAAAGGAATAAAGATAGAAAGTCTAACTCCGAGTTAATATAATATTATATGTTTTAAGAAAATAACTTCAGATGTTATTAAAAAAAATCAATACCTTTAATTTAATCCGGAAATAATTAAATAAAAGGGGAAAATATAGCATAAAAAGGATATCGATAAAACTGTAGTAGTTGCACCATTATCCAAGAGATGGCGCTACTGACCTCATTTCGAGTTATCTTCAGCTCTAAAACTATTAGGCGTAAAAGTTAAAAAATCGCCTAATAGATGTCGCTATGCGACATATCCCCCCTCGCTAGCTAAGGATTTTTCATGATAAAGGAAAAATCCTTAAAATAGCTAAGCTAGAAAAAGTGGGAAAACAAAAAAACTAAAACAAAGGGAAAAAAGCAAAATAATAGCCCTTTGGGAAAAAAAAAAACTAACAGCAGCCCTTAAAAAGGCCCTTTGAAAATAGAGGAAAAAAAAATACAGCCCTTTGGAAAAAAGGAAAAAAATTTAAATGGTTTCCCTTTACAAAAAAAAGGAAAAAAGAAACCGCCTTTTAGAAAAAAAATGGGAAAAAAAATACAAACTATTAAAAGTTTGAAAAATGAGGACAAAATGGAAAAAAAAAATATTTGGGGAAAATGGTGAGATGGGAAAATGGTGAGACAATCCTTGTGTCAGCGCGCGAATAATTTTGACCAGAGATTCATAAATCACTTACATACATCAACTTACATTTTTGCAGCTCGGTCATATACAAAGACGCGAGACGCCCTAGCACACGAGTATTATCCTACGAATATGAGAAGGATAACACCCAAAACAGGTCGTAGATGGTACTGTACACAACTATAACGTTTGATTTAGCAAACGATACAGCAACTAAGCAAGGCGCGAGACAAAAGGTCTTACCTAATTAAACAAAAAAAAAATTAAGGTTAAATGAGAAGAAAATAATTAAAATTTAAAATTTTTAGATAATTTAAGGTCTTTTAAGTGCCAAACACCAAGGTCTTTACCTTGCATGTCCTGCAATTCGTAAACCAAAGGAGAACGTTTACCTACGACTTTACATTTTATAAATTTAGGTGCTAACTTTTTACTAAAGTATTTATCTTTATCGCTAAGAAAATAAGTTTTCTTAAAAAACAAAATCTCCTACGTTAAATTCGGCAGGCTGGCGACGTAAATTATACTGCGAGGTGTTCTTAACGTGGGCTTGCCAAAGACGCATCTGAACGTTGTCAAAGATGGACGACATACAACCAAGATTTTCTGCGTAGGCGTCGCGAGGTGCAAAAATAAGGTCGTTGGTGCTGTCGGTATCGAGGTAGTGAGAACCGCAGGACACCAATTCCCTACCGAAAGTTAGAAATGACGGTGTGAATCCTGTCACCTCGTTTACAGAGTTATTAATGGCAAATTGTATCTCTGGGATATGTAAATCCCACGACCTATGGTCGTCTTCCACGTAAGTAGAGATACATGTAATAATGGTTCTATTATACCGCTCGACAGTATTAACCTGAGGAGTATAACGCGGGGTTAAGTACACTTTAGGTATATTATACTTTTTAAAGAGCCTATTAGTCTCATTGCTAATAAACTGAGGACCGTTGTCCATAATTACAGTTTGAGGAATACCGTGAACTAAGAAAACGTTTTCCTCTAAAATCCTAGTAATAATATCAGAAGTAGCACGTTTCATAGGAAAGATAAGACAAAATTTAGAAAAGCAACACGTAACAACTAAGATAAAATTGTTACGCCTCCTAGTAACAGGCAGAGGTCCCATTATATCCACAGAAATGACCTGAAAAGGTCGCGCACAGTCTTTAGGTCGGCCCATCTCGCCTAGGACTTTATGGTTCTGGGACTTGTACTGCAAACATTTAGAACACTGCGAAACATATGCAACTATGTCACGGTACATATTCGGCCAAAAGTAATTTAGAGCGAGCCGCCTATAGGTTTTAAAAATTCCCATGTGACCAGCAGTGGGCTCATCATGGTTAGAACGAATGACATCAGTACGAAATTCTTTAGGTACTACCTCTTTCCAAGAAAACTCAGAAGTTAAGTTATGTTTATTTTTACATAGTCTAAACAATTTATTATCTTTAATAGAAAAGTTAGGGAAAGAAGTTGGCGAGCTATTACAGCCGTTAAAAATATTCAAATACCAGGTATCAGTACCGGTATAGTTTTTCCAAGAGGTAGAAATAGCATTAACAGTTACCGCGCGAGAAAGAGCGTCCGGAATAACGTTGTCGCTGCCTTTACGGTGTTTAATTTCAAAGTTAAATTCCGACAACCTAACACACCAGCGGGCTAGTCTGCCAGTGGGGTTGGACAAGGACAAGAACCATTTAAGAGCACTATGGTCAGTATAAACAGTGAACTTGAGCCATTGTTTCCAATCTTCTAGATCGGTAGTGTGGCTAGAAGGCTGAACACGATCCGAACTAACTAGTTTTTTGGACCGGTAGGAGTAGGCTTGCGGCAACGAGGGCAAGCAGGACGTTTAACACCTGGACTCCCACAGCCAAAACAAAATATTTCTGACCTATCCTTAGGACATTCTTCAAAAGTATGAGAATCAACTTTACATCGAAGACAAAATTTTGGAACCGATTGTAAACTCGAAACTTGTTTGTTTTTGTTAATATTAAAATTATTAGAATTAAAATTATCAGAATTAAAATTATGAGAATGTTGCCGAAACTGTTTATTTAATTTGAAATTATTAAAAGAATTATTATTATTAGGTTTACCACTAGATTTATTTTCACTACTAGGTTTATAAGCTAGGTCCGGTGCCAAAGTCTCCGTTGTGACCTTCGGAGGTTCGTGGTACAACGTTAACCGAGACTGCACATCCTCATAGTTTTTGCAGACCGACTTCAGCTGCTCAATAGAAGTAACCCCAGGAGACGAAGCTAGTATGTTAGCGTAGCAAGGTTTAATATTATGGAGAAGTATCTCTAATTTCTCACCCTCCTCGACCGGCTTAGTGAGGCGAGAGAAGAGGCCCTCCATAATAGCCACATAAATAGTGATGTTCTCTGTTTCGCCCTGTGTACGACTACGAATCTCATTCATTAGCCTGTATTCGTAACTAGGCTTGTCAAAGTCAGCATACAAAAGGTTTAAAAGCTCTGCCCAATTATTAACTTTTCGGTAGATGCTACGGAACCAATGCAAGGCATCACCAGTAAAGAGGTCAAAAGCATGAGAAAGAATTTTAGAATCATCAATGTTATGTTGTGTACAGTACTCATTAACACGAGATATGAAAGCACGGACACAAGACTTGCCATCAAATTTAAGTTTAAGATCTGAAAATAATTTTTTATTCTCACACTGGACTGTGATATTCAGTGGAGGTACAGTGGAAGAAGGAGTAGAACCAGGCAAAACAGTGCAACTACTAGAGTTTTTAAGTTTATTAAGTAAACCTAAATAATTTTGAAAAGTATCAAGGCAACTATTGTAACTATCAATAAAAGGATCATTATTAGAAATAGAAATTCTATTAATTCTATACTCTAAATGTACTAAGTAATTCTCCGCCCGGAGCAACGCATTGGGAGCTGGGTGAGAGTCAAGTTGTTGTTTGACTTTGTCAAGCGTAGCCTCAACCCCCAACAGGTCATCCCGGACGGGAATAGTAGACTCTAAAATGTCCTCCGATGGATATTCCTCGACCAGTTTTGAAATTTGCTTTCTTAAGTCAGCAACAGTAGCAGCTGGTGTTTCATTTCTAATAAGTACTTCATACTCCAACTCAGACTTTTGGAGTGAAATAAATTTAATTTTGGCAGACATATTTAAAAAGTTAAATTTCAGAAAAAAAAAGGAAAAGTTTAAAGTTAATTTCTCAAAAGTTAAAAAACAATAAAAAGAGAACCCTATTGGTGAGTGAGATATACTGTGTTTGTAGATATCACAAAACAATCTAACAAAAGTATAAAGTATTGTACTACTTAATACTTTACACAAAATAACAGAACAACAGAACACAAGTTACTGACTGACTGACTGTTTAAGTAATATTATATATTTAAAATAAAAGTGAAATGCCACAAAATAAAAGTTAAGTTTAATTTAAGTTAATTGGCAAAATATTATATTTCAATAAAGGCAAAGAGAATTTAGAATTTTGAGGTTAGGTTTTATATTAAGGTGAAATTTAGTTCCAAAAAAGGTAAAAGGCCAAAACACATAAGTGTTACAGAAGGTAACACTGCTGTGTGCGCAAGAAAATGTGTGTATGAATGAGTGAGGGTGTGTAGGGGGTGTGTAAATGTATAGTGTAGTGTAAATATTATATATATAGAATTTAAATATTTAACAATTTAAGAGGCAACAGTGCCACAAAAGTTAAGAGGGAATATTCCCAAAAAGAGAAATAACCAGCAAAGGTATATTTCTTTAAAAAAAGTATATATATACCTTTTTATAGAAAAGGTATATAAAAAAAGATTATAAATATAAAAGAATATAATAAATAAATTTAATACAGTGTGTAGTAAGAGGTGTCTTTTTCTGCCTCTTACACAACCTGGACACCAGCAGAATGCGGCCAATTCTACCCCGGGCCGATACAGGGAATAAGAGTAAAATAGTTAAAAAAAAAAAACAAAAGCACTTACTCAAACAGTCAGTACAGTAGGACAACACAAGACACACACACACACTGAACTCACAACCACGCAGAGACCAAGAAAGGACTGAGGCTAATAAATATATTAAAAAAAAACCGAGTGGGCGCCAATTGTCCCGTAGCCCGGGCACGGGAACAATAAATTTAGAAGCTAAGAGAGATGAATAAAAAAAAATACTATTAACAATTAACAAATTTATTTGGACTAAAATAAAAGAAACCTAGACAGCGGAGAGCGGGTACGCGGGGAACGATTAGATTAGCCTCAGTCTCTTTTCTAGACCTCTAATATACGGGTCGTGGGGGAAAACACTGCACTTAACTCGCACAAATCAGCAACGAGCGGGACTCCAGCTCCGCAGGTCTCCAATTTGTTCTCGACAGCGCGCAGTGGTTGAGGCCGGCTGTTATTGGCCTAGCTCCCGAAGAGGTGGCAAGTCCAGGGTGTGTTCCAGGTAGGGGCGTCAGTCAGACGGCATGGGCAGCAGTGCACGTGGTCGTCTCGGGGCGGCGGTAGGCCGAGCTCTCGTAGCCCAAACCGAGTTCCAAACAGAGTTCCAAACAGAGTTCCAAACAGAGTTCCAAACAGAGTTCCAAACAGAGTTCCAAACAGAGTTCCAAACAGAGTTCCAAACAGAGTTCCAAACAGAGTTCCAAACAGAGTTCCAAACGGAGTTCCCCTGGAACGTTACGGACCAGAGTCTTAGCAGGAGTGTTCACGCTGCTGATGGCCCGCCAAGCACGTGTTTCCCGAAGACCGGAGAGCACGTGGTTGTGGGTCCATCACAAACGTTACTTACTCATAAAAAAAAAACAGTAATAATTTAGACACAAAAAGTAAAAATACTACAGTAGCAGTAAAAAGGTTAACGAACTTTTGACAACGAAAACTAGGTCATTGCCAATTTTGTTATGACAGATAGAATACCAAAATAATAATATGACCACGGCACGAAAATTTAGTTTGCATGTTTAATATTTTAAAATAGAATCAAATAAAACAATTAAAAGAAAGTGAACACGTGGCCTGTCACAAAAGACAAAGAAATTTACAATTTAGACAAAATACTTGATTTTCGCCACAATGAAAACAAAAACAAAATGCAGAATTACAGTTAAATAGTAAAATGAATTAAACGACAAATAACTAGAAAAATTCTACAAACACGACACATAACATATAACACTCACCAATATTGGGGATGATTTTGAAGTGAAATAAAAAGAATGATCAAGATGTCGCCCGGGCTTTTATAGTTCCGGGGTCGACATATTTTTTTTAATGTTGCCAGTTAATAAGTGTTAAAGGAATAAAGATAGAAAGTCTAACTCCGAGTTAATATAATATTATATGTTTTAAGAAAATAACTTCAGATGTTATTAAAAAAAATCAATACCTTTAATTTAATCCGGAAATAATTAAATAAAAGGGGAAAATATAGCATAAAAAGGATATCGATAAAACTGTAGTAGTTGCACCATTATCCAAGAGATGGCGCTACTGACCTCATTTCGAGTTATCTTCAGCTCTAAAACTATTAGGCGTAAAAGTTAAAAAATCGCCTAATAGATGTCGCTATGCGACAAAGTGACCCCGTTGTAACGATCGTGCTTTCTCACTTCCACTTACACATCACCCTATCTTCCATCCTCCTCGTTCCCCTGACACCAGCACCGTTTGTAAAGCCGGCGTGAGCCTTATTTTTTAGACATAAGGTTGAAATTACCGTCGTGTCGGGCGTACAGCCTGCTTCAATGAATGAACGCAATTGTGTTTTTTTTTAATGTTTTACACTGAGGTTTTAGCTGCGGCATTCAGTCGGCCTAGGTTCATTAGGCTGGCTTTTATAATGGGGGATTAGCTGCGACTTTGGGCTTTCCTCGAACTTTTACTGGGAAGTTGACGAATCTCGACGTGTTTTTCATTTTCGACAAATGTTGGTTAAACTTGCAATCTGTTTTTTTTTCTTTATATCCATACTAATATTAAAAATGCAAAAGTGTCTATTACCTCTTCACGCCCAAACTAAATCGATTTTGTTGGGTATAGAGATATTTTGATATTTTTCCAGGATTTATTCCTTTTCAGCAAATCTTTCTATTGCAAAGATGTGATTTTGTATTTAAATTATTTCCTACTTGGCTGGTTCGATTCTCGGATAGATTTTCCGATTACCTGCACTCTCTCTGTTTTTTCCAGCGAGACGGATGATCGAGACGAGAGGAACAGGGCAAGACAATGCTCATAGGACGTACGTAGGTTGAGTCATGTCAGACAATCCATACTAATATTATTTATAAATGCGAAAGTGTGTCTGTCTGTCTGTTACCTCTTCACGCTTAAACCGCTGAACCGATTTTGCTAAAATTTGGCATGGTGATACTTTGAGTCCCCGGAAAGGACATAGGGTAGTTCTTATCCCGGAAAAATGTACGGTTCCTCCACGATAAACTAATTTTGGCGCAACGGAGTTGTGGGCGTCATCTAGTCAGGAAATATTATTTTTCCCTCGAAATCGAATCGAACCCATGACCTCTAAGTCAAGAGCCGCTCTCTATAGTCTCTCTAGCCGCGCATTAGACCTAGGAGGCGAAGATTCATAGTCCATAGAAAAAACTTTATTAAACTATTGGCTTTTAAGAAATGCTATTAGCCTTTAAACTCTACATAGAACCGAAAACTGCTTCAAGGGATCATTTTACCAATCCAATACCGATGTGTTTGATTTTCCAGAGACAAGCGACTGGCGACCCCTTTCAAGGAAATTGTTGGGGCAATATATTGATGTCTGATGCATCGAGGGATTGTCACACTGGCGTAGAGTGCCGCGTGTTAAAATTGGTCGACCGATTGTTACAAGTTTAAAGGACGATATTATACTTGTTATGAAGTTTTTACATAGGTTTCGCGGTAAAATTTCGCATCTTGATAGTAATAAAAACATAAACGATTTGTGTTTCGGAAAATCAATTTTACAAGTCGAGAACCTAACAGAATGTTTTCACTTCAGAAATAATAATATAAAGATAGAGCAGCTGCTTCCATTAGATAGTTTTGTTGATAATAATTGACATGAGAAGCATTAGAAAATCTTGTATTAATTTATATTATCAAACTGCTAGCTTAAAACATCTTTAAATAGTTTTAATATTGTGTTTATGTTGTTTTTCTTGCGACAAAGTCGCGGTAGTGTCACAACATAGCTATAAGCTTGCACTTAGCGCGTTTCAGGTTTCACAGTTAATACCTAGGAGAAAAACACAGGAAACGTTTTACGTATAAACCTAGGTTTTAAACTAGGTTTATCCTTAGACTGTAAACTTAATCTAGAATCTAGGTAGATTATTTCTGATGCCTATATCCAAGGGACCAAATATTGTATCTACCTCCGTAGTCTGCACTTATTGAAACACTTTTGTGCTTGCAACCATTTTCTTATAGAACTTAAAAATAAAATCACTTATTTAAATTTCGCTTGGTAGACAACATCAGGGTTTTTATAGTCCATAAAACTTTTAAACAGGGAGATAAAAGTTTCAAAATGGCCGTATTTTTGGGGTCCTTAAAAACATTTCAATCATCATTAATTAAAACTATCATGGCTTCAAAAACATCAAAGATTAATTGGTACGAAGAAACCACAAAATCTGTGAACCCACCCAAGTGCTAGTCATTGTTGGGTGAAAGTTATATAAAGAGTTGACGAAAAAAAGTAAAAAGTGGCATAAATAAAATGTCCTTTTAAAATATTCACTTCTTTAACACGCTTTTATTATCTTCACTTGTAACTAAATATGTATGTAAGAAAACCTTGGAATCTTGATTTGACCCACTTCCCGGTCTTCGATTAGGATGAAATGCACACGCTCTGAGTTCTGATGACAAATGACTATTGACTAGCTAAAAAACGTCATTACAAATCCAATAATATGGGATTAAAGCGGTATCCACGTTAGCCAGTAGATGGCGCTGCTTTGATCCCACAATCCATATTATAAATTCGCGTTTACGCGCTCGATGCGTATTGATCGAATAAAATTCGAACTAACCCCTCTGGATGTCTGAAATCACGCGTGTGTATGCGTGCGCCTGATCCAGGTGGTCATAGTTACTATAGTATGAACTATAAAGATAGTTTACTGTATGTTACCTATAATTCGACATTCGTGCAGACTACAAGCACTTAATCACAAAGTCAAAAATACAAACAATACAAAATTAATAACTTCCAAACAATGAGTTGGATACAATTAATTATGAAACCTAATTGGTAAAGGATAAAGTTTATATTCCCTGGCCGAAGACGCTGTCTATTGGTTCATTAACGCAATCAAATTTCCCCAAAACAATTGATGAAATTGTGAATTTTGCTTTTTTGATTGGATTTGGACGTGGATAGATAGGGTGACCATAACAATTTTAATGTTTATTATAATATAATGTTGGGAGCACACGCGAATTATTAAATTAATGTACATTTAAAACATTTTTTATTTAAATAAAAATATAAAAAAGAAAATAACTAAACTCAAAAATGGCTGAAACTTGTTGTAATATGTACTTAATTGTAGTCTTAGACTCTAGACTATCTAAAATGCACTTGTTCTAAAACAACTTAAAAAGTTTGTGAAATATATTTATACTTTATACTTTCCAACAACATGACCAGAAGATTTAAAGCAATCATAAGTAAATTTTCACCGACTCTAAAAACATTTTTTAATTTTTTAGACTATAAAAACATGTTTTAATTTTTATATAAACTTACATTTTACGCGTTTAATTAGCACATTTTAAACTGTTACAGCATAATATTGCTGGAGTCTGCATATGAGTGACGTATGTATCAGCAGGCGGCCCTTCATTTGCAGAACTGTTGCATAACTGACACGTTATGATTTATATTTATTCTATACAGACATACATAATATAGTACTATCGAAGAAATTGATTCATAGGCAGATGGCAGACCTATAACGTCAATTGGATAAGTTAATTCAGAGTGCCTAATCACTAGTGTGAGTTTTTAGGGTTCCGTAGCTAAAATGGCAAAAAACGGAACCCTTATAGATTCGTCATATCTGTCTGTCTGTCTGTCTGTCCGTCCGTATGTCACAGCCACTTTTCTCCGAAACTATTAGAGCTATAGGTACTATTGAAACTTGGTAAGTAGATGTAGTCTGTGAACCGCATTAAGATTTTGATGCAAAAATGGAAAAATTATTAAAAATTTTAGGGGTCCCCATAGGTACAAATGAAACAAAAAAAAATCATCTAACCTATGCGTATAGAGTACTATGGATAAGTCTCCAAAAATCATATTGAGGTTTCTCATATCATTGTTTTCTAACCTGAATAGTTTGCGAGAGAGACTCTTCCAAAGTGGTAAAATGTGTGTCTTCTAATTTCTAAATTTCTAAAGTACATGATAATTCTAAAAAAAATAATATATGATGTAAATTACTATAAAAACTACCAACGAATATTGGTTTGAATGAGATCTAGCCAGTAGTTTTTTTATTCGTCATAAATGGTAAACCTTAATCCAAATTTCATTAAATCGACTGAAATATAAAAATAAATCAAAAACCTTTTAATTTCATAAAAATAAACCTTATTGCTGCTGCGGAACCCTTCATGGGCGAGTCTAACTCGCACTTAGCCGCTTTTTTTGTTTGACATTCGATTGCGAACGCGTTTGGCGTTTACTAAGATTTTGTATGGGAGCTGGGCTCACTCCCGTGAGCATCGCTAGGTGGCGCTGTACAAATCCCATACAATATCTCAGTAAACGCCAAACGCGTTCGCAATCGAATGTCAAACAAAAAACTCACACCAGGCCCTCTGTATTCGGGCCTGTGTTTACTTTGATTAGTACGAGTGCTTCAAGTGATTAGTGATTAGGAGATTTTCAAGGACTTGCACTAATTAGTCCCAGTCCACACTTAAGGCCTATATATTTTACTTTGATTAGTTCAAACTGCGAGTGCACGTGATTAGTGCAAGTAATTAGTGATTAGGAGAAATTAAATGACTTGCACTAATCAGTCGCTGTCCACACGTATTTTTTCCTGATTATAAATCACCTGCCCTAATCACTTGAACTTATTACTAATCAAAGTGAATACGGGCCTTTACTTTCTCCTGATTACCTGCAATAATCACCTGCACTTATCACTAATCAAAGTGAATCCAGACCTATAAGTCTCGATCTGTCGACTGAGTTTGACATAACGCGACCAAATTAGGTAGGTCCGGTATGTGCAGTGTGCTTGAAATTAGAATAAACGTCGCCATCTTATATAATGCCACTTTACAAAATAACGCCGTTTCTAATGTCTGAGGATTTCTTACAGGAGTCTAACTCTGAATTATTAACCTATTCTAGTGAATAGGTCCATAATTCAGAGATAGACTCCTGTGAGTAAAGCTCTAGTAGACTTAGATTGGCTGACGTCACAACATTAACCAATTAAAACACGGTTAAAAAGATAAACTACAGTCAAAACTCCTCAAAACCGCATAAGCGAAACTAAAATTGACAACTAGATGATCCGGTGAACTTCACATCACTTCCTTCCTAATACTGCACGAATAACTCAGGTTCAGCCATTCTCGAGTTTTAGCGAGATTAAAAGAAAATTATATATAGAAAGTTTTTCTGAGAAATTGTCAACAGTGGCGACGCGTTATTCGTCATGCTAAGGTATTTTGACCCATAAAACCTTTTTTCCAATTAGAAATGCCCTAAAACCCTTCTGATTAATGTTGCTAATTGCGTCTTCCGCCCATTGTATCTACAATGTAATTTAAATTGTACCAATATAAACTGCTGTTAGTATTAGGCCGGCGCCACACATAGCACAAACATTTGAACACATATTTGAACACTTGTTTGTACACATGTGTAGCACGGGACTTTGAGACTTTGTTCACAGCTTTGTACAAACATTTGCACTTTGCCCTTCGATGTCGGTTTTTTGGCGCACATCAAAGAGCTCAAAGATCTATGTTCAAATGTTTGCTTACCTGCTACACATATGCGCAAAGTTCACTTGACACTTCTGTGTAGTCCATAGATAATACAATATATACAACCACAGACTACATGTCATGTAGTCTGTGGTTGATCGAAGTATTTTGCCGGGAATGTGAAAGAGTGATGTTGTGTTTTTGTATAATTATTTTCCTAAAATTGTGTTAATTGGGTTTTAATGTGTAATATTGGTAGGGCTAAGGGCCCGGCCGCACCTGCGTCTATCGTCTGAAGCTTCGTGCTATGAGACGATACCTACTATTGGACGATACAAGAAGATCGTCCAACAGAATCGGTTTTAGCGCGAAGCACTACGCATAATATGCGGCCGTGGCAGTAGAATATTATCCATTAAGATATTCGTTATCGTGCACAAGACGTGTGGGAAAGTGATGCATTAAGTATTTATTCCATTACACTAAATTTAGAAATCTAAATGATTTAGTCACTAAATTTAGTGAAGTGGAATAACATTTAGAAAGCTAGGATCCTAATTAGTGTACTAAATCGGCAAAAATGTGGCTTCTAAGTTCTAACTTCTAACTGACTAAATCAGTGTTGCCAGATGGTTTCAACCTTTTATTGTATTAAAGTCAATATATTTTATGTTATACGATCTGGAATCCATTCATAATTAATTTCTAAAGTCTGCTGGTTCTAAGTAGTTCAGAAAGTTCATGATTCATAATTTTTCGTGGAGCAAAAATTCTTTCAACCATCGTTTTCGACTGACAGAACTGGAGCCATTATGAAAACGTCTGGCCAAAATCGCCGCGTCGTCACAACTGATTTTTAATCTGTGCAACTGATTTAGTTACTAAATTAGGACAAGTGGAATAAGTAGCTTCTAATTTGTCTTCTTTTTAGAATCCTATTTAGAACTTCTAAATTTAGTGTAATGGAATAACTACCCAGAAACGTGCTATTTTGTGTTCCCTCCAAAACTCCATCAAAAGTTTCAGTAAAGCGTCTACCACTTTACTGAATCGACTGACTTGACTTTCTGACTGTAATGACATTTACTTAGACTTTGACTAGACTTTAGACCTGATAATATGGAAAAATATTGTTTTCCTGCCATATTATATTATGCTCGACACTGGCCATGGCTAAAGCCGAAGTGCCATAATAAGAAAAAAAAATTCTTGTCTGTGGTCAGTTGTCACGTCAAATCAGTCGTCCGTCTTGTTTGACGTCCTTGCAACAACTGTGAAGTGAAAATGTATGTGAAACTCTGTGAAACATGTCTGGCAGGTTCAACATACAAGTGTTCAAATGTGTGACAAAGTCTGTGTTCAAACATTTGTGCTATGTGTGGCGCCGGTTTTACTGATAACTTCTACAATTTTGACTTCTACAAAGTCCTTAAATATATATTTTAGTTCCTAGTTTTAATATAATACCTATTTATTAATAATAAATATTTATTAATATCCTCATTAACCCTCTTTTCAAACTAGATTTTACGAAAATCTTTTCTTATAGTGGATGCCTACACCATGTGATCAAGATTTCAAGTTTGTTTCTCAAACTTTTGATGTGTTGTTCTATTAGTCAATAAGCTCCTTCTTTTTGGACAAAGATGTACCTAAGTTCCAAAAACCATGGTCACCCGAAACCAGGTTCGTGTCGGAATCACTTAGGAAGTGGTTCGCGAGTAACGGGTTCGAATACAATGAGAATTGCCGCTTTTATTAATATTTTCAATCACAGGGCCAGCAATATTTCATTTCATTTTTGACATTTCATTTCAACACTTGAGCTAATGTGAAAAATGGTTTCCCACCCCTGACCGCGAGCGCGGCGTGTAATTCGTGATATTCGCCAGGTGAATTTAATATGAGGCTTAAATTTTGAGCCAGGTGCGCTAAACCTTTTAACAAAAATATATTTTTTTAATTCTATTCTAACAATGCTAGGCTGATGTCTTGTGAGTTGTGACGGGTCTGCACGATGTGGACGATCACAGGTAGAATATAGAAGATACCGCAACTCTTTGCGTTAGGTTCTATCGTACTGTACCCGCAACTTTGCCCTAAGCGGGGAGTGGAGCACCATGGGGCTTTATAGTGGGTAGACCGTACGTCCGGGGAGTCCCACATAATCCACATATTATGACATAACCCCGGCCGATGTCCCCAATCCGCCGGGGATGCGTAAAGCATTTCCCCATGTAAAAAGGCTAGATGTGTTATCTAAACAAGGAAACTAAAATATATCTTTGGTACATTCAGGGTTTTATTCATCGATGCGCAACACTTAACAATGACTCATAAGCTATAGCGATTTTCTTCCAAACAAAATAAATCTATTAGCGGGGTCCTTAATTATGGGATGTCACTTAACAAATCATCCACTTTTAATTTGACAGCTGTCAGTTTACAGTTTGCTGTCAAACGCGCTATGCGGCGTCGCGTCGCGCCAATCAGAGGCGACGAATGATCTGTCAGCGCGCGCGCGTAACAGAATACCTATCTCTACGGTAGTTTGACACGTTTGACACCAAAAAACTTTGTCATAATTGTCAGATTTTAATTTTAGTTAGGATTTTATAAAAGTTAAAAAAGATTCGAAATACAGAATTAAGCCGCCAACCCACCGCGGCGCACGCTGTGCACGGCCACGCGCACGCGTGGACGTGCACGGATTTATTTCTTTGACTTGAGTCAATTCGTGCGTAGCATGTCCGTGGGTTGCACTTGCAGTGGACACAGTCACATATATTTTCTTACAAAGCGAAGCTTGACGCACGTGCGTAGTCTCTCCGTGCGCCGCGGTGGAATGGAGCCTTTATCCCATCATAATAATATTATGTTAATGGAAAACTTGGATTTTGTGTGATTTTCTGAAGACAGGAAAGTTCCCCAATTTTCTAGTTTTCTTGGCTCATTTTGTATGTTTCACACGAAAATATTATATTTCTTTTAGAGAAAAAAAAATGAAGAACGTTGCCCGTATTTTTTTTAATTCGTATCTCACGTAATAACCGTGCATTTTGCAGCAATAAAACGATCCTTGTCCGAAAAGGGGAAGGGTTTTTACATGGGTTGTAGTGATTGGTTCATATGGGCGTTTTGATCATAAAGAGATAGATGCAATGATTTTAAACTTGGATATCATAATTCTAAAGTGAAAATAAGCTACATTCTCTTTATACTTTCTTACTTTAATTACGACAAAAGACTATCATGTCGGTGGTTCATTTGTTTTTTCTGCTGTCAACATCAAGTCACACTGATGGATTGCTGCGATGTACGATAACACTAGATATTATCGCCGTCACACTTACACTATAGTATAATGTCATACCAGTAGGAAAGCTTAACTGTGTCCTTGAAATGGGGTAAGAACGAGTAACGAGCGTCCGATGACATAATTAATCTTAACCTCCGACGAAAACAGAGGAGTTATAAAGGTTGGACGTGTACGTCGGTCTGTCTGTGTCTGTCCGAGCAACGTAGCGTTTAAAAGGGTCGGTTTTCATCTAAGTTTTTATGTATGATGGCATAATATCGAGAGTGTTCCTAGCTATAATTCATCACCATCATCTTTTCAAGTTATTTGAAAAAAAATATTCATAAAGTGTGCGTCCAACTGCCTGCAACGGACTTTTATGAAGATAGTCTACTGTGTATAGTCTACTCTAGTGTATAATGAATACTTTATAGAAAAGACTCGACGCCCACACTGTAATGTGTAATCGAAACATTTTGTATAGTAATTTAGAAATACTGTTGATTTATAGTTAAAGTGACATAATCAAAATCAAATATTTTTTTATTCACAGTTGATTTCTAGGGTTCCGTACCCAAAGGGTAAAAACGGGACCCTATTACTGAGACTTCGATGTTTGTCCGCTGTCCATATTCTGTCCGTATGTCCGTCTGTATGTCACCAGGCTGTATCTCAAGAACCGCTATAGCTAGACTTCTGAAATTTTCACAGATTGTGTAAATGTGTATTGCCGCTATATTAACAAAATATACTAAAAATAAAAAAAGTTATTATGTATTTCAGGGTTCCCATACAAGAAACGTGATTTTTTGGCCTTTTTTGCTCGTAATCAATAATGGTAGCTAGGCACTTGAAATTTTCCCAAAATCCTTAATTATATTATAATTGTACTTTAATAATCTAAATATATAAAACTCAAAGGTGACTGACTGACATGGTGATCTATCAACGCACGGCCCAAACCACTGGACGGATCGGGCTGAAAATGCAGGTAGATGTTATGACATAGGCATCCGCTAAGAAAGGATTTTGATCAATTCTACCCCCAAGGGTTTAAAATAGGGGATGAAAGTTTGTATAATGTAATAATACTTCTTAACGCGAGCGAAGCCGCGGGCAATAATAAAATTAAAATAAAATTAATATTTAAGGGGGGCTCCCATACAAAAAACACATTTTTTTTGTCTCATTTCGCTCTACACTTCCGGTACGGAACCCTTCGTGCGCGAGTCCGACTTGCACTTGGCCGATTATTTTTTTACAAAATTCTTCTGAACATACGTCTGTTGGTGAAGGCTCCGAAATTACTTGACTGTAATTGTTGATAAAATTCAACACAACCAAAGTTGACTATGAGGAAAGAGTAAAGACATACTTTTTACTACAGAAAAATGTAGGTAGACTACCTGTGCGATTTGTTTTTGAATATAGAAAATCTTACGATGTAAAGCCTTTAAATAAAGACAAAAAAAACATTAATATAGAAAGATATTACATTTAAGTCTGTACATTCTAGTTTAATTTAACCGTATGCTGTTCGAAACAAAGACAAACTAGCTTCTTTATCTGTTTAATTGTAAAACATCAACGTCAGTAGGGGACATGATGAATGAACCGAGTTCGCGTCGCTTTTTGTCAGTCTCTGCGTTTGATATATCTGCTTGTTGCAAGAAATTACTTTTTTAAACTTATTAGCAGTAAACACCTGTCTTTGTCAGTCAAAATAAGACCTTTTTTGGGCAAATTCTTTTAACCTACAGCTTTGAAAGAGTAGTTTTTCTGTAAGGCTATTTTTCACATTAGGCTGGCCCATTGGTCCAGGGATGATACTTTCCACCATGATTGCGAAGCTGTCTATATAGCATCGCAATCGTAGTCTAACTTGGATAATAATCATAGTCGAATATTCCTCATACTTACATATTTAGTATATTTTACTATACTTTTCCTTAAACTCTACTCAAAATATTTTGGATTATCTCCACAAAAATAAATCAAGAATATCTTCCAAGTTATGAATTTTAGGCTTATTTAATATTGAATAAGCAAATTATATATTATATAATTAAAAGTTATAAACTATATTAGGTATATTAAATTTATAAACTATGTTTAATTTGCCTTATTAAGACAAATTAAACATAGTTTATAACTTTACGAAAGTATGAAATACGACTTAGGGAGAGAGCACACTTTACCTTTATGTCACCTCCATTATAATTATGCACTAGTTACTTAGTTCAGACTAAATACAGTTAAAGGTGGTTTAGGCTTTGTTTATTTATATAATTAAATAGGCCTTGAAAATACTAGACTGATTTTGACAAAAATTCTAGGATAAATATACATAACATAAAATATTCTATTTGCGTACTACCGAGTGAAACATATTATAGACAGAGTTCCACGAACAGCAGCAGTGCCTCTAGCATGGCCACCATACAAAAATATGTTTCTTCATATACAGAATACACAAAGTATGAAATAGATTTTCGGAGAAAATCTATCAGTTTATCCCTGAAATTTGTCTATTCTTTCGCATTTCTACTGTGGCATAATCAAACCTAACCACAAAGCCCCTCATTCATTCTTAAATCTGTCAGTTTTTCTATCATTTCTATTTTAGCGTGCTACCCTGCTGGTGTAGTGTGTACATACGCCCTTAGACCGTCGACCTCGCAGCCAAATTTTGATGATATTAGCGTATGAACTGAGCTTTACCGAGCCTCCATTAGTGAATTAGCAAACATGGCTAATAATATTACTACACATTACAGCCTGAAAATACATGAGTAACAATAGAAACCATATTTCAGTAGGTACTGATTTATACCAATAATAAAGAGTAACTGAGTCCAAGAGTTGTGTTATTCGTTGCCAAACTTTTCCAAAACGGCTGAACTTTAAACTGTGTGCTTGTCCTGTGGCATTGTCACATAAATAACCTTGTAGAGGACCAAACAGCGCACAATTCCGAATTAGGATATCGAAGTTTGTTTGAAGGGGTTCCAAAAACAGTTTTCGTTACAACGTCTGAAATGACTCCCCCTCTATCGGAAGATCTTCCTTAAGGCTCCCAACCATAGCAAGCAATAAGGTATATGGAAAATATGGTTACTATCAGGGAAGTTGATTCATAAGTAGATACGACCAACCTTGAATTGACATAAACCAAGAAATAACATAGACCTATGAATCAACTTCTCTGATAGTACCTAATGTAGCTACAAACGGGTACCGGATCAGCTAACATCTAAAAATCGATGAATCGCTCGTATGGCGCTTACCGCTGTTCGGACGAGGTCTGACCACACGTCAGCCGCAGCCTTTGAGCCGGCCGCGAAAACTGATATCGCTGTAATTTGCGCAAACTGCCTGGAATGCTGCTCATATTAACCCTAAAATCAAGTAGGCAGACGGCCGACCGCAGCAAGGCAGTGGCGCTGATCAAAAAAGTATGATAGTAAGGGTGGCTGATCGCTTGTCGATTTTGACTTTACTTTTCTAGCAAGGGTTGGTCACATGTGTAATTACTAATTTGTACTCCAAATTCCGATTTAAATACACTTTTAGATCCTTCTAAATTCTAAGTCACTATTACCAAAGAGATAAAATTTGTACGTCTGTATGATACAAAGTCACCAAAGACCAACCGTAGTATTTCTTGTCGCAAAATGTGCATGTAGTTACCACCTGAAATATAACTTTTTGCACGAATGTAAAGATTATGATATTGTGTCTCCCACATTCTGTTTATTGAACTAATCTCCAATGAAGCTGACAATTCATCGAAATATTTTTCCAGGGATTTTCTTTCAATGCCGCGTTGAGGATAAACATTTCATGAGAATAAACATTATAATGACCGCAGGGTTACCGTTATCACTTATCAGTGACCTGCGCTGATTACCTTATCAAATTAATGCTATAATAAAAATTATAATTATGCCTTCTAATTACTGGACTGACTAACGAAGAATTGGCTCTTTGAAGTGGTTGAGGACATAGAATATAATATTGATAAGTAAATTATTATAATAAGATATCAGTTCTATTTAAATGACGAACAATACTAGGATAAAAGTACCCAATTTATATTAAATTATAATTTGCGAAAAAACAATCAATTGTAACACCATCGGGTCTAGCCATTAAAACGATGACGAAATTAGTTTTCATAATAATATGTGATTAGAGTATTAGACATTTATATAGTCTTCGCAAGCGATATCTCATATTTTAGCGATGACTGTATAGGTCTACCAAAATCCGATGGCAAAAAGTGCGAAAGTAAATTGACTCTAGCAATACCGGGGTAATTGGAATAAAACATTTTGATCCATATTTTCCATAAAGCGGCTGATTCTGTGTGTGAAACATGCAAAATGCAAATATATAAATTTATCCAATGATAATAATCTAGGATATTTTTTGAAAATCTGCTGTTAAAATTTGCCATCAGATTCTGGTAGACCTATATTAGATAGTTCCAGCAAAATTGAATATAGAACAGCAGAATTATATCGCTGATTGGTAGAAAGACAAGATATTACTTCCACTCCTACGGGATGCCGTAGGACGTAGGTTTTTTTTTATAAAAAAGGGGGCAAACGAGCAAACGGGTTACATGATGGTAAGCAAGTAACAACTACCATCGCCCATTAAAAGAACTGCAGGTATATTGCCGGCCTTTTAAAAGGAATTACTCTCTTCTTGAAGGTTTGCAGGTCGTATTAATCCGGAAATATTGCTATCCCCGTCTTTAGAATTTTCGATCAAAAGGCGTGCCTTAATCCTAGGATCTAGATTAACTTATATTTCGCATCCTATAAAAGTGAACCACAGCTGAAGAGCTTTTCACTTAAAAACGATTGATTCGCTATCTAAAGTATTCGGTTCTTTTACACCATCAGCCATTAGGTTTTTTATGTTATTATCATGTAACAGCTATAAAGATATTTCCATATTCGTCCAATGTACAAGAGATGGTATAGTAATGGCGCATAACGTGTCCTTGTGGCGTCCATCGGTAACTGTCAGGCGGCGCCCACTTCCGCCGCGCCCGCCATTGTACGGCCGAGTTCACACTGCACACCCATATTATAGACTATAGAGGTTTGCTATCCATTCCATCCGTTTGCCTATTGCAGAATTAGCACTATTAATGTGCAGATTAGTTAATTAAATATAGGTATCATAATATAGTAAAATCCTAAATATATTATGTATAGTATAAAAGTATATTATATATATTTCCGTTGTCTGGTACCCGTAACACAAGTCCTTCAGGTACTGACTGACGTGGAGTGACGCATACATTAATATCAATAGATAGTACATATTATTAATTATTGTGAGTTCTAGTTTGTGACCTATCAAACGTCAAAATCATTTCAACGTCAACCAAAAACGCGTTTGACATTGATACTTTGTAGCTTGATTGGCAATGGCAACGCCGCACCCACCGGCACAGCCAGCACACCGCTGTACCGATCGGATTGGGGTATGCTAGGTTTTCGTTACGGAATTTCTTGATTCGGTCGCCGCGCTTAAAGCCTGCGATAAAAGCTATGCAATAACCCAAAAAAGATAAAAAAACGGAAAGAAAAAGAATGTTAGGTGTGTCCGCGCCCCTAACGCATTAGACCGCGCCCCGGCCCGCCCTGACAATCGCCACTTTTAATTATTTTGATGTTATTACGGCGCGTGGCGGGCTCTCATACTAGCACGTCACCGTTACGACTACACTCCATTTTCATTTAACTTTCTTGTAATTTTCATTCTTTTCGTTATGAAGATTCAAGAGATCTTAAGAAGACTCAAGATTCAAGAAAAGCGTAATGCTAAGTATTCACATACGGTTTTCTCAATCGAGCAATAACGTCAGCAAAACCCGCGGCTCGGGCTTTCGTCCACACATTCAGCATTGCTCGATAGTTTTATTCTAAATCGATATAATATTATTTCATTCCATCAATCCGCCTCGACCCGGTTCCATCAATCCTTCGATACGCGGCGGCTCGATGCGAGATTTCGAGCTGTCAGTTTTGCAGTCCACACATGAGTAGGTAATTAATAATAATTATTATTACTCGATTTGGAGTAAAACTATCGAGCAAAGCCGTACTTCGCATAAAGTCTTGTAGAAGTAATGTAGCTACTTTAATTACGTTATAAAACTTATAATGAACCTAACCAGGGGCGTAGCTCATAGTTACCGCCGTATACCTAATTACGGGACCCACATGGGTAAGCAAAAATCAATAAAAATTCCCAATTTTTTTATTGCACAAACCGCAAAAGAAAAACAGTAAGGTTTTTTTCTGCGTTAAGCGTTAATTTTCTATTGTTTTTATGCACTTTTTTGTGAGAAATCTTTCTTTTTGTGAGAAATTTTTACCCTATCCTAGGACCAAACATAATTTTATACGGGGCCCCGCCACTTCTGAACAAAACCGAAGTGATTTTTACACGGCACTAAATCAGAATTACACCGAATCGACAGTTGACACTCGCAATAGTTCGTGCTTTAGTATACATGTAACATTGTAACTAGTAACGAAATAATATGTCACATATTTCGTTACTAGTTACTAGTTATAGCGAAAGTGGCGAAGGGCCCATTCAACACGACTGCCGCCGGCTTCCCTTTCAAATACATTCCGACCATTCAATACGAGCATTCCATACACGGCAAACTACCCTATCGTTGGCTGTGGAACCTAAGATTTTTTTCGAAAATACTAGGAATAAAAAGCACAACGTACCTCGGTGGGGCCCCATCTACAAAATTTGTTTGGCGGCCCTCAGGAAGGGTTACAGACATTGGGGAGTGGGGACCCCAGTGGCCCGGGGATTGATATGGAGGATAAGGTAGCTACGCCCCTGCTAGCAATGCCAATATTTGGGTGTTTTAGTTTTATATCATCATTTGTCCAATGTAACAAACTTACAAACATCCATACTTCCATACTAATATTATAACTAAGCGAAATTGTCGTCACGCCCAAGTCACTGAACTTTGCTAAATAATATTATGATAATATGGAGATACTTTGAGTACCTACCAATAAAGGACATAGGACTTTTTACCCCGGAAATATTTTTTGCGTTATCGAGTCCTAACTCCTATATTATAATACTAACCTCTCATTCCCCGTAAGGCCGGATCCGGCCGCTGTCACTGTCAACATCTGTCAACGCCCATTCCGTCAAGAACCGTAAGGCCGGATGTGGCCGCGCTCTTTCATTCGAATTAATTACGTATTTCGTCGACTTAGAGTCTACTTTTGTATGAAGAAGTTTGGTTAGTTACGATCTATGATAAATTTACCACATTCTGAATGCAAAATGTTATACAATCTGTGGTCGGCGACTTAATGTTATGTGATGTCCGGAATATGAGCATATAGTTTACCTGTGATGGCAATTTTGCCCGCGACATCAATCATAGCGCATTTGTTGTTTTTTCAGCATAAGCGGTAAGCCCACTCATTTATGCTGAAGCATAACATATTGATTTTATTTAGGTTCACAATTTTATTAACGCACCACGAAAGTAGATTTTGACTCGGGATTCGTACATTTATATTATATTATGTGTTTTATCCTTTTCCGGAAATTAATATACAGCATGACTGGTGAGTCAATACCGATATTTAAGGAGAGTATTCAGTACTCGATTCTCATTATAAATATGTAATAAAATTAGGTTCTTAATTTTTTCCGAATTTCCCAAAAATTAATGAATCATGGATACTAAGTATATTACGCGGCTAGGCAAGTAGGCATACTATGCGGCCGGTGCAGAGGCGTGCGCTACCAAAGAAACACCACACAACTACCCCTCCCGCTCGCGGTGTCCATGCGTTGGGTAAACAATTATTTAACTTTAAGCTACATTTACTCAGTGATCAATTGATATTATTTTTTTATATTATTTTTTTCCAACTAATATAATAGCCAAATATCACGTCCTCGAGTATTGAACATGTCTCACCAGTCACGCAGTATATTATTATGTTACCGTTAGAATGTAGAATACGTTAATGTGCACATTACCTAGGTAATCTGAAGATTCCTTGATACCATCCGTTAAAGTGTGAAATTTTTAAATAAAAAAAAGCTTTTATTTTGTACTCTACCTAGTTATTTTGCATTCTCTTTTTCCGTAAAACTCCTAAAAACTTTGACCTAAGCTGTCGACCTAAGTCTGTAGTTATTTTAATGGTTTTTTTTTAGTTAATACGATTTGTTATGTTTTAATAGTGGAGTAACATTTTACTTGAAAATTTAATAATTTATTATTTTGTTTATGTCCAAAACATTATAATAAATGATTCTCTACAACTAAATAATAATATGTTAAATTCAAACAAGTACCTGTTTTATGTATTTTAATGAGAATAGAACAAATATTTTGCACTTTAACTGACTCACCCAGGTAATCTGCAGATTACCTTGTTAATCTGCAGTCTAACTGGCTTACGCACATTAACTGTAACTTATTATACACAAAATTTTATTAAAATTGGTTGATCGGCTTAAAAGTAAAGAGGCTTCGCCTCTCACTTCTCAGGAAGCAAGTCATTCAAAATATTTTAATACTTACGTTAAACAAATTACGAAAAACTGAAACACAACCACGATTATAATATCGTGGTTGTATTTCAGTTTCTGTGGAATTGTTTCACGATATATAAATTATATCATAATGGACTCATTATGGCGGGGCTAATAAGCTATTGGAAAGGCTTCAGTGAGATTGAGATATATGACGCCCTCCTGTTATATTAGAGCTTCACACTGCAGACGTTAAACGCAGCGATTTTAATGGTTGGAAATAAATGCATGTTTTAGTGGTCTTATTACGATTTGATTGTAATTTTCTTTATTTTTTTACTTACCTTACTTTTTTAAATATCTCATGGGAATTATGGACTTTTTCAGGGTTTCCTTTCTATGTTTATCAGTAACTAAAGCCTACCATGCCAAAATAATGTAAATGGGGTTTTGGGGCCAAAAGTATCAAACATGCGCAATCCTAAACTATTGTCTTTTTAATATTACTGTGCTATCATCAATTGATTAATTTTCTCTACATTAAAAAACTTCATACGATTATTGTTTTTATTTCAGAATAGTACTTAGACATTATAAGTGGATCTAAAATGACACCCCAAAATATGATGCGGGTTTGTGTACTCATTCCTCGTGTGAAGCGCCACAATATTTCCAATTTGGCGCGAGTTTTAGGGCTTTTGGAACGTAATTATGTTAACTCCGCGTCAAGTACTTATGTTCACTCGGCAACAACAAATGAAATTTTCTTTTGTCACAGCCGCGACAAATTTCGAAAAGTTTTTTGGGAAATCTTCAGCATTTGTTGCTGTAACTAAGCTGGTTTTGATGGTAGATTATTCTTTTATCTATTAATTAAGCAATATTAAGTGGCTGGATTTAAATACTTTTAAAAACGGCTCCGGCTCCGGCTATACACAATGTGTACCTATATAGCTTTTTCAAACACCATGCTATTATACAAGCGATAGATATATTATAACCGAATTTAATTTAAGCTCAGATCATTTTCTTAAAGCCAGAATCGCACTATCGAATTCGTCTAAAGTTGTAGTAAAGAGTGTTGTCGACGTCTGAAACAAAATATCTTACCGTGTCTGAAATAATTACAAATCCTCAATAAGAATATTAATTTATTATTAATTATATATTAATTATATAGAATATTATATAGAATATTATATAGAATATTAATTTATTATTAATATCAATTTATTATTATTAATTTATTCCTACTAATATATTTCTACTTATTAGACGACCTGGGCTTAGCATTATAAACACTTCTAAATGTCTAAGCACACTAATCCGAAGTTAAGCGGCGTAAATTCCGCATGATTACGTCCGCAATGTATTTTAATTAACTACCGATGACACACTATTCCGTCGCGTTCCGTCTTTGACATTGCGGACGCGACGTAATCATGCGGAATTTACGCCGCGTAACTTCGGCCTAGTGTGTTTAGACACTTACAGTATTGACAACTAACTCGATACATTGGACGCAGCTCATATCAATAAAACTCTAACTAGTAATAAGTGCACTTGAAGTTTTGTAGCAACGAAATGAGCACAATTCGATCAAGCGATTGCCGGAGAAATGAGCACAAGACGTCGCTATATTTTTACTTCGCTGATCTAATAAATAAGTTGATTAAGAGTGGATTGCACCAACTTACTATAACTTTAATCATAACAAAAAGTCAAATGAACTGTCAAATCCCTAGTAAAAGTCCATGGACGCCATATTTGACGATAACCTTCAACTACGCCTCTGATGCAACCCACCCTTAGTTCTCTTTAAGTATTTTCAAATTAAATTGTGATGACATCAACTACATTGTAGTTAATCGCATTGGATTTTGAAGTTAACACATATATTTTTGTAGCGTTAATAAAGTTAGGGCCAGGCCACAACACTGCGTTGCGGCGTCGCATCGTATAAATCTACGACGCCGCAGAACGCATCGTGAAAATTTCCGATGTAAAGAGTGCATATTATGCTATATGAAATTTTTGCGTTGCGACATCGCATCGCATTTCTGTGCGATGTTGTTTTTGCGATACGGCGCCGCAACGCAGTGTTGTGGCCTGGCCCTTAGCTATTGGACCGCTATGAAAGTACTTTTTGTCAAAGTCTTCTGTGTCGTACATACCACGTGCTAAGTCTTCATAATATCCGTTGTAAAGTAAGAAATGTTTGACTAGTAGTTTCCAAACTATGGTCGACCTCAGTTTCGCAAATATATTATCAGCTTATTCCGTTTAAAAATGTGATCACAAAGTACAAAATTTTCACTACAAAGAGGTAAAATCTCAGGCTTTATTAATTTTCATCGTCCGGAGAAGTGAGCAGCGGAGTTAATAATTTAGATGTAAATAAACTCCGACGAAGTTCCGAATGGCGAATAAGATTAACGAAGGCGCGGTCTTGTTTATTCTTGTGAAAAACTCCTCAATTTGTTTTGTTGAAGAATAAATTGAAGAAAACTAGTTTTATCCCCAAGTTACGCTTTCATAATGTTTCTTCGTATACATTATGACGTGGAGCAGCGGAGCGGGCCGCTTCGTATAAGTTTTGTGGCCAAGTGTGCGATGTGCCACAATGTGCACAGTGCAATATATTTTAAACATATTCTGCGGAGTGTAAGGAGTATCATCTGAATATAATAATATAAACGTTTTAACTTAAGCCAACCGATTATTTAAGCGCTATCGAATATATAAACTTTTCCAACAAAGCTCGGATACCGCAGCTGGTATTAGCCGTGAAAAAGAGCTTTTAAGTTCATTTTACTAGCTTTTACTTTTTGCCCTACAAAAGGGAAAAATCTAGCTAAACTATTGCTATGCGATCAAAATTCTTTCACTGATTGTGCAGTTTGTTATTTCTTCACACAAAGGTGTGTGAAGAAATAACAAACTGCACAATCACAAACTTAGTCCATTAGAGTGATATTTTCGTCTACTTTTTACGTGTGACTTCATAAAATCCTATTTGCCATTAAGAGGCACTTAAATGGCGAATATTTTTTAATTTTCATATTCAATAATAATGAATCTTTTTTGACGTTAATGTATATTATGAGATATGGGAGATATTCCATCATACATTAAAATAATCTCAACACAAACCAACATCTGCTTTTTACGTTTACTGTATACGGTTTCAAATTATGAGATATAGCGTTTTAAAAGTTATCATAATATTATTAAATTACTTAATTAAAATAAGATTTTTTATATTTTTGTCTTTTTTGTTTCTAACATATTTTACCTTGTAATTAATCTTATAGATTTTATTTTTCATACTTTGTTGCTAGTTACAAAACTCAAAAAAGATGTTTAAATGACATAGGTACATAAATTTTTACCAATGTTTTGAATGTCACAAATTCGAATCATTTGAGAGTTTACTGAAAGACAAAACAAAATATTATGTTATTTCATAAATAGGTTATATTTCCTTTCTCATAAAGCATATTTTTTTCATTTCATTGGGATTCAGAAATAGAACAGATGTATGAAAATAATTAAAAGCTGCATTTAATTAACAAATAACGACTTGTTTACTATTAGCTCCCCGAGTTTATGGGCGTTAGACACGGAAAGTGTATCGCACGTGAAAAACGAAGTATTCAACTACACATCAGGTGGTAAGTAAGATCGTTATCTGCGACATCGATCGTCAATAAAGTCGAATTTATGTGCTGCCTTTCGTGACAGGACTAATTATAGTAGTAGTTCGTTTGGAAGTCATTTACAAAGTACATTGCAGGTTCTTTAGTGTGTAAAATTTACCCAAACGTGGCCGGTGGCTGACGGCCACGGGTACGAGTTTCTTTCGTTCTCCTACCAGCAGGCTTAGCATGACAACTTTAGAAACGGGAAAGAATGGATATACTGACAGATTTTAGTAAAAAAATTGCGGATTTTCTTTGTCTATCAAAGAAAACAGTTTCCACGCGATAAACAAATGTTTGAGCAACTGAGTTACGGGCATCATCTAGTTATAAATATACCTTTTTTACGGTGGGAAATGCTTTACGCATTCCCGACAGCCCGGGGGAATGGCCGCCGCGATATGTGAGATTCCCCAGGTGCTGCGGTAAGGAGGAGCACCCGGGGTTACCCACTAAGACCCACCGGTGCCTCCTTACTCCGCTACGCTGCTGGGCCACCGGACCCGCCTACGAGGGCGATATCTGCGGCAGCCCAGTTAGCGGCACTAAGTGTATGCAAATGACGTTAGTAATCTTGATTTTAATGAATCCAGGATATCTGTTAACATCACAAGACTATTATTATTTTAACGAGAACTATTTTCACTACTATTGATTCTCAAAATGAATACGAGTTAGATTTTTAACCGACTTTCTAAAAAGAGGAGGTTTTTAACAACATTATACTAAATCTATTTCTCTCAGTCTCCCGCTTATAACTTACAACTTACGTAACGGATCATAGACAATATAATAATAAAATAATGTGTCAATTTTATGGTCTGTCTGTATTTCGGTCCACCGGTGAGGCGCTCCAGTGCTCGTCATTATCAGGAAGATATTAAAACGTTATTAGTATGGAGTGATTAATTATTAATAATAATTGTATTGCAGTATTTACATAACAATGATTCTTGAAATGTATAATTAGGAAAGTCATACAGTTTACGACGATTTAAAGAACAGTACTATTCAAGAAAACGGAATACCTATAAATTTATAGTAATGGAATATAAATTAGTACTAAATTAATGCTTTTTATGTGAACAATAACGTCCTTTGTAAAATAAATATATTTAAACCTTAACTTATACCATTATTATCACGTACCTAACTCTACCGATACCTAAAATCGAAACAAAAAGTTATTTTTGACTTTGAATGAACAAATTATAAATTTTAATGCAAAAGTAGAACTCTACTTGCTGCATCTTCGTAGTATGGGAAAGAATAATATTTATGCCGTGGCTAGTGTTTTGAATGGCAAGGTTTTTATAGGCAAGGTAAAACTCCCATACATACATTACAGCTTTGCTGAAAAAACAATATTTCTGTGATAGTGTGGCTCTACCTTTACACTAACACTTTACCTCTAGTTCAGCACTAACGATGCAATCTGAGAGCCAAAACCCAATTTGTTAGGGAACAGGTCGCCGCCAATTTAATGGCGCTCACCGATGCCTGCGAAATGTACAGGATTTACTTTCATTATAATTAAACTTGAGTTTAATGAAAGTCCTAAGTAATAATAAATTAAAAATAATGGAGTGATTTACACTAAGAACACTTTGTCCACCCTTGAAATGTATCTATAAAGGCCTATCACAACATTGGGCCATGATTGGCACTATGATTGGGAAGTTGTTTAAGTAATTCAAATTGCACAAATGACTTACGGGATAATCGTAGAAATTAATCTTATTGTTTATGTTAATGTCTACGTTTTATCGTTGTAACTTTCATTGGTTTATCGCGGTCTAATGTAGAGACCCATACAATGTGAACTTTGCTATTATAAAACAATATTAAGCTCACAACTGGCTTGTAAAAACCAAGACTTCTTAGTCATAAAATATACAAACAAAGAAAGAGATATCATGATATTTAATGATCATATTTAATGAAATAATTAACTTAAATACCGTTTGTACATGTCGATCTTATTAATGGTAGAGTCTTCAAAATATTATCATTGTCAAAAATGTTATACTATCTGTTATCTATGCGAAGTCAATCTGACAAAACTACCATCATATGGTCTTTCAGCGCTACTACTTTCACAGTGAATTCACTGTAAGGAACACATACACACCCTAAAGTATTATCACAATTAGTTTTGTTACATGCTGTATAAAAAAAACTCAACAAAACTCTTTATAAAACTAGATATTCTATAAATAGAGCTATCACACATACAGAAAATAGAAAATAGTAAATAGCTCAATGTGACAAAACGGAAAATTCGAAGAAACTGTTGAAACTTGAAGGAAGTCGCTAACGATCGGAACACGTAATAGAGGATGCTGCGTCCCCAGGTCAGTCCTGTTCCGTTATTGTCCGACCTTTGACCTTCGTTACAGTGTTCCATATTTGGACCTTTCCTCTAAGTTGTAAAGTCAAATACAAATGTTGTTCAATTATTGGACCTTTTCGCTAAGTTATAAAGTTTATAAACATTGTAGACATTTGGGCAGCTAGCTTTAGAGGGTTTGCGCTGGCTGTTTTTGTTCGATAAATGAATTTACCATTCGCAAAAGAAAGCGTATCAAATGGTTGTATATTTTGTAATTAAAAAAATGAAACAAGTAATGTGTATTTTTAAATGGAATTTAGAAAATGGCAACAATTAAATTATGTACTCCTCTAGTACATATTTATTTGTAAACTAGCTGTCCCGGCAAACATTGTTTTGCCATTTAAAGTATTTCTACTTCATCAGTTGATACAAAATCTTACCCCCTCTTTTGCCCCTTAAGAGGGGTGGGGGGAAAATTTGTATACACCAGATGTTAAGTTGGAAAACACAGTTAATAATATGAAGTAAGTTCAGAAAAAAGTTTGATACAAAATCTGACCCCCTCTTTGGTCGGGGAGGAAAGGAGGAGGAAGAAAGGTGGGGGAGGGAAAATTTTTATACACCAGATGTTGAGTTCGAAGAAGACAAATATATATGCGAAAACCGTATGTAAATCGGATCAGTAGTTTTCGTGTTAAAGAAAAAAGTTTGATACAAAATCTGACCCCCTCTTTCGTCCCCTTAGAGGGGTGGGGGGAAAATTTTTATACACCAGATGTTAAGTTGGAAGAAGACAAATATACCTGCGAAAACCGCATTCAAATCGGATCAGTAGTTTTCGTGTGATAGTGGAACAAACATACAGACAGACAGACAGACAAAAAACTTACCACATTTTTGGCTTCTATAGCTATCTAGTTACACCCCCCGCTTATTATTTTTTGAATATCTTTAATGTACAGAATTCACATTTCTACAGTTTTATTATAAGTATAGATATTTTTGGAAGCGATCTGTGAACATTCAATGCCATCAAAATATTCTTTGTGCAAGTATATTTTTCCTAAAGTATTTATGGAATAAATCCGTGAAAATTTTACAAAAAAATATAAACAAGTAACAGTTTTTGAAATAATAACTTATTTTGAATGAAATTCTGAACCGTACTACATAACGAAGTATTGTCTACACAAACCTAATGATAAATGATCATGTTTGAAGTTTCCCACGAAACCGCTATTTTATAATTATTGCATATCCGTGCTACAAATCATTTTGATTATTTCGGTATGTATCTATGTAGAGAAATTTTCTACGAAATACTTATTTTGGCTAATTTGTTATTTAGCTTGAGTGTTGATACATACTAAATAAGTACTAATATTATAAGCTAGTATACTTTTTGAATTATTTTATTATTATTATAGTATTATTTTATTTTTTATTTTATTTTATTTTATTGGTTCTCAAAAACACATTCCTCGCAAAACAGCTCCGCTCAGCTCTGGTGGAAAGGCAGCCTTATAATTTGGTCTGATTAAGCCCATTCAATGTAATGTGTGATCTGTTGGCCGGGTTTGACATAACGCGACCAACTTACGTAGGTCCATCATCTGTCAATGAATAAACTTCTCTGATCGTACATGTAGAATGATTAACAATTTAGTATACATATTGAATTAAATAATTATACACTTTCCTTGTACTTATTCCACTTTATTTTAATAGATTTATTACAAAGTTATATAATTTTGTAATAAATCTATTAAAATAAAGTGGAATAAGTGCAAGGAAAGTGTATAATTATTTAATTCAACATGAATTTCCACCAAGAAGTGACAGTACATTCAATATCATAGTATACATATGTATTAACAATTTAGTATACATATTAGTATATATAAAGTATATGTGGGCAGATTGCATTTGTCCGTCTGTCCGTTGACGTAACGTATTGTGTAACTCCCGAGCGATTTGTGTGGGATTTTCCATTTGTGCATCGTTTTTAATAATCGTTTGTTTATTTTGTTATGTTTGTGAAGCGATTTGCAATCCGTTACTGGGCCAAGGGCAACTTATTAAGGCAGTGTATGAATACCTGATTTAAGTCTCATAAGTCATCTGCACTTTGATGTATATGTCGCAGTCATCTGGTTGAATCTGTTATTTGATTGAACGACTATGGCGTTCATTGAATGAAAGCATTTAATTAAATGACTTAAGTCTCTTCAAGTCGTTGATTCTAACGTCTAACGTCAAAACTCGTCAAGTCTTTGACTGCTTAAATGATTTCATGCAATGAATTCGCTAGTCATTCAATCAAAAAGCAGTTTCAATCAGATGACTTCGACATTTTATATGTGTTAGATTTATAGCCAGAAAAGCGCAAGTCCAGAAGGATCTACTCTAATCCAAGCTGCTCACTTAGTGTGTGCAGGCTTCATACGGATTCAGTGTGTTTATTATATTGTTCTACATTTACAAAAAGTTATATATTATAACAATTAATATTATTACGATACGATTTGCGAAAGTCAATTTTTTTCCGAAGCATTTTTAATGAGATTTCTCCACAACCTTCGACTAAAGACAAAGCTATAACAGGAGATTTTTTAAATAGAGAATATAAAAAAAGAAACACTCAAATTACCTTTATTAAAAGTTAAGATTGAATTGTTGAAAACACTTTAAATAGTAAACCTTTAGATAGTATCAAAATCGACAAATATTTAAAGAAATGGGAAGTTGTCCATATTCTCCGCTATACACATTTCTCGTAGTAACTCAATTTTATAGTGATAAAGTTATATGAAAAATGTGTGTATGTGCAAAGTGGAATGTTATGTAACTTACAGAATTCAGAACAAAGGCATAAGTCAAGAAAGCTACTAGTATTACGTTTTATGTTTTTAAGCAATAAAATTATGTTTAATACTGTATTATCAAATAAAATATTAGTGCTTTATAATAATAAAAAAATACAAATATTTTGATAGGACGTGCGAGAATAAAATGTAGATTAAATCATGGTATTAAATTAACTAATAAACTAAATAATCGTACAACAGTAAATAAATAATAGTAATCGATGACATTATGTACATAAGAACATATAACCTCCTCCTTTTTGGAAGTCGGTTAAAAATGGCAAAAAATGGAATACAATTCCATATTGGACGTTGTAAAAAACGTCAATAGCGCTCTACATTTCCAGTGCGTTACTTTCCGGCGCGTGACGGCGTGATGGAGGAACGAAAACTGAGCTTAAAATTATTTTACCGCTGAAATTGATTTAATAGTGCATTTTTCGAGCGGAAGCTAGGCGCGGCCGAGGGGGAGGCAACATGGCGGCTATTACGTCACTTTTCAACCGTACGGTCGGAATTAGATCAGTAGCATGAGTGCAGGCCTCCGGGCGGCTGCGTCGTCGCCTGTCCGTGCCGTGACGTAAAGTGATTCAGTTGTGTGACCATCGGGTTTGTTTTACCGGGAAAAATGTAAGTACGATTTTTCGCAGTTTAAAACATATTTTTAACCACATATTGTATGTTGCGGTTGAGAGGATAATATTGTAAATGTACGAGAAATTGCGGTATGCTTAACAATGGCGAAAATGGTTTTTATCTATACCACAAAATAGGGCTTTAAAAAGTTTATTGATTTGTGGCTACGTTCAAGCCGACGTAGAAATGTAGAATAATTGTAGAAGCATTTATGTACAAAGCTATATAAATATTTAAAGCTCAAAGATTCACAGCGTTAAACGTAAGAAATAATGGTAGAGCTTTTTCAGTCTGCCGGAGTGACTTACGCGCCCCATCGTTGACGTTGACTGAGTGATATATATCTTTTCTTTTCAATTTACTTGGGCAAATTTTCATTTCCGACATCTGGGAAGTATTAGAATGAAATGTGGAGAAACAAAAAAAAAAGTAGAGTAATTTAAACAAACGTAAGCGTAGAGCCATTAAAAGTAATCTTCCCTAAAGTTTTAGTAGATAATATTCAAATGTGGAGAAATGTATGTTATACCTCTAAAACATTATTTCTACGAGTATTATATTACTATCAGTATTTTATATTTTAACAAGCCAGTAGTAATACGTCGTCACCTTTACGGTAAACTTACGAATCTGCAAAAAACAAATTTTACAGGAGAGCGTTTCAAAACCTTAAAATAATAATTAAAAGAATTGTTGCGCTTCTGAAATCAATACTCTAATATTTTTGCTTTGCATAATGCTGTATGTTTTAGATACAATCAATGAATTTTCATTATTGGATTTAAATCACAAAATAATGCACATTCGTTAATTTGCACTTTCATACATATACATAATAAGGTATTTATTGATACCATGGCAAATTAACCAAAGTGGTACTTTCGTAAATTTCGTCAAATTTTTACCGTAGTAAACTTACGTACTTTCGTATGTTTACTTCAGTCATCCTAAGTGCATAATTGTAAAATTGGTAGTTTGCACTCTACAAACGGCCGGGGTTTCGTATAATCGTATAATATGGTATAACCGTGGTCCAGTGGTTTAGAGCGCGGCTCTTGACTCGGAGGTCGTGGGTTCGATTCCCACGTTGGAAACATGTCATTTCCAAGTTTGGTAAGGACAATGCAGGCTAATCACCTGATTGTCTGACAAGTAAGATGATCCATGCTTCGGATGGGCATTCCGGCAAAGTCAGTCCTGCGCCTGATCTCTCACCAGTCGTGTCGGTCAGCCGTGCTATTGGGTTATGAGAGTAAAGGAATAGAGAGTGCTCTTGTGCACTGCGCACAAACTTGGACACTATAATATTACTCCTGCGCAATTGGGCTGGTTTCAGTGAAACGGGCCACGGTCACCGAAATCGGTGTGGGAGTTATTAATCGTATATTCTTTAACCTTTAAACCGCACAAGTCGGATTCATACGACGGTATAGTCTGTCAAAGAAGTGAAGAAATTAAAAAGTGGCAACATCGTAGTGTCATCCCATTTTTCTTAGATTGATTTGAAAGAGATGACACTACAATGTTGCCACTTTTTAACTTCTTCACTTTTTGACAGACTACATTTTGCGATAATCGACGTACCTACGTATTTAAAATCAAGTGGGATGGACTCGAAATTTTGTTGTGTAAGTGCCGTGGCCGAACTTGAAAAAAATGGCGCGATGAACTTGACACATACAAGCCAGGCTGGCCGACAGTGGCGTTGGATTGGGATGAATGGAAGGACTTGGGAGAGGCCCAGAAAATGCAATTTGCGCGGTTAAAGGTTAAAATGACAAGTAGTTAATGCAGCAGCTGTAGGTTAATACCTACAGCTCTGTCCGTGACAATTTTTATCCTCAAAACCCACTCTGAATAGTATAGGATGAGTTTTACGATAGACACCGCATCATGGGCCATGGCATCAATTGACTTATCGCGTCGATAGCGTCAATTAGATGCGATTTTAGCCTCGTCTTCTTCTTCAGTCTTGGAAAAAAACTCCTCATGAGACAACACGGTTACACTAAATGGACGAGGATTTATCCTAGCCATTCTCATGACTTGTGTCCATCCTTCTGGTGTGTAAACAGCTGAATTCTTACCTTTCAATTTTAGAATGAACCAAGTCGCATTCCATGTGACTGTGCCCGGATTCATAAAAGACATTGATCTATCGTGTCTATTATCCTGCTAGTTGTCACAGCAACATACAAGTTTTTCTGTTGGCTACCGCAATTGTCTGACAACATTCTGACATTCTGACATTATAATATACCGCCAGTTTCCGAACATAAAAGAATGGTCCAGAACTCAGAAGCCATAGTAAATTAACGAAAGTGGCAGATGTGTATGTTTGCTGTGGACTGTAGGCTGTGGGTCACTACTCATTTCACCCAGTTTAAGTTAACGAATATGCCAGATTCGTAAGTTTACAATGGCAAGATTCACTCGAATTATAACATACGTTATCCTATTTTCAATTTCGTAAGTTTTCCATGGGTGTATGAGCATAAAAAGGCAGATTCGAACCATCTGAACTCTGTAACCGTTAAAGATAGAAATATGGAAATTTGCCACGGTGTGTAATACCACTTAAGTGACAGTTTTTTGCTAGAAACTCGATTTTGAAAAAATGGCAGATTCGTAAGTTTACCGTGGAGGTGACGACGTGATCTCACGGTAAAATTACCTAAACCTTCATACTTAATCTTTTTTATTTTTATTACTGATACTAATTACTGATTAACTATCATAAAAAGTTCAAAAAAAAAACTGTAATAAAGTCGTTTAAATAGAGATACATACGTAAAAAGTGACACACAAAAGACTATGCATGAAATTGGAATAAAAAGTCGCTCTTTACAAATGTTAGTTTGTAGAACAAAGTATGACAAATGTTTTATGTTAATTTGTCATTGGGTAGACCATTATTTAAGTTTCCATTTGTCGTGTGTAATGTACCTATTCGTTAACAAAAAGCCTTGTAGCATAATGTAGGCGTTTAGACGAAGAAACGAGATGTTGTAAAGTAAAACCGACTGTAAGTTTCGAACGGGCGCAATGTATAATTTTAAAACCTCTACAATCACTCTATATGTATTAATCATCTTCTTCCTATTCTTATCTTGAACCCGCTGCGTTTTTTCAGTACCATTCCACGTGAAAAATATTGTATCTATTATATCCTGATCAGTTTGAGTAACAGTCCACCGTGCCTTTTTCCTGAAGCTCTCTGTTGCGCACAGTAAGACTCTGAAATGAGCTACCGCCAGAAGAAGCAAAAAATCGCAAAATAATCTTTAAGGAAGATTTTTTTTTCTAATTTGTTGGGGTGAGACACTTTCTACCAGATTTTTTAGAGATTCGTTGCTCGTTAGCCCCTAGTTTTGAAAAAAAACTACATTTAAATTCGTCATGGGTCATTAAAGATCTAAGCGGATAGACAGCGGAAATGACTTCATTCTATGAAGAATATTATCTTATCAATATTAGTAAGATTTATTTCTGACTTGAAGTGATGAATAAATTCGTCGCTTGCAGTAGGCTCGCTTGGTAGACTACTATTACCCTCTCTCGTCTGCAAATTAAGGAATTTGAAAAACGTCGCTATCAAGACATTTACAAATTACATTTCTTATAATAAATAATAGGCGTTATCGCTTAGCTTAGAATTATAAAATATATACCTTCTTCTTCTCCTTCTTTATTGTAATAGTCGCCTTAGTGACTATATAATTATAATAAAACATAACGTAACATTGTTCAAACATAGTAAACATGAAGTTTTATATGGTTATACATAATTATTATATACAATTCATAATGTGTGAATTTTTTCGTGTGAAATTTAAGTAAGTACACAAAAGAATTCAATTAATTTCAAATGTTTACGCATTATGTAATTTGATTCAACATGTGTAAAATTCAATGAGTAAAATATTATAAATGAAAATTTATGTATGTATTATCAAAAAAAAAAACGAACAACACATGATCACACTAAAATTTAACGTTTGTTGTTAACGTAAGTATACGCCTAGGAGTATAATAAACAGTTATACAGTTTCTGAAATTTTGTAAAATCGATCGTAATTGTTTTCAACATGTCTGCTTTTACAGGTCCAACGGCGCATTTTCTCTTTATGCTCACTTTAAATTCCTCATTTTCATGTGCAGAGAAAATTTTCCGCTTTTCCACTGCAATCTACTACTTGGAGGTTTTTCTTTGGGATTATACAATATTAGGTACATAATCTTAATTTAATAATAATCCTTTATAGTAAACTGGAGTAACATATTTTCTACTGAAGCACCTAGACGTAAGCAAGTAGACCTATGTAGAGTGATATCGCTCTACGTCATAATAATACTACGCCACTAAGCTTGGTATTTAATTTCCACTTTGTATGAAAGTGACTCGTCTCTTATTTTGAACTATAAGTCTTATAGAGCATCTACTATAGCTGAAAACTATAATATTTAAAGTTATAAAAATTTATGTTAAATTGCTGTTGTCATCGAAAGTTATACTCTCCTAAAAGTTACTAAGGGTGCGTTCAGAAATGTCTTACACCGTGACAAGTGTCTTGCACTTGTCACGGTCGTCACGTCTTATCTGAACTTCAGATAAGACGTGATTCGACGATTAGACGATTCTGATTCTGATTCTGACGTGACTATAAGACCGTGACATTTTGAAAGTACTGTTTATGTGAACAGACATAATATCCATAGTATGTCATGACATACTATAATCGAAATGAAATGACTGAGTACAGAGTTTCATTTAAATTTTGACATATTTTTATATGAAGTTTTGTGTCACGATACGTTCTTTTGATTCTATCGATTCCGATATTATATCGTTTGACTATTGATTAATATCGAGAACATGTCACAGTCACGGTAATCTGGATGCACCCTAAGGCTGATTTTCCACCGGAGCTGAGCGATGCTAAGCGAGGAATGTGTCTTGAAAACCAATAAAATGGCCGCATTTGCGTGACCTCAGCAAAACGATTCTATTGGTTCTCAACACAATCCTCGTTTAGCTCAACCCCTGTGAAAACGCAGTCTTAAGCCACTTCTATATTAGCGTAACCGTGACCGGACAGTCTCAGGCTTAGCTCAGCTTTCGTCTAAAAGCAGCCTAAGTTAAATCTCTATTTTGACAAGTTAATTGTATGAAATGGGCTAATAAACGTGTATAAATGATGGGCTGGTGCCCGGGGGTTATGTTGGTCGTTTCGAGCGTTTATCATTACGTACTAGCGAGATTAACGCCCCAAAGCGGTAATCATCATCATCAGACTTTTGTGTACAAAATATCTACACGATGAACCTAATTCCTCATGAGATTTAGTAACCAAAAACCTAATTTGGGAAATACTTGTTAGTGTAACATTGAAAGGTTCATTGTAGAAAAGAGAGAACGTACATCATCAGAATATTTTACTGTACATAATAAGAATTGAGATTGTGCAGTTTTTATCTCATACAGTAATTACTATAGTGTCCTGTAAATGTTAGCCAACAAAACCGTATTTAAGACAGTATCAAAGCTAGTGAGAGTATCTCAAATATAAATTACTGAAAATACTGATAGCAAAATAGGATGATGATGATAAGGAGGTTTAAAAAAAATTTTGTCAAAAGAAAATTGAAAAATATAAACAAATATTATTAAAGTAAGGTTGAACATCGCGTCGTAAAGTTTGAGTTACATTAATAAAATAATATAAATGAAAGGCGTATTAACTAATGTTTTTGATTGAGGTACAAGGAGAAAATGTTTATTAAATTACTGAATGCAAAAAGTATATGTTATATTTATTTTTGAAACAATATTTTCGCTTTCCGCGTACAAAAACCGGGTATGCAGTAATTTCTCATATGACAACCTTAAATATTAATTTAGCGTTTACACGTGTTCTTTGAACATACAAAGATAAACGGTGTTCAGTTTTGCATAAAAAAACTATTATCTCTCTCAAATATTTGCATTAAAATCATACAAGAGAGTGCGACCAGTATAAGAAGACCTGTGGCGTACTCACAACTCCCACGGTTTTAGTACAAGTGACCCATGGAGAGGGGGGCGGGGAGGGTCACGTCTTCAGTGGCGGACTAACAACGCCTGTCTGTGGGCGTCCGTGCGACCTACATAGTGTAATTGTCGAGACAGTACCGTCTCGGAGGCGCCTACTCCTACGGTGATAGACCATTCCCATATTAATTTGATTAATTCGCTCCACTTTTTATATTAGACGAATTGAAATTCTTTGTCTTGTCGAAAATATGTGCGCTAACAAGAAAAGAGCAAGGAAAAGTTGCAGTAGATACCGTAAAGTCAAACTGTTGTATTTGTTTTGACATTCAGCCACTCAAGTTATTATGATTATGATTCTGTAGAATTATTTACAAAATATTATCATAACCAAGGACGTTGAAATAATCATGACTATCAAAAATCATAACTGTTACAAAATATGCAAGGCTTCTTGTGATGACTATTTTAATTTCTTGCTGTTCCACTGCTCTACGGTAGAGCAGAGCCTACCATCTTCATATACAGAAATGAAAAATAATTTCGCAATTACATTCCACTAAGACCAAAAAAGTAATGAATAATTAATTAATAATATTATGAATTGCGATGGCATATAAAATGAGCAGTTATTTATTTTATAATTGAAATCAAGCTGAAACGACGCATCGCTCGGAGTGCCCAAAATATAATTACTTTATCATCCACGTGACGTGAGCCGAATTTAATTATGGCGCGTCACACTTTTCCCCGCGAAACGTTGCGACACGAAATGCGTTATTGCTTTTCAATATTCGCTCTTGATGTATTTGCTAGCCTGGTATTTACTGCTTAGCAAAGTGCCTATGTATCTTCTAAGACAATTTGTAAGAGTGCAAAATTGGTGTTCGGAATTCAAATCGGTTATATGCAATATCATTTTACAGCAATCTACGAATCAAAATTAATTTTAAAATGTGTTAGTCTCGCTAAATTCAATAAAACTTAAGTTGTATCCATTAGTAAGTAGTAAGCCAAATCGATTTAAATCGATTTGGCTAATTTTAGTCTTGAAATATTTGTGTAAGTCCAAGGAAGGTTTATATTAGGAGGAAACTACGAAGTTCACCGGTTAACCTACTTTTTAATGAATATTCCGTTGTGAACCAGGAGCAACAAACTACGATAAATTTTTTGATATGATCTCAGGCCAGGGACATGAACATGTCTTTAAACACGCAACAAAATACATTAGAAGAAATGTAGGAGGAGTAGAAAGTAGTATTGCGCCTACAGCTTTAGCTCCTACTTATAGTTTAATTAGTGCCCTTAATATACTCAAAGAATAATTATCCTAACCCACAGACCAAATACTTAGAGCTGGTTTGGAATTTCGTACACTTGTTCTTTGTGATGAAGGGAAGAAATAAATTTGAAATAATTAAAAACCGAAGAAGTTTATTAAATAAGGCATAAATTATGTAACTAGATTATGATCGCGCGGGAACCGTGCAAGCCTGCAGTAGCTCTACCGTACATAATATGTATGGTAGAGCTTTTTTTTAAATTTACGAAGTCGGTATCGAGTATCGATAAAAACTATATTATAGTTTTAACTATATTATAAACTATATTATACTATATTATATAAACTATATTATATTTTTCATAGATACTCGATACCGCGACTTCGTAAATTTTTAGTATGGCAAAATTTTATAGCGCCTCTAGCAGTCACTTGCAGAACTAAAATCGCCATACAAAAATTTACGTCGTCGGTATCAAGTATCGACAAAAACTATAGCTTCAAACTCATGGTAGAGCTACTGGATCGACATACCAAATTTGAGCAGAATCGGTCCAGCGGCTTGGGCGTGACTGTTCACGTAACGCACAGACAGACAGACATAATTTCGCATTTCTAATATTAGCTTGGATATTACCATATGATATAGGGTAATATAGGCATTATCCATACTTCTATACTAATATCTATATCTAAATATATAAAACTCAAAGGTGACTGACTGATATGGTGATCTATCAACGTACAGCCCAAACCACTGGACGGGTCGGGCTGGAATTTGGCATGCTGGTAGATGTTATGACGTAGGCATCCGCTAAGAAAGGATTTTGATCAATTCCACCCCCAAGGGGTTAAAATAGGGGATGAAAGTTTGTTTTTATTAATACTTCTTAACGCGAGCGAAGCCGCGTGCAATAGCTCGTGTATTATAAATGCGAAAGTGTGTTGTATGTTACTTCTTCACGCCCAAACCGCTGAACCGATTTTGCTGAAATTCGGTATGGAGATACTTTGAGTCCCGGGAAAGGACAAAGGCTACTTTTTATCCTGGAAAAATTTACGGTTCCCGCGCGATAAACGACTTTGTGCGGAGTTGCGGGCATCATCTAGTTCATAATATTAGTTTGTACATTACCATACGATATAGGGTAATATATTCATTATAATATCTAACCGTATCAATTACTCACAAATATGATAATGAAGCCGTAGAATGGAGATGAGATACGGGTCAATGAACTCACGTAGGTAGATCACCGCCGCACGAAATTGTCCAAATTAACTCTATTGTTCTCGTATAGGGTTCGATATTGACTTTACTTATTGCTCTATGTACAGTATAAATGTGGATTTAGATCAGTATGATAAGTAGGTTTTCTTGTTTTAGACCAGACAAAAGATAACTTTACAGGAGTTATGACATTTCGCTATTCTGAGGTAGTTTTTAAATAATTATATAAGAAACAGGAATTAAGGTATAGCGTGGGAATCGTACACTTTGCGACGATAAAGATCTCCTTTCCCGGGACTCAAAATATCTCTATACCAAATTTTATCAAAATTGGTTCCGTGGCTTAGCGTGTAGAGATAACAGGCAGACAGGTTGACAGAGACAATTAAGAAGTCATAAAAATAATAAGAATTAACCGGCGAATTATAATTATTGTCAGTAATATCTTTCGAAACTTCCAAAGCTCCCGATTTCTATAAGCTTCCTTAATGAATTTTTGTTGTTATTTTAGAAGTTTGCAAATATTAAAAACTTTTAATATTTGCAAACTTCTACGAAGTCAAAAGATTAATTGAAAATGTCTTGGTTTAGTGATGATAATAATAATCCATGCTATATAACTACTTGTAATGTACATAATATTTTAAAACAATGTATTTGATAGTCTTAAGAAACACAGTTAAAATGGCTACTGTAAATATTAAATGGGTGCTATAGTATAAATAATAGACAGTAGAGTCAGTAGACTATCTTTATACATGGACCTAGATTGAAAAGCAGGACCGTAAACTTAATCAAGACTAGATAATGCCTGCAACCTTGTTGCGTCAAATCTCGTTTACCGTGCGGGAACCGTACATTTTTCTGGGATAAAAAGCATCCTATGTCCTTTCCCGGGGCACAAATTATCTCCATACCCAGCAAAATCGGTTCAGCGGTTAGAGCGTAAAGAGGTAACAGAGTGACAGACAGACAGACAGACACATATACGGATTTAAGAACATGGGTAGAGTTACGCTACTGTATGTAAATTGCCTAAATACTGTGTACGTTTAGTACTTAGATTCTTCGAATTATCAAAACTAATAATGATTAAAATTTGTTTGAAGTACAGGCACATTTATTTGTATATCAAAATGTACAGTTCTTGTCTTCGCCCCAGACAAAATAAGATAACAATTACGATGTTTATCTCGGTCATAAAACTAAATGGTTTCTGATACAGATTTCACTACAGCGAAAGTAGAGGGTTATAAAAGTATTGAAATATGATAGCGGGGGTCGACGTGGGCGACCGATACCGAACACGAATTTTGTATTAGGAGGTACTGTGGAGTGTGGTTTGTTTGTTATCAGAGTGCTTAGCCAAAATGCATTTTAAAGTTTCTATAGCGAAGTTAGCTATGTCAAAAATGTATGCGATTTGAGTTTTCACATAACGTCAAATCCAAACATTTTTGACAGATGCCAAAAATTACTTTAATTAAATTTATATTTATACATTACATTAATTAAACTAATAATAAATAATAATTATAACGCGTTTTAACTGAGCAATAAATTATTTACTTGATATGACATACAAACAGAAAGCGCCTACAGGCGACACAATTTCAGTATACTTAGATAATATTAATTATGATATTCACTAATTACTATATTTTCGATTTTACATAACTGCACGGTCTCTATTAGGTTCAATAATAATTGGAACTCTTGATGAGATGTATGAGCGGAGCGCTATAAAAAATAACGTAAAACTTGACTACTGGTTTTACGATTTTGTAATTCAATTTATTACTATTAGTTATTTTATTACACATCAGTAAAACAATCTTAGCAAGTAGAGAAAGCTCTACTACATTGTAGATGACATACAAACAGTGAACTCTTTATCCACTGATAAAGCAAAGTAAAATGAGTATGTCTGAAACAGAAGAATAATCAAGTTCTTTGTGGAAATAACGGAGTGTTAGTGTAGCTTTGTTGGTTGAACTGTTAATAACAATCGCTTACCCGACGTGACGGCGATGTAGTTTTTATTTTAATCGGGATTTTCTCACATAATGCGGCACTATGTTGGCCCAAAGTCCAAACAAATATAGACGATTATACTCACTGTTACATCGATTGTGATTACCGTATGCAGGGCAATTAGGTACTATGGTGGCAAACATAGTTGTGATCTTTAGTGAAATGGGGGAAATATCTTATTAAAATACAGAAACCTTTTAAACTACACCCAAATCAGATACACATAAATGTACTTTTACATATTTTGCAATACATGAAAGTTAACAAATAGCTATGTACTGACTGTAAAGGAATCTAATATTAATTACTTTTAAGTTGGAATGTTAAATTTTAACTACTTATATTTGTCTCATCAATTTATTCCGAACAATTTAGAAGTCTTGATCGTACAAACTATAAATTGTTAAGCAGATTTTCCCATTAATAGTCACGGTAAGCTGTATTGGGGAAGGATTTAACACCCCCTCTCCCCCTTTTCCCCCCTCAAACGCCGAGCGGAGGCTTCGATCGATCGCCTCTGACGTAACGAATAAAACGATACATTGAAATCGTAAAAATCTACGGAGATCCGTGTCACTGTCGTCTCGATTCGTCGTTTTGATAGTGTTTTCGATTGGGAATTTACGACGGGAAAATCTCACGATTATGTCGCATCTTAATTGATTACATTTCACTGTAGATTTCAAATAAACTTTATTCTTAAAAGATGGCCCAAATCTAATTTAAAAGTGCTGTGCGATCTTTCTTCTAATTAAAAATTTTGACGAGTTTTTATTTTACTTATTTATGTCAATGAAAAAGTTTCGAAGATGGAAAATTATGTTTGTATTGCATTGTATTATGTATAAACTTGAACATTACAGGACTAAAAGTCAAACCTCGGTATCAAAAAACAAACACCCACAAATTTTAGAGCAATCGCGTAATATTAAGTGACTAGGTACAGCATAAACAGACGAGCATAATATTATAACCTCCTCCTTTTTGTTGGAAGTGGGTTTAAAATACGCATTGAAACGTCTAATAGGCCCATATGTGAGTACGGGCCCTAATGCTTGTAATTTATTTCACGCAGTTACCGTAAAGGATTTTAGGTCCTAACTTATCATTTTATTTACTGCGTCATTTAAGTTTAATTAACATGGTTGGAATTGATTACAATATATGCATATTACATTAGCTTAATAGGTATTGCTTTAAGTTTTGTATCATAATAATGTTAATGCCTCTTACTAGGGTTCGGTGACGATTATTGTGGTGGGATGATCGCGCCCGTAACTATGCCGCGGGGGGTGGAGCACCATGGGATTTAAGTGGGTAGTGGGTTTTAGAGAGTCCCACATACCCCGGCCGATGTCCTCAATCAGCCAGGGATGCGTAAAGCATTTCCCCTCGAAAAAAGTAGGTTTCAGTGACGGTTGCTGGTTTCGTTGAGAACAAGTCAGCAATAGTTTTATAGTGCCAAATACGTGCCCTTATGCTCTCTCTCTCTCTTACTTCGCTCTTGTAACGGATAAACTGAAAGACTGGCAAAATCAAGCTTTTTTACGCCCATCCAATGAATGTAAAAATAGTTAGTCAGGTGATCAGCCTGCATTGTCTTCAAATTAAAATTGGATATAATTTTTCACGTAGACGCAAAAATATCGTTTCATAATTTTTCTTTAGTTCGCTTGCGCGTTTTATACAGCTTTTTTGTAGCAATGTCGGCCCACCACAAATAACATTGCGTAAGTCGTAGCGCTCCAAACATTGTAATCGAATTACATAGAAAATTAAACGCGGTTTATTCTTATCACGCTCCTGGACGGTTTTACATAAATTCAAAGATAACACAAAGGAATGTCACTCAGTAATTTGGGTCATAGTTAATTAAAGCCGGGAAAGGTTAATTAATATTTATAGGTGTGTCAAATTACTAGGACTGCTGAAAAGACCGCTTTTGGTAACGAAAACGCTGAATTTCTTGAGATAGCTACAATTTATTTAAGCTGATATCTATCTAGCTTTAGGGCCTGTTATTTATAATAAATAACCACAACAAGGATGCTTTTGCTTGTGACTGAAATCAGATAACGCCATCTTGTAAAGTGTCACTACCCAGACAGGTGTTTCATACACAATGTCATCCAACATTCTGTTGAGTGTCATCCAAAGTATTATTATTTTTGTGGAGTGCGTGACCAAATTATGACGTCACTAAAGTTATTTCAAGTGACAGCTGTTTTGCCACGCCCCCATTGTCATCCACGCGTCGTTGTTGTCTGTAGGTCTTTAGAATTTATGTGTCAAATGTACCTAGATAGTTGACAGACCAACGTCATTTGGTCGGGTCATGTCAATTCAATGTTAATTGCGATTTGCGATCTGTCGGCTGGGCTTAACTTAACCACTTGTACTATTATCTATTCTGTGACATAACGCGACAAAACTATGTAGGTCCCACATCTGCCTAGGAATCCACTTCTCTGATAGTACATCTCTTCCTTACATTGACAGTCAGCTAAAGTTAAGCGAAAAGTTTAAAATTTATGGTATAGAAGCTTTATTCTAAATAAAGCTTCTATACCCATACATCGATATAGAAGCGTTATATAGAACCTTTAGTTTCGTTTAAGCCAATCGAACTTCAAAATAAATCCTAAATAAAATAATAATAAGCTGTTAAGTTAATAAAGTGATTAAAAAGTTATCGGTAGACCGTATAGCAACAGTCGGGGAGGCAAAAAACGGAAAGGTGTAGGGATGCCGAGTGCGGAGTTCCGCTCTTGAAGAATAGGGTTGCCACTTCAGATACATCGAGATGCTCAACAATATTGAGATTTATCGTCCTTAAAGACAATAACTTGCTTAGTTTTAAGTAAATTCTAATACAAAGTAATAGTAGCTGCAGTAGTTTAGCTAATCAACATCAAAAATATCAACAACATGCAAAACTTACAAAAATTCGATCAAAATTTTGAGACTCTTTGATAACATGTAATAATATTAATACCTAAAAATATTGCCGATATAGTTATTATTGTCTGTCTACTTATTTTATAAATTATACAATACTTAGGGTGTTTTAGTTTCTGCCTTTATCCTTGCGAATAAGTATTAAGTAGTTGTGGACTTGTAAGTGGCAAGTTTCCAATGAGGGTATTTTATATTCTATTTGCCACCAGGTGCCGCTCTACGTCACTCACGTCTAGGGTCTATCGTGTCAAATAGGCATATTATCAAACAAACAAACAAACAAATATACTTTATTGTGCACAAAACTCACAGTAAAATTTACATTCATATTTAGTAAATGACATATCGTGACACATGACAGCTATAACGTGACATATTATAGCAGTTTGACATAATCTCTACGTTCCACTTGGCGTTGAAAACGATCAAAACGCTAAAAATAGGAAGCATTTTCAGCGTTTTGATCGTTTTCAACGCCAGGTGGAACGCGGGGTTTATACACTAAGGCTACATAGCGGCACCTGGTGGCAAATAAAATATAAAACAAATGGAATGGGACTGTGTGCCACACAATCCCACCATTGAAATTCCTGTGTCACCAGGGTTTACAGAGTTGACCAACCACGAAAACTTTTTGACATTATCTCAGGGGCAAGAGACAAGATAAACATATTGTCTTGTGACTAATTAAGTAGAAGGTAGGTAGGAGATTATATTTCAATTTTTAAAACTTGTGAGTGGCAGCCCTAATGAAGGTTGATTACAAGCTGGCAACCCCACGCAGATGCGCCGCGCACGCGCTGACTCAGACCACACAACAGATTTTACATGTTTTTTTACTGATTATCATGTTGGACTGTGGAACACGTTGTTAACGATTTTAATACCCTGATAGTAGATAATATTATATATCTTACTAGTTAATAGCTAGATTTTAAACTGTATTAAGAGGAAACGCTAACACTGTTTTTCCATACAAACGTATCCCAATTTACTCCCTCGACAGTGCGTTTAGACAAATGATTTTTTATACAACATTGGGATCTGTTAAAGCTATGCCTCTACGTTTGATTTTGTCTAAATTTACTAATATTAATAAAACAACTATAACCCTTCAAAAACCCCGCCAATCCACCGATCATAAAATAAAATTGAAAGATATTTAAGATAAAATAAAAACGTAGAGGCATAGCCTCACTCTTCATGAATATATCATTTAAAAAATAATAATTAGATAGGCTCTATTTTGAAGGAGGAATCAGAGGACTACATTACCTCGATTTACTGTATCTGTCTCTATCACAATACACCGGCGCAGGGTGTAGCGTGATGGCAATAGTTTATTCGTTTAAATTATACTGTACCCTCGTTCCCTCTTAAGTACTCTACTTACAAGGCAATGCACAACGCAGGCGTTATTTCACATTAGTTTTCTGAGTAAAGCAAGCTCATTTGCGCCGAAGCATGACTCTACACTCAAAGTAAAGGTTTATCCCCTTACAGGGTAATCCGATAATGGTTTTTATCGCCATATTCTAAAGTATGAGGGCTTAGTGCCATAAAAATTGACATAAACGTAATCAATAACATCTTTGCGTGCGAAACTCGTCGTGTTCCATGCAAATACCATCTGGGAATGTAGGTTAGAGTTTAGACAATTAGCAGATATTATGTCCCACGTTTTATGTGTACCTATGTAGTGTACATAGATAAGCTTATCTTCTATATAAATACTTCAACAAAAATTTATTTTAAATTTTGTTAGTCTCGCTGAAAGGAACGGCCGGACCGATATTGCTAATTTAGTATTGAAATGTTTGTGGAAGTCTGGGAACAGTTTATATTAGAAGGATAGTAATAAGTAGTTCATTTAGTTGCTTATAAATATAACACTATTTTCATAGGCACATAAAACGCATCCTACAAAAGCCTATCTCTACATTTTGATAGATCTGTGGCTGGGAGTCTACTGATTTCAAAAGAATGGAATAGATAACTCATTGTAATGTATATTTAAAACAGTACAACGATACGGCTTAATTTTTCATTCATCATCGTCATTTCCGTACTTCACTGACAAGTGGTTTGATTTTTAACCAACTTCCGAAAAAGAAAGAGGTTCTTATACTGTCGGCTGTGGATTTTTTTTTCAACTAAACGCAGATAAAGGTAAAAGTGGTTTACAGGTAGAAGTAGTTTACAGGAATCTCACTGTCTTTCTGTCTGTCTGTTTGTCTATCAAGCAACTTGGCCACTGATGCCTAACACGGAGTTTATAAACACTCATAATTTTCATCATTTTTATAGCTTTTAGTTTAAAATTTAATAAATTAAGATCATTCGCAAAAAATTCGTAATGTTATATTAACTTCTAAAATAGAACTAACATTTGTAACGATAAAAGCATTGAACGAAAGATATATGGAAGGAAAGTTTAAATTTATGGATGTTAAACTAATTTAGATCAAGAGTTTTGGTCTCGCGCAGAATTAGAAAGGTCCTATTTACACATAATGGCACAAAAACTGGTTTCGTCCTCTGAATATACGCCTGACAGTTTGGCTAGGGCGTTTGTCCACTTCCCCCGTCACCGGGACGTCATCGACAAAAATTCAAATATAGAATGTCACCTTATGACCTGCGACCCTAGCATGGCCACAATAGAAATGCGAAAGTATAGAAAAACTGTGGAGATAAACTGAAGTTACCGTTCCGATCTTTACCGCGGCTAGCCGCGACCGACCAAAAATCAAATATAATGCCACTTTATGACATAAACTACCTATATAGTCCTAAAATTCAATAAAACCTTACTTTATGACATAGACAAAAGATACATAGCAAAATTCAAATAAAATACTACTCTATGGCATAAAGTGGCATTTTATTTGAATTTTAGTCGGTCGCGGTTAAGATTGCAACGACACCTTCAGTTTCTCAATTTCCAGAGTTTCTATACTTTCGCATTTCTACTGTGGCCATGCTAGGGTCGCAAGGTTTCAATATCTACCGATACCGGCCAAGATGCCTGAATTAAATAAATAAATAAATAAAAATAAATTGGTTTAGCGGGCCATGCTGCCGCTTGTAGTGGCGTAGAGCAAAATAAAACCTATTGCCTAGGACCTAAGTCATAAAGTGGCATTTATTTGAATTTTTGTCGGTGACGTCTCGGTGACGGTGCCGGTGGACCATCGGTCTTAAAGTCAGTTTAATTTACATGGGAACCGATGTTATCTGGATTCTGGGATACTATAAGTCAAGTCTGTCAATACGCTTATAATTAATTTATAATGATAACATCTAGAAGTCTAGTTTCGTGGAACGACGTTGCTTCAAAATGAGATAATATTATCATATACCTTAAATACATATATACCTCTAAATTTTGAAATTTATTTATGTCCACATGGAAATCGCTTTAATTTGCTGTTTTTTTGGTTTCCTAAATAAGTAATAATAAAATAACAATAATGATAATGTTCTCTAAATAAGACTAAAATCCAACTTCGAAATTATTTTAAACTTTTTTATTGCAAGACAAAAATATGTAGCATAAAAAACGAGGACTACTTTTAAGTTTTAACTGTTTCTTTTTATTTCTTCTTTTTAGGTATCAACACAGATTCTGGTTTAGAACCGCAGGCGAAATCTATAGGTAAGCAACCTCATGTCAACAAAAACTAGTCTGGTTACACTTGTCCTAACAAAATGTTCCTTCCTTATTTAGATAACGTTATTATTTTTTAATTACGACATTTAAATGGCTGTGGCCTTTTATAAGAATAATTGCAGAAGTAAAATTTTGTGTAGGATATTATTTCTCTACGTGGAAATTACGAGAATGTAATAAAGTTTTTTACTGAAGATATAGCTAATGTAGATTTATTTATACTTATCTAGATTTTTTGGGATTGCTGTTTTGCAGCTTTAACCGGACGTAAATTTGAATAGCGAATTTATTCATGTTTGATAAAATCTCAGCTTATTGGAAGTATTTAGTCGCTTATCAGATTTCATATAAGATAATTTATATTATTGGCGATACTGTGAAGTTATAAATGAGTAATGATTTTCGTTTGATCTATCCATACTATACTAATATAATAAATTCGAAAGTGTGTCTGTCTGTCTGTCTGTCTGTTACCTCTTCACGCCTAAACCGCTGAACCGATTCTGCTGAAATTTGGCATGGAGATACTTTGAGTCCCGGGAAAGGACATAGGATACTTTTTATCCCGGAAAAAATGTACGGTTCGCGTGCGATAACCGAGTTTTGTCACTTTTGGCGCAACGGAGTTGCGGGCGTCACCTAGTTAATCAGTGACTTCATTTAAGGCTTTATTATGATATTATGGATAATGGATATGGTGTGATATATAAATCTTTAATAAGCATCCAGAACAGCTAATCGAAATTGACCGACACTTGTATACATTTACAACGCACGTCGCACACGCACGTACGCTAACTCTACTCTGGTGTCTGGTAGTGGAAAATACTTGATAACTGCAAATTAAGGATTTATTTAAAAAAATTAAACACTATAGCAGTAGTACACTGGTAGCCAAAATATATTGTCCACAAATTAAATAATTATTGAGTGCAATTTCGATTTTGTATGAATTGCAATTCCGATCATTTTAAAATTTTAATAGGTTTTCTATCGAGAAAAATAAATTGCATCGTGTTTTGAAAACAATATGGATCTAGCATAATTATTATGCCATAATATAATAATTGAAGACGTGAGTGGAAGAATAAGGTAGGTAACATTTCGTAACATACGGACAATAACACATTTTTTCCCTAATTATTTCAATAAAACTTGTAACTTATCTACTTCATAACCTAGCTAATATATCTGGCTACACATACAATCCATAGTTTTTCTATTTCAAATAACTTTTCCGGCCCTAAAGCTGGAGGCTTTAAGCAAAAAACGGGAAGTTTTTTCATGTTACTTACCTTATTCTTCCACTCACGTCTTGAATTATATTTTATTATCATATTATGCCATAATATAATATTATATAATAATTATCTTTCTGAATACAATTAGCGAATTCTATCATACAGATATTCCTCTTAGAAATCTCGCATTTAGGTGTTATAAGCCCCTTAATCACAGTTAAGTAAAACTCAAGTACCAATTACAAGAAAATGCGACGGTCCAGAAGTGCTCATTCTTGAGTATTCTTATGACTTTATGGTAATATGACAATGAAGCAATTTAGCAAATCGCGTAGGTAAACAGGAAAACGTGGGCTTGGATTTTGGCAATTGCTAGTTGCAGCCTAAATTGTAGGTAGACTGTTACTTCATGTTTAAAATGTCATATTAACGATTATGTATAAGTGGGACTAAAATTGCGGTGTTAGAAACGGTCATCTTATGTTGCATGTGCATGAGCTTGTCTCTACAGAAAAAAAGTCCTCAAAAAATCCTATAATGTATAATGCAAGTACTATAATAATATTAATCTAATAATTAATAATATTAATTTTATTTCAAAAATGTTACTAGTATGGATCCCCAGTAGCAGCGTAATTTACAATCTTGAGTCTTGACGTATTAATAATAATTAATAAAAGTATTAAGTATAGAATTTTATTTTAACACCGAACACGTCATTAATGTCTCTATAAAACAAATATTTAAACAAAGGACTTGTTTCAGTGTTATTTTGGAAAATTATAGATGATTAAGTTGTTAGATCCGGGACATCCCTCCTTTATATGGCTGAAGGCGAACCGCAGGTGGTTTTAGTGGGTAAGAGTCTCACATACTCCCGGGGTGCTTCAGCCATCCCCAACCCGGGGCACCCATGATGGGTTTCCCCTGCGCATAAAAAAAATGGCCTCTATGACAATAATAATATGAGCGAGAAAGAAAATGCGTGGAATGGGCATGTCAGTCAGCCTTACTCCTCGCCAGCTCAATGGTTCTTATATCCTTTTCGGTTATAAGAGTAAAGGATTCGTATATTATATTATGTACACACGCTGCACTATAAAAATATATGTATAGCTCTAGTTTTATAAATGAAAGAGGTTTTACTAAAATCCGTGTAGGTTATAATAAATAAAGGCTTGCGGTAAAACACAGCCTGATAGTCCAGGCTATGTAAAAATTTCAATTCCACTAGATACGGTATCAGATAGTCATAACTGATAAAAGATAACAATAGCATACAATGAGATAATACCACACTAACATAATATAATGGTAATATTATATTGTGTAATGTGTTAACTTTATATTATGGTAATTCTGGATGTGGACCGTGGAACTTATTCTTCAGAGAAAAAAAAAACTACTTAGAAACTAGAAAACTTTTTTAAAGGAAAGAAAATCTATAATTTTCTCCTTTAAATCAGTCACTGCTTCCATTGCATCGTCTTTCTGCTATGGTTATGCTACGTCTTGGCACTTAAGAAATATAGTGGTGCCGAAAGGATTGGTACTTGGTGGCGCCGAAAGTTTAATTAAGCGACTATGACACTTAGGGCGAATCGCACCAGAGGGCCCGGGTTACCCTCGAAATTTTCATACATTCTTAATACCAAAATCATTTTCTCATGCGAAAATATTTAACATGTTTGAGTTATTTTTCAGCGATAGTAATTACCTAGGGTCCTGAACAATTTTTTTACAAAATATTTAATTATACTAAAAAAAATTTTTGTGTATAAATATTTTTTAGTAAATTTACTACTAAATATTTAAACACCAAAAAATAGACAAAAACACTAAAAAATATATAAATAAATAGTAAATTTACTACAAAATATTTAAACTTTAAAAAATATTTTTTATTATTTAAATATTTTGTAGTAAATTTACTATTTATTTATATATTTTTAGTGTAATAGTTAAAGTAAGCCGGTGCAACCCACTCTAAACTACTGATGAGTGATCAATAGGGCTAGCATAACAACAGTAGAGTAAGACAGGGGAAATTGTCTAACTGTCACTTTGTCTTGTCTAACTGTCACTTTGTCTATTCATCCGTAGAAAGAAACCATTTCTATGGTGACCATGCTATGCCTGCAGATACTTTTGACAGCTACGCAAACGGAAGGATACCTATCAAGAAAAATAATCCGCCAGGGCAATATGACTGGTTCATTGACTGCTATGAATACATAGCTGACTGTTCCTGTTAAGCCCACTGACGTCGGTAAACTGTTCTATGTCCTATGTGACTCGCGTGACGAACATTAATTTAAGCCAGTGTTCCCTTTTAGTGTAATTGGAGCGAGAGGTACGGATGTGCGAGCGAGAGGGACGACTCAACAGCTGTTCACTTCCACCGGGTGTAGCCACTTTACGTTCATTAATGATGTAGAGCTAAGCTCGCCGTGACTCGTCTGTGTTAATGTCAACGTTGAGATGACACTTCGAAAATCATTAACGAATAGGGAATGTTACGCAAATGTCAGAGCAGAGGGCGCTAATAATAACACTCGTCACACCGGGATTTCCGTGACGATGGCCAGTTTCATTGAAACCAGGCCTGTTGGCTGTTACGCAGGAGTAATTTTATAGTGCCCAAGTGTGTGCGCAGTACACAAGAGGACTCTCTATTCCTTTCACTCTCATAACCCAGTGGGACGAAAGACCGACACGACTGGCGAGAGATCAGGCGCAGGACCAGCTTTTTACATGCCCAAAACTTTTGGTTTACTGTCTATGCTAGTGCTGCCGGCTAGCGTGAAAACATTGCAGTATTACACCCTACTAGATACGCCCGCAACTCCGTTGCGCCAAAAATTTTTATCGCGCGGGAACTGTACTTTTTTCTGGAACTGTCAATATTCTGATATTATGACGTGCGTGTGCAGCATGTCGGATTATGTGTTTGACGACCTCTGTGGCTCAGTGGATAGCACGTTGGTAGCTTAGGCCGGGGGTCGCGGGTTCGAATCCCGCCGACGGAACAAAAAGTTTTCAAAGTTCCTGGGTCATGGATGTGTATTAAATATATTTATCATATAATAAAAATCTTAAATATATGTATAGTATAAAAGTATTAAATATACTTCCGTTGTCTGGTACCCGTAACACAAGTCCTTCAGGTACTTACCACGGGGCCAGATTGACGTGGTGTGAAGCGTCCATAGATATTATTATTATTATACGTGTTTACTGTAGTCTGTATGCTAATGCTACTAGTTCCAAATTCAGGCTCTAACCCGTAATATTCCCTATTCTAATAAAACTCAACTACATTCCTTATTCCAATATAACTCTACTAATAGAGCACTAGATAGAGCTAAAATCGAATATAGGCGTAAATAGTAATACTGCCATTAGTTATTTACGTCGCCTTGACAAGTTCGATTTGTATTCCATATAATATTCAACACTTGAACACAATACCTTCCTTATGTGTAGTACGTAGCTGTGGTGTTCCATTTATATGTATCCGCCTAAACACGCGGTTAGGCAGCTACACGAAGATCGCAAGCACTTGTTACATGTAAATGACAGCGCGGCCGCACCGCTATTTAAATAAATCGTTGTGATATCGCGGTGCAGCGGCCAAACCGCTCATCTTCGCGGACATAATATTAATATAAAGCCTTACATTTTGATCGTCAACCAGCCTACATGTACATGGTATTAGGTACTTCACACTTGGCAGCTTAGTATGTAGATAATTTGACTCCCGGGAAAGGATATAGGGTACTTTTTATCCCGGAAAAATCTACGGCTCCCGCGCGATAAACGAATGTTCTAAAAAGTACCCTAAAAAGTATGTAATTGTGATATATTAGTAAAAACTTGAATGTCCTTGCTAACCATGATTAGCATACATAAATCAACTATGAATAACGCTCACGTATTAGTGCAATTTGCACTCTATTGGGAGTCACATAAGGAGCATTTTCGTTTAGCTGAGCAATTATGACTGTATGTTATGCAATGCATTAGTCACTAGAACACTTTTCACAATGAATTAAAGTAATTATCAGTAGAATACCAGTTGGTAACGTTCATGAATTTTCAGTTCTTTAAGTGATGATGTTTACTTTTAAATGATATTAATAATTATTAATTATGATTGTTAACTCATTCTGGTTTCTGATATTGGCATTTGGCAACTAGCTGAGGAGATCATAATATTAATAAAAGAAGCAGAAAAAGATTGTTAAGTTGTTAACTACACAAAAAGGTGTAAGTATGGTTAAAAGTAAGTTTGTGTAATGTGTACCGTATTTCTCCACTGGAAGCATAATGGCATTTCCCGATCAAAAAAAGGCTGTTTGCTGCTTGGTCTAGCCTACTGCCTAAAGCAATTATTATTGATTGTCACAAAAAAGTATTACTTTTTGACGACCTCTGTGGCTCAGTTGGTGGGCTGTTGGCAGCTCAAGCCGGTCGCGGGTTCGAATCCCGCCGGCGGAACAAAAAGTTTTCAAAAGTTCCTGGGTCATGGATGTGTATTAAATATATGTATCATAATATAATAAAAATCTTAAATTTAAGTATAGTATAAAAGTATTAAATATATTTCCGTTGTCTGGTACCCGTAACACAAGTCCTTCAGGTACTTAATAAATATATTTCCGTTGTCTGGTACCTGTAACACAAGTCCTTTAGGTACTTAGCACGGGGCCAGACTGACGTGGTGTGAAGCGTCCATAGATATTATTATTATTATTATTATTATTACTTACCACTGACGTGGTGTGAAGCGTCCATAGATATTATTATTATTATTATTATTACTTTGGGACAGCTGATTCACTCTTTAATGACCATTGAAATTCTTTCTAATTCAGACACAACTGAAGTAAAATTTAAAAACTTTTGTTTATTTATAAGTTATAATTATAAGGGCCGATTTTTCAATCGTCAGATAACTTTTAACTAAAGAATAAATATGACACGTTGACATTTTTTTCATATAAAATCTGTCAAAATGCCAAATTTATTCCAGAGGTAAAATTTATCTGACGATTGAAAAATCAGCCCTAACACAATTTAATTAAACGAATATTTTAAAAATTACTGTGATAACGCTATCTAATTCTGTTCTGTTTTGTTGCAGATTATGAATAATTATGATTTATGGAAATTATGGTAAGTTTACACTTGGCATTGACGAACTTAAAGTACTTACAAAATTTTCAAAAGTTTGACAATCGAACCAAAGATTAAAGGTAGAGTCTAGGTAGAGTCAAATAATCGTAAATTATTTATCTGTATTTTTTGTGGTTAAAAAGTATCATTTTCTAAATTATCGTAAAGCGTAAAGGCGAAACAGAAATTCAAACTGTTTCATTTAGTTAATGTCCTAACTCCTAATGTAACTCTATAAAACTGTAACCTCTATCTTCCTTTCCCAGTAGGCTGCATGTAAAATTTTCTCAGTGTAAAATAAACCGCGATACCGCGTAGCTTTTACTGAATCTTGGCATGCATTTTAGCATAAGCTCTAAGTATGCCGCAGTCACAAAAATGTCGAAACATTTCCCAGCAAAGATTTTCACCGCAGTTTCAATTTTCAAAGTTATTTCTTTTTTTTTTCAAGTGCATTTCCGAAGCGATTTTTAGTTTAATATTTGACTTCGGTTAGTTTAATACTAAGCTTTATATTTTTAACTGAAAGTTAACGAAATTTTGTGGAGTTTAAAATAAATGTCTCTGCTTGGTCAGTGGTCATCTTTTTGACCCGTAGGTAACTATAAACTACTCTAACTGACGCTTATAATAATATATTATGCTGTTAAACAAATCTATCGTTTTAGTATAACAAAATGAAGTTCAGACAGAAGAATAAGCGCTATTCAAGAATAATAATAAAATTAACCTTTGCTTTATTAAGATTTTGCAATAAAAATGCAATCTTACCCTTAATTATTATACGGCAAATTGGAATACATAAAAATTATCTAACTCCACACGAAAGCCTCTAATTTTGTTCAGCGTGAATAACGGAGGCGTAAACCCTGTGTAGTGGTATTTAAAACAGGTTAATGAAATTCTTCCTTATCTCCCCGTTATCGCTCTGAGCCCATAAATTAGTTAATCCTGGTTTAACTCAAGAATTCTGAACGTCATGACTTTGTTATCATAGACAAACATAGTTTTTGATAGGTTGGAAATTTGTGGAATATTGTTGGAAGAAGGAACTTCTAACCCGCCTACGCAGTACGCTATAAGGGGTTATGTTTTTCAAGAGTAGGTATGTCTTTATAATTGTTTTATGTTTAGTACGCTCTGCAGCCTGAAATGTTTGATGTCGTTAGATTTGTTTGTTATTATGAGAGTTTATTTTACGGGCAGCGTTTTGATATGCACCTTTCATATTAAAATGCAGTCGGGATTTTAAATTACCATAATTTTATTTGTTTCTGTATGCATTTTGTATCGGGTCATAATAATATGTTCGATTCACGCGTTTGTTCAGATTACTTCTTATTTACAAAAAAAAATACCACAGCCGAACAAGTAGAAGTCGGTTAAAAATTCAATACTAATAGTAGGTATGTAAATAGTAGGTATGTTTGTACTTTTGTAGTACGTACCTACCTACCTTAATGAACGAAATTCAATGTTCTATACGGCATGCCTTTCGATGCAGTAGATGCAAAGTCTATTTAGGTACCTGTAAATAAAGAAGCATAATAATATGCATTGTTGGTCAGAAATTATGACGATAAAATTAACAAAATTATTTGGCTAAGGAAGTAAGAACAGGGTCTATAAACCTAAAATCGAATATATAAAGGTTTTTTCCTGTGGTAAAGGTTCCGAAGTTTTCTCAAATGTTCAGTAGATAATATTAAAATATTAATTTAATTAAGCAATGTTACCATCCACAAAAAATATAGAGCCAAAAACCTCCATTGGGGAAGTCGGATACTGATCATGATTCCACAAAATATAGGCCATTGTGCATTTTAAAAAGTTTTCAGTAACAAACAGGCTGTGCTGGCAACACTGGTAGTGACGTACAAAGCCTATTTTGAGGCTGGCAACAACACGAGTCCCGTTACACGGCGCACAGACAACAAAGGGATTTGCATTTATATCCGAACGCAACTGGGACGTCCACACGTGTTCGTTTTGGGGTTCCGTGGGGTAAAAAATGTTGTTAGATATCTACGACAAACATAGAACCCCTTTCTTTTATGGAAACCGGTTAAAAAAGGGGATAACCTTTCTGATTATAGTTACTTTTTTCTTCTTCTGTTACCACTAATCAAACCCTTATGAATTGATGTTTAAGGTATAAGATAAAATTCAGGTGCTTTTCTGCTACTTAAGTTTTTTTATACTTTCAAACGTCGTTGAAACTTGAAAGTACTGTTAAAAATGTTAGTTTTTGTTGTCTGTTTGCTTAGTCAGTAGGTAATAATTTCCTTATGGTGATAAAAAATAAGAATGTTCTGAAATAATAGTAATAATTACTATTATTATCATTATTATTTTTTATCATCATCATTTAGCATTTTTATTTATAGTTAAGACACAACAACGTTAATCAAATATTATAGCTTTTAATAAAGTAAATATTTTGGTATTAACTTGATTTTGAAAAAACTTGACTGTCATATCGTCGTAACTCGAAATATTTTGTGCGATTTAAGTAGGTACTAATTTCTGTTTCGTATAGATATTAAAGTATACGGAACCCTTTGCGCGATTGACTCGCGTTTGGCCGGTTTTTTTTTGTATCGATAAAGGCTTTATGTTCAGGGAACTACCGTCTACCGCTTTATTTTATTGCTCTATCTTTGTATTCATTCATGTAGTTAATAGTGTTATGCAGCATTTTATGCGTTACCGCGTATGAAATAAGGCTCATTAAAGGAAAAGGAGTGTATGAATTGAAGTAATATTAATTTTATTATTGATACGTGTAACGTGACACATTGGGGTTAGTATAGAAAAACGGAACGTGGGATCGCGTAACACTATAATAAGTATTCGAAAACTAATTGTATAAGTTAATATTAATTTCATTCCTTTGCTTTTTTATTATTTTTTATTCAAGTTTTTTTAAATACAAATTCTTTGTTCACAGACTTAGAGCATTAAACCAGCCGCTATAAGTTCACTATAATGTTACAATCTCAGACCAAATAAAAACTCAAGACAGAGCGAGCGCTGCGAACAACGCGAGTGAAGCAGGCTTTTTAAGCATGTGTGCACGCCGCGCACTGCGCGGGCTAGTGTTACAACTTGCAATGTTATTCAAATTACTTACCCTAAAATCAATGAAATAAATATAATATAATATATTTACACCCTTTCACGACACAGCTCGGCATTTTAAAGTGTTTACAAATTATTTTCTAAAATCACGAGTCGCGATATATACGACGAAAACTGGCGTACTTTCGTTTTGCGTATGTGGGCGTAAGCGTGTACATACACAGCTGGCGTACTTTCGATCGGCTTCACTTTGTTGTTCGCAGCGCTCTGTCTTGAGTTTTTATTTGGTCTGAGGTTACAATATTAGAAAATAAATATAAGAGTAAAATAGTTAGTGTGAAACCCACTCTTGGGTTGCACCAACTTACTTTAACTATAACTTTAACCATATCAAAAAGTCAAATAAACTGTCAAATCCCTAGTAAAAGTCCATTATGGACGCCATATTAATAGGCATGATGACAGTAAGTAAATTTCATTGAAATAATTTGTGTGTCTAAAGTATCTAAATGCTTGATTATAAAACACTGGTTCTTTTTTTATTTTACATCAAGATTAATATTTTATTGATAAAATAAAATCACTAAATATGACAATCCGCCATGAAATGTTGAACGCCAATCAGAGCGCGTGACGTCACGTTAGAGCACTTTTGACATTGACGTTTGAGTTATTTCTCTTTTACCACAGACATTTTTTTTTAAATCGTCCCGGTCGGGACAGGCAAAGGGATTACCACAGACAATTATTACTGTCGAATGATTCCCATACAGCTGTCACTTGTCAGCTTTACTCTAGAGTGACGTCACAAGTGACGCCATGACACCTTGAAGTGTTTTGGTGCAAATTTTAAATTTATGATTTAAAAACTAATTTTTATATACTAAACCATAATTTTTAGCAGAAATATTATGTTTGTTGTAATCAATATATATTTCTGAGTATTATAGAACAGTTTCTCAAAATTTGTCATCATGCCTATTGACAATAACCTTAAATTTAACTTTAACTACGCCTCTGGTGCAACTCACCATTATTGTCAGCTACTTTGTAAATTATGGTTTGTTTCTAAATTTAAAATATGTATAATATAATAATATCATGTAACATAAATTATTGTATTTTAAAAGTAGAACCCTGACTTGTCGACAAGATTCAGAATCAGTTTTGAATCCTTGAATCAGTTTTAGAGGTTGTATACCTTGACAAACATATGAAATACAATTTTACCGGGCCCAGTTTTTATTGTCTAATATAGGTAATATCAATCAATCCTCAGTATCAAATCCACCGATAAGAAGAGTTTATTGAATCTATAAATCCAAGAAAATAGACAACAACAATTTAAGTTTTTAGATAATTGGGAACATATTACACAACATAAAACAGTGACGCAAGTGTAGCTCCTTGCCGCACTCTAAATAAACTGTTAATTGTAGCACTTATGTAGGACCCATTTTCTTCATATTTCCTTTTAGATTAATGTTTTATTGTATAAAATTATATGTCAATAACACAAAGATATGAGCTGTCTCACCGTCTATGAAGCTCAAGAAAAAAATCTCCTACTCTTATTCTATATTCCAGTCGTCATAAATCAAGTAACGTAAAGCCTTATTATGATGTAAGTACAATATACGGCCTGTTTTATAAATTAATTTGCCTCGTAGTCATATATCAGTTCGAATAGAGCGCTCGTGATAAGTAGAATGAGGCATGGGCCATAACTCATAGCCGTGCTCAAACAATCTAATAACCAAATTTTAAAGTGTCAACCTCGGCTCGCTCCTTTCAAACAAAGAAAGAATAAATTACACGCATCCAGTATAATGTGACCCGCCGATCCCCTCGCCGCTCGAAATAAATACTCGGATACCCAGAAGCACAAAGAATCTGAGAGGTCTCGCGCGGTGGATGCCATGGTGTTCTACATCTGTTACAAGGATTTCTTTTGGCTCCGGAAATCGTGCCACGCGAAACTAGTTCCTAGCGCTCGGAACATAAAAATTCATGTTCCTCTCATTATGGTTTTGGGCCAACACAATACGTTTCGTCTCACCTACATTATTTTTCTATTGCGGGCGTGGTGCGCGCCGAAGTGGCCTCTATACTTCAGGAGTTACGTCCCATATCGGTGCGGTTATTTTCTCACTTGGTTTTACAATTTGGTCGGTTTCGAGCGGGTCTATCGCACCAATTTATTTCGTCTGTGACGCCATATTGGGCTATGTAATGAGTTTTAATTAGAACCAAATCTGTCTCGGCGCAGATTTACTGCTCTTTGTTCCTAAAATCATACAAAAATTTAATTTTGGAAGTGAAGTGGAGAACCATAACAAAAATAGTGCTTAGGGTGGTGAGATAATTGTTGAAAATGAGTTAGAAGCTTTAAATGAACAAATATCAACTAAAATAAGCCATGAATAGCAAGGAGTTTTAGATGAAAAAGTTTTTATGGATTCTTTTTTTTTTTACAAAAGTGCAGTTGCATAATTGAATTTCATTACTTTGTTGTGAGAGTTAGGTCCATTAGCGAGCATACACACGTCGTTCTCGGAATATTGCAATTTCAACCCCTTTGGGATAAAGCATTTTTACGGTTAACCGCTTTATAGCTAAATAAAATTTCAAACGGCCCGTTGTTATGCGCTATTGTGCTTAAGAGATTAGAGCTGTATTTTTTATTTTATTTGGTTATAATAATATATGTACTACAATATATTTTAAGATACTATAGGATACTTGCATTAGCAGTTACTTTAATATTATAATGATGTAGATTTTTTAAAATAACGAAATTAAACTTTTTTTAATGGTACCTATAAAAATAATGATACGTACTTATCAGTAACCTTTAAGGGTTCCTAAACCTCTTCTAATATAGTCCATGAGCCCACTAGAAGGTTGGGAAGTATTGGTTTTCTCAAAACAGCTACAAATTCTATACAAAGTACAAACGCTACCTCTTCCGTCTCTGTTTATAGTTCAGCGGCTGACTAGGGAAGGGAAAATAATATAGCTATGGAATATCGATAAACACTAAAATAATTTTTCTTTTTTTCCATAACATCCCAAGTCCCAACACGTTCAATCAAAACTTTTTGATTAGCAAGTCTTTCTTGGAAAAAATAGAACAAGATTTTAATTATTTTAGTTTAAATTTCAGACCTTTGGACTCTACGAGATTTCTTTTAACAAATTTTGCTTTGATTTTTATTCGACTACGTCAAATGGAAAATTAAGTTATTCGATTGTGTTTATGGCTGTCAATGCCATGTGTATTATTAATTTATTAGTCATATTTTTTGACACGCTTTAGGCTAGGACCTAAGCGGTTTTTTGGATGAAAAGAGAGGTATCATTAGAATCGCCTTGGTGCGACTTGGTGTATCGCTGCCGGCTTTTTGTTTTCAATTGGCTTACATTTCTTAATTCAAAGATTTTGAAGCAACGTTAGGAAACGTTAAGTTAGTAGGTACACCGTACATCACTATACAAATAGTTTAACTGCCTACTTAAACATTGATTTTAATACGGCGCGACCGAAATAACTGCACATTACATCATTTCTCGCTAACAGTTCGACGTTGCTGTTGTTTCACTGGTATTCAGAGGTATCGCTTTATTATTTTGACCTTTTCTTATTAGTTATTATTTATTAACACACCCCACTTTCCTTAAGGTACAAGTTGGAATCGAGCGACACGCGACAACTACAGACAACTTGTCGTCGCGACACCACTGGCTTCTATGTATTTCTATGAAATACCCTCCGCAGCTAGCGACACGAAGCTAGCGACACTTATTCATATGCCGCGGCCGCATATGCGTAGTGCTTCGCGCTAAAACTGATACTATTGGACGATCTGCGTGTAACGTCCAATAGTATCGTCTCATAGCGCGAAGCTTCGGATGATAGACGCAGGTGCGGCCGGGCCGTTAGAAATACATAGAAAATAGTTGTGTCGCGACGACACGTCGTCTGCTGCCGCTTCATGTAGCCGGCTTCCAACTTGTACCTTTAAACTAATACTAGATGACGCCCGCAACTCCGTCCCGCTCTAATTCCACTCCACCATAATTCCTTTATCGCGTGGAAACTGTACATTTTTCAGGGATATAAACTATCCTTTGTCATTTTCAGGATCGTGAAGTATCTGCATACCAAGTTTCATCTAAATTAGCTTAGCCGTTTAAGCGTGAAGGGGTAACAGACATACGGAGTACGGACACACGTCTTTTGTATTTTTTTAAATATTAGTATTTATTGGTTACGCTCACAAGATGTTGGTTCTACTTTTTACCTAAATATTGTACTTATGTAAGTAGCTTGTCAATCGATAAATAGAGCGAGGACAAGCCTGAGCCGAAATCCGCTAACAAACTTAACTTTGTTGTTGGATTATCCAAAAACTCAACAAATACGTACTTCGTAAATACTAAAGAGTATGACAAAGTAAACGTTGCAACTTTGTTAATAACTCGTTTATCGCACAAGAATTACTGCACTTTAAAAAAATGTATCAGCAATTTTTTCTACAGCTATGTTTCTTATTGTTTCCATTATCATCAGATCTGCAGTTTACGTGTGAAGACTGAAGAGAGTAACAGACTTTCTGCTACCTCTTGACTTCAGAGTTTAACGCTAAACCAGGGATTCCCAAACTTATTTCGTCTACTGCCCACTTTAGGAACAAAATAATTATTATGTTTTAGCGCCCCCCTTGTTTCAATTAAAAATGCATTCAGATGAAATAAATCACCCCCCAAGCCTCTACACAACGTTCCCATTTTTTTTGGGTCCCACACCGCCCCCCATGAGACCTTCAGCGCCCACAAGGGGTGGTTATCGCCCTCTTTGGGAAAGACTGCAGTGCTAAACCGACACTGATGAAATTAAGATTGGGGATACTTTGAGCCTCGATAAAAGAAATAGTATAGTTTAAATCCCGCAATAATATACAACTTGATGAACGGAGAAGACGCAATATTAATTTAAAGCCGGCAACGCACCTGCAGCTCTTCTGTTGTTGCGAGTGTCCATGGGCGACGGTAGTTGCTCTCCATTAGGTGACCCGTTTGCTCGTTTAACCCCCAAATATCAAAGTATACTATCTAGTGTATAATATGAAAAGAATTTGCACCATGTAAAATTAAAGGTGTATAAAAGTTTAGAAAACTTATGAAGTGAAACTATCGCAAGTTGGAGGCGGAGTGTCCCGGACACGTGTGATGGATGCTTTCCATTTATTCCGGGGAACTTTCCACAAACTGTTTCCATAGTCCATACGCTTATATTCACTCAAAATTCATCATAAATATAGGATTTTGGATAAAACATCCTGTGTATAATCTGTTCTAATTTATTTTGACGTGAACAAAAGTTTAAAACCAGATTAAAATTCAGTTGTATTTCTTTATTTCACTGGTAATATAGCATAATATTATATCATCAGTAGATCACGCAATTTACAGTAATAAATAAAATTTTACCTCTCCACATTGGCTCGTGAAGTAGTCGTATGAGCTAGTACGGTGGAAAGGACTACACGTTTATTCTCATGATCAATTAAAATATCTATTGTACTTTCAGGAAAATTGATTCATAGACAATGGTGGACGTACCTTATTAATTTGTCACATTATATAAGCAAACACGACTAACATTGCCAAAATATGTATAGCGTAGGTCCGCTATCTGCCCATGTTTGAATTTCTCTGTGCTAATAATAGATTCGCAATCATAGCTATCCATCATGGCTATTCATCATGGTCAACGTGGAGAGGGGCATTAAGATGATGATATTAAGAGGCAATCATCGTCCCGGTGATATCGCGGTTTGCATTTATTTAATCATCTCGTTTCTCGGGAACGACGGCCATCTTGACTCTAAATCGCTTCTAAATTGCCCATTTACTATTACAAGTTTAATATAACTTTGACAGATTATTCTTATATTTAAGTACTCCTTCAATGTTTTAGCTTTTTGTAAATCTAGCTAATTATTATTCCTTAAAAACATCTAGGTCGTTAAAGAGTAATTTATCCTATGTAGAACATGTTTTGGCCTAATAATGAATAATCTGCGATTTTGCACGGTAAATGAATAGCTAAATTATCCGAAATTGCATTTATTGACATCATTTCTGCCTAAAAAGCTGTTGTTCAAATGATAGTGATGATGATCACAATGATGATCACAATGATGATCGGAATCAATAAAATCATAAACAAAGAGGTAGTTGTTCCCAGCCGGGAGTCGAATGCGGGCGTGCGCGGTGCCGTTGGGATATAAAACAATCGACACCTATTAAGATAACCAACTATCGGGTGTGGTGTGAGGCATGAGCTGTTAGCGAGCGAAAATTAAGGCCTCTGCCACAAATATTGCGGTATGAGACAGCGACCTTCAACTTACTTCAAATTTTGTTAAGTCTTGCGAAAACTCGAGACACCTCAACTTTTCTTGGAAGGTATGAAATCTTGGAAGCCCAAAGAAGGTTTATATTCGCCGGAAAGTTATACGAAGTTCACCGGGTCATCTGGTATAAATTATCATTTATTTTTTATCATGTGCCATCCATTTTCTTACCCGAAAAATATTAAGTAGTAAATATATCTCACCATTTTCTCACTCTGCCATATATTTTTGCCAACAAAGCCCTCTTCCTGAACATCATTAAGGTAAAACATCCAACACAAAGTTATCTACGCCTCTATGTCATATCATTCTTCTCGCTTCTAACTTGTCACTTGTACCACACATTGTTAATTGTATATTCGATGATATAAGTTGAGTCACAAGACCTCAGTCCTAGACATGTGTGGAATATATAGTATGTAGAAACCAGTCTTCCTCAGTATGCAACATAGTTTATATCGATCTATTGAAAGTCGAAACATAATCGTTAACTTTTTAAGGCAAACAAGATTGTTTATTACGTTGTAAATAATTTTTACAATAGCAAATGTGAAGGTTGGAAGGATGTAATATGTTTATTATTAGTTGGAATTAATCAGGTATCATAAAGTAGAATAATTGTAGGTTGCCAGCGTTGGTAAATGCCATGCTGAGCAGTGAGCAAAACTGGAGTGACGTGGAGAAGTTCGCCGAAGAGGTGATCTCCACCAAAGAAGAGGCAGAGCGCGATAGAGAGAGGCGGACGCTGGACCCTCTTCGACGAAGACGACCAAGGCGACAACGTGTTATCCGGGATGATAACTTGCCGCCGTAAATGGGGAGCTCAGGGTGGCGGTATGGGGATGCCGTCACCCATTGCACCGAGTCCCCGAGAGGGTCGCGATGCGCAGTGTACCCTTCGCGCATCGCGACGACAGAGAGAGTCGCCTACGCAAGCCCCGGGAGGGCCTCTATTCGGTCACAGGAGCATAGAGACAGTGCTTCAAAGAGGACGGGCCCGCTATTGATACGCGGGCGGACGATTGTCGAGCCACGGAGTAGAGCTCGCGTTCTCGCGACTCGGCAACGGGAAGGTGAAGAGTACCGACGGGTTTTAGTGTGTAGGGCTGCGGTCACTTACCATCCTTACGGTCGCAGCGAGCCCCACATACCCGTGGGGGAGTCCCCAATTCCCCCGGGATGCCTCAATGCATTTCCCGTCGCAAAAAAAAAAGGTGGATAGGAATGCATACATATTATAACTTAGTAATATTGATTATTGTATTAATAATTCGGATTACATAATATGATTAACATAGTATTAATTAATATTAGGTAGGCCAATGAAATGTTATAGATTGATATTTCTAAGAATTGTGCGTAAAGATGAATTTCAAATTCGGCTGAAAGACTTGGGGTATAATTTACGGATGTTTTCTATTTTTATATTTATTCAAGTTAAAAGTATTCTTTCAATGTTCAGTCTTAAAAATTATAGGAATCATAATAATTTAGAATTAGAATTTAGTACCTATATATTTGGCAGACCGGATTAAATCAAAACAAATCTTATATATTAAAATTAAAAAAGCGGCCAAGTGCGAGTTGGACTCGCCCATGGAGGGTTCCGCAGCAGCAATAAGGTTTATTTTTATGAAATTAAAATATTTTTGATTTATTTTTATATTTCAGTCGATTTAATGAAATTTAGATTAAGGTTTACTATTTATGACGTATAAAAAAAACTACTGGCTAGATCTCGTTCAAACCAATTTTCGTTGGTAGTTTTTATAGTAATCTACATCATATATTTTTTTTTAGAATTATCATGCCTCTACTTTAGAAATTAGAGGGGGGGGGACACACATTTTTCCACTTTGGAAGAGTCTCTCTCGCAAACTATTCAGGTTAGAAAAAAATGATATGAGAAACCTCAATATGATTTTTGGAGACCTATCCATAGATACCCCACACGCATAGGTAAGATGAAAAAAAAAATTTTTTGTTTCAGTTGTACTTTACTATTTATGACGTATAAAAAAAACTACTGGCTAGATCTCGTTCAAACCAATTTTCGTTGGTAGTTTTTATAGTAATCTACATCATATATTTGTTTTTAGAATTATCATGCCTCTACTTTAGAAATTAGAGGGGGGGGGGACACACATTTTTCCACTTTGGAAGAGTCTCTCTCGCAAACTATTCAGGTTAGAAAAAAATGATATGAGAAACCTCAATATGATTTTTGGCGACCTATACATAGATACCCCATACGCATAGGTTAGATGAAAAAAAAAATTTTTTGTTTCAGTTGTACCTATGGGGACCCCTAAAATTTTTAATATTTTTTCCATTTTTGCATCAAAATCTTAATGCGGTTTACAGACTACATCTGCTTACCAAGTTTCAATAGTATAGCTCTAATAGTTTCGGAGAAAAGTGGCTGTGACATACGGACGGACGGACAGACAGACAGACAGACAGACAGACAGACAGACAGACAGACAGACATGACGAATCTATAAGGGTTCCTTTTTTGCCATTTTGGCTACGGAACCCTAAAAATGGATTTTCAATTAATGTGTTAGTCGCGCTAAAACTCGAAAACAGCTGAACGGATAGGGCTGATTTTAGTCTACACTACTATTATAAAGAGGAAAGATTTGATTTTTTGTTTGTTTGTTTGTTTGTTTGTTTGTTTGAGTCGAATAGGCTCCGAAACTACTGGACCGATTTGAAAAATTCTTTTGCTATTGGAATCTTACATTATTTCTGCTGAACATAGGCTACATTTTATTTTGGAGAAAAGTAGGGTTCCGTAAGATATTTGAGTTTTTCGGACGCAAGGTGTAAAAAATCAGCTAGAAAAGTTACTTATTTTGCGTACGCTGCCTAAACTATAAAAGATAGAACCATAAAATGTTCTAAGTAATTGTAGATCTTATAAATATCTACAAAAAAGTCCGCGACACACTATACCTATCTATGTCGAGTGAGGCACAATAACCATTTATTTATTTAAAAATCCTGAATTTTTTTTGGACTAAATTTAAACGGATATATTTTATTCACGCTATTAATCCTTATCAAAATAAATTATTTTATCACTAAGTACAGTTTATGTAGATAATATTTGGTCTTTGAATGATTAAAATTGGACGTTTGGTTTTGAAATTATGGCGAAATTAAAATATTACGATAGTGGGCGTCACCAAAGCGCGTTCGGGAGGAAGAAAATATTCTGTTGTAGAAATGAAAATTCTGTACATAAAAGATATGAAATGACACACGAAATTACACCTAACGAAGCCAAAAATGTGGTTAGTTTTTTTGTCTGTCTGTCTGTCTGTCACTCTTTCTGTCTGTCTGTATGTTTGTTCCAGCATCACACGAAAAATACTGATCCGATTTGAATGTGGTTTTCGCAGATATATTTTACTTCTTCCAACTTAACATCTGGTGTATAAAATTTTTCCCCCCACCCCTCTAAGGAGACAAAAGAGGGGGTCAGATTTTGTATCAAACTTTTTTCTTTAACACGAAAACTACTGATCCGATTTGCATACGGTTTTCACAGATTTGCATACGGTTTTCACAGATATATTATATTTGTCTTCTTCCAACTCAACATCTGGTGTATAAAAATCCTCCCCCCCTCCCCTCTCAACCCTCTCTGGGGACCAAAGAGGGGTCGAATTTGTATACAACTTTTTTCTTTAGTGGACTTACTTCATATTAGGTATTAACTGTGTTTTTCAACTTAACATCTGGTGTATGACCTTCCCCCCCCCACACCCTCTTAGGGGACAAAAGAGGGGGTAAAACATGTATCAAGTGATGATGTAGAAAATATACTTTAAATGGCAAAACAACGTTTGCCGGGACAGCTAGTCTAAAAATATTCGTAGAAGTCCAGGGAAGGTTTTAAAGTGACACGAAGTTCACCGGGACAGCTAGTTAATAATATTTTCCTGCTTTTCATTTTAAAATAAAATAAATATATTATGTACTTATTGGGTTTTTCCTATGCAAATGACTTTTCCTTATTAATAAAGGGAAATCTTTAATGTGTGACCATTCACGATCATCATTATAATCATTATTATTGTTATAGGGAATACCCTAGGATTGATGTTGATTTTCATAATAAAAGGTACCTATTGTTATGTCGGGCTATAATTTTGTAATTTTTATCATTGTATTTCTTTGTTAAAATACATTTTAATGTCGTATTTATACAGTGTTGAATTGATTAAGAAAAACTGTCCGAGAAATGAAATGATTTTACTTGTTTGCGCTACACATCATACGATATATATATAGCAAAACCAATAAACCTTCGTTCATCGCAATGTTAAATTTTAAACTGCACTGCACTGGCACAGCTCTATACTTGGCATGAAATATAAAAAAAATAATAACCTTAATAATCGGCAAAGTGCGAGTAGGAATCACGCACGAAGGGTTCCGTACCATTATAGAGCAAAATTAGGCCATAAATTGTGTTTTTTGTATGGGAGCTTATTTTTTATTTTATTTTAATATTATTATTAAATATTAAAGTACACATATAACTAAGGATTTTGTAAAAAATTCAAGTACCTACCTGTTGCCATTTTTGTTATAGAGCAAAAAAGGCCATTAAAATCACGTTTGTTGTATGGGAGCCCCCCTGAAATATTCATTTTATTTTATGTTTAGTATTTGTTGTTATAGCAGCAACAGATATACATAATCTGTGAAAATATCAAATCTCTAGCTATTACCGTTCTTGAGTTACAGCCTGGAGACAACAAAAAAGGCCAAAAAATCACGTTTGTTGTATGGGAGCCCCCCTAAAATGTTCATTTTATTTTATTTTTAGTATTTGTTGTTATAGCGGCAACAGATATACATAATCTGTGAAAATATCAAATCTCTAGCTATTACCGTTCTTGAGTTACAGCCTGGAGACAGACAGACAGACGGACAGACGGACAGACGGACAGACGGACAGACAACGAAATCTTAGTAATAGGGTCCCATTTTTACCCTTTGAGTACGGAACCCTAAAAATGAAGTACCGCATTGCACTCTTTGCGTCGCTGTGTATCTGACCCTAACATTATGATGAAATACTGAGACAAAACGAGATGATGCAACTGGTCAATATAGGTCATTTTCCTCCTTGTAAATTAAAAAGGTTTTTCCAGTGCAGATATCTAATGAGTACAGCAAATAAACGTAGGCAGGCGTCATAGAAAACCGACGTCAAATAACGCCATATCGGTCTATGTGTTTGTCACGTAGCGTTTTAGCTTCGCAAGTTTAGTGGGTACTGGGTGTCTAATGTTTATAAAGGTAAACGCAAAGTGCGACGGTGCGGGGTGATCCAAGTTATAGAATCGCCGATCAAAATGTATGGAATTGACAGAGGAGTAAAACGTCATAGTACGGGAGCCCTTTACTTAATTTAAGAGTAACCTTGTCCTACAAGCAAAACAATCCTTATTTAGGATCTCTGTTAGCTACCACTTTCGGTAGAATACGTACACACCCTAAAATATTATCAATTAGTTTTGTTACATCCTGTGTATAATAAAGAGGTAAATTTTTGTTTTTTTTTTTGTTTGTAGGAGGTATAATCTCTTAAGTTCTACTGTCTGATTGCAAAAATTTTAACACCGATAGAAAGCTGGTGTGTTCCTGAGTGCCATAAGCTATATTATTATTGTATAAAAAGTTATGTTTTCAGAATTCCGCGCGGGTGAAACCGCGGGCAAAAGCTAGTACTGTACAATGTACATAATATGGTCTCTCTGCTACTTCACAATAATGCACTTACGTTTAGTTACGACTTACGATTAGTATGAAGATACTTTGAGCTCTGGAAAATACATAAGAACAACATTTTGGGCTTACGACATTCTGCGCAAAGATGTTGCGGGAAATAACTAGTACTATATGTATATAATGCTCCCAAATAAAAAAAAGCTTTACTTTCTAAGTTGCGAATGATCTGATAACACGAGTCTGGTCGCTGGCGCCCGGCCAGCAACTTCTGATTCTACTAATCCCAGTATTTAGTCGGATTCGATTTGTTCGCAATTGTGTTCATTGCTTTTACAACTTTGTCTACGGCCAAACTTCGAATTTCTTTTGCAAACGTAAAAGAATCAATACGAATGTTATAAATGCAGAAGCGATGCAAAATCTCTCTCTGTCTGTCTTCACGCCCAAACCGCTGAATCAATTTTGCTTAAAGGCATGTAGATACTTTGAGTTCCGGGAAAGGACATAGTATACTTTTATCCCGGAAAAACGTACGGTTCCCGCGTGGTTAACAAAAATTGGTGCAATGGAGTTGCGGGCGTCATCTAAGTAGTACAAAATATGGTAAAATGAATGGCTCCTTGCTTTATTAATTTTCATATTATAGGCTCTGTCAGTTGTTCTAAACAAAAGGATCTTCAAAATTTTCTTTTCTCACAAAAAAGTCGTGGACATTCAGTCGGCCGTGATTATGTCAGTTTCGGCATCATTAGAAGGGATCACCATTCACCATCCAGATCCAGTATAAATAATATGTGCAGTAGAGCAATTCTGTCCTATCTCCTTCTTCGAGACTTCGGAGTCAAGTTTTACGCACGTGCGACGTGATATTGCAATATTTTGTTACCTCATGAGGTAGCAAAATATTATGTTATGTTTTTGTCACTTCCTAACGTGTTAAATAAATTGTGTAGCATCGAAACAGCATCCAAACACATAGTGGATGGACAGTCTTCAGTCAGGCAGCGGTTAACGTGACACTAATATCAGCATATTTGCGGGATTGATTCGATTTTAGAATCTAATATAAAGTTAGTCTACTGTAAACTGTTTACATTGTGGCATTACTCAAAGGTCTGAGACGCTGGGAGTCGGGAAGCGTGAAAATCGACCCTTAAATCTGTTAAAGTGATTTCGTAACTTCGTTCCACTAAGGGCTACGACAGGGTCATTGCCTCCTAAAGTGGCAGACCACTTTTTTGTAATTTTTTTTTGGTGTTACTCATCTCATCATCATGACAGAATCAAAAAATTACGAGTCATGATGACGAGGAAAAAGTTTTGAATAATTCGAAATAATTGAGGAAATACAATTAGATAACTTACAGATTTGAACAGTTTAAAATACTACAACAGTTAGAGCACATAGAGCTTCATCAAACAGTACCCAGATTTTAATTAAAACAGTATGTAATATGTTTTTTCAAAAGCGTTTTCTATAGGTTTTTACATGAAAGCTTGCAGACACTTTAAAATTCTTTTACTAACCTTAAGTGTAATATGTTCTAACTAGCCATCTAACAAGTAGACGAACTAAAGCAAGTATCTACTAATGAATGCGAAAAATCTTCATTGAAATATTGGCCTCTTGGCTCTCGCCTCCCGCCTTATCTATTACATTAATGTATGTCAGCTGATCAAAGCGGTATTCTTATAGGTCTCTTCATTCGTACAGGTTACATTACCGAGGTTTTTGTATCAATTTTCCTATAGGTATTGCACAGGGTTTGGCAAAGGTGTGGCCTCACTGCTGGTGGAGGAAAACAAATAGAAAAATAAATTGGGCAATCTGTATTTTGATCGCAGTCATCTTACTACACATCAAAAAAGTGCGACCCCAGGGCCCATAAAGTCTAACAACAAACGACACGACAGTCGCCGCCCCGACACCACCATAAAACCGTGGTCAATTTGCTCAATCTACCAAAAAGTTACGACTCCCACTATCATATAAAGCGTTTAGATCCGAGGGGACTGATTTAACCCTACATTTCTTGATAAATCAGAGCGTCCAGGCGCGCCCGGCCGCACCTCGCCATAAACAAATCCAACCTATTTTCTTTTGCACTCGGTTGGGGTGGGGCGCCATTATCCCATAATCGCGAGGCGCTATCGCTCGCACCACCCCGCAACGTCGATAAAGACAAGGAACGACCTTAAAGTAAAATAAACACATGATCCAAACGAGGGGCGTACCTCCAATAAAGG